>PYHX02000413.1:48147439-48747439 GCA_004302925.2 Cochliomyia hominivorax
CAGAACTAATACAATTACTTAGGCCAAATTTGATCGACGTGAGCGTGCCAACAACAGGCAGATAGACAGACATAGCTAAATCGATTTTGATATTGATTTGATGCAAGAACATATAAACTTTAAGGGGTCTAAGATGATTCCTTCTTAGCGTTGCACACGAAATGACAAAGTTTATATACAAACCCTCTTCACGTTTTTAAACCCTCTACCACAAGTGTTATAATCCTGATAAATTTCCTATTTAGAACTAGCAAAATTGGTTCAGTATATTTAAATATAAAGACTGATATCTGAGGCAACTTCTAAGTTCAAGCAAAAATTTTAATTATAAATCGATTTAATAAAAAATTAGCTAAAAATATAACTAATTTTATGCCTCCTTAAGTGCTCCTGTATTATAGTTAAAAAAACTTTTATATATTGTATACGTTTGGGAGTGTATAAGTAAGTGGGTATGCATGAAACATAACGTATTTACTTCACACGCATTTTTTGAAGATTCGGCTTAGTCCAATTTAACGCTCTTACTTGTTTTTTTATATGGTTTTTTGGTTATAATTTAATAATTATTTGAAAACTCTACTAAAACTGTAAATAATATTTTTTTAATTAAAAATCTAATTTACTGAAAAGTAACAGAAAATTTGAAAATATTAAAAATATTCTTAAATTTTCTGTCATTTTTTGTAAAAATCTAATTTTGGCCTTTAATTTTGTTTATCTTTAAAAAGTTTTATTTTTTTTTTCAAAGAATCATTAACTTTACAAGACAAACTACCAAATATGCGCAGTGGTGTGTAAATACATATTTGCTTTATATACATATATACATACAGTTGTATTCAAAATAATAGTAATGTAAATAACACACATTTTTCTAAGTAAAACTAAATCGAAATAAAAAAATCATTACAACTGTTATATTTACGGGACTGTTTTATTATCGGGAATTTTAGGTATTTGTGATATTTGTTCATATTGCGCCGATAAAAATAGAAATTGAAATGTTTTAATAATTAATGCTTTTAAGTTCATACTTATGGAGTAAATTAAAGATTGAGCATTAAAAGAAGGTGAAGAATTTAAAAATTTTTATTTTTTAATTATGAAAGAAATAATCAAATAGTACCATAAGAAGATCCAAAAAGTTCAAAAGATGCAGTAATTTTATCAAATTATTTTTATCCATTACTCATTTCACAAATCCTCTTTATATCTTTAAAAAAATTACCAAACGTATTGAAAATAACACCCGTAAAAATTATAAATGATCTGATTCACTCAGAAACATAGGCCGACCGTTCAATGATTCCAAATATCCACTTGGAAACCATTAATAATTTAAGAAACGGCTTCGCTAAGAACACTTTTCCTCCTTGACAGGCTTTCGGCCGGACTAAGAGACTTTCTCCTCTGTGATATTTAGAAAAGCGGCTTCGCTAAAGATATGCCTCTGTATTGTGATTTCAAATGAAATCATCGGTTCGATAAGAATAGAATTAAAGCTAAAAAGTGTTTGGCCATTGGGATTCACTTAACAAAAATAGCAAAACCAGATTTTTCTTCCTCACAGATTAGAAAACCTAAATCTAAGCGAAGTGGACGCTTTAAATACCAAAGAGGAGAAAGTCTTTAAGTTCGACAGAAGGTCAGTCGCACAGTTGTTTTCATGGGAATTGGGGAAAAAGAAATGTTATAAATATATCATAATATATGTAATTAGAAATCACATATTCTATAAAACTTTATTGTAAATAGTTCTGTCGAATCTTAAATATACTCCAGACAAATGTGATTCGTTATTGTTGAAATTCAGAGCCAAAGATATTATTTCCTGCTTTTATTAAAATACTTTCATTTTAAGTAATTTTATGAACATAAAACTCTGTTGTGGGTAATAGCGCTAATTTGAATCAGCTATTCCGGAATTGTTTTCTCAAATGGGAGCTATAGTGGAATTTGGAATCAGGAAAAAGGAGAATTATTATTGAGCTATAGCCTAATAAGAGCCGAAATTTATGAAATTATTATATTTACGACAATTAAAAAATTATGTTGAATTTCGGTTGGAATTATTCCACACTAAAGAGTTTTTAAGCTTAACTCTCTATTCCTGAATGTGGCCTAATAGTTAAATTATTCCGCTTTTTATCGTTTTATATGCTTCAAAGCTTAAAGCAAGGTTCTTGTATTGCAGCTAGACCAAACAACCACAAATTTTTGAGGTTATATTATGTTACTAAAATAAATGTTCGTGGGAAAATTCATAAAATCGTCTTTCAAATTATAAGACATTGATAATCTATTAATCCGGTTAAGATGAGTTTTGGTATAATAATATAATACGATTGAATTCATCTCAGATATCAGTCTATAAATATTTTTATTAGAGCGATAAACTGTTTAGAACAATAACAAACAATATGGATCAAGCTTCTACATATTTTATTCCTGCAAACGAAAGCAAATTTTTATTTAAAATAATTATGATATTTTAAAATAAATATACTAAATAAATATAGAACATTGTGCTAAGATTGCAAATATTCAATTAAAGTGTTTTTTGCTTTATTGTGCAAATATTGTTATTAACTAATAATTGTTTAATACACGACTAATTTATCGCTAACAAATTAACTTTTCAATGTTTTTTTTTCTTTTCTAATAATTGTTTTTCCATTATTTTACAGATGATAACGATATGGAAAAGAGTATTAATCTGGAACAGAATCAAACAATTGAAAATCGTGGCGATAAAAGTTATCTAATTGTGTGGCATGTTAGTCAACGTTAACTTTTTTGTTTTTTTAACTCAAAATATTTTTTATAGTAAAGATTTTCAATAAGTGTTTTTGTTTTATTTAGTTTTTTATATTATATTTACATATAATTTAATTTATTTTATTTAGTTTTTATTAAATTAATATAATTAATTATTTTTTATACAAAAGGAAACAAACAAAATGAAAGAAAATATTAAATAATGAAAAAAGAAAATAATAAGAAATTATTAAATATAAAACGTATTCATAATAACACCACCAAATAGTTTTAAAATTTTGAACATTTTGCAAAATTATGTTGAAAACAAAAAATATGGATAAAGTAGAAAACAGAAAACAAGCTTTTTTTTAACACAACAAAAACTTAAAATATTAAAAAAAATAAATAATTTAAAAAAAAATGTTTTAGTCGGTCAAACCTGACTATTTTATATCCTACACCACAATGTTGCCTATAAATGGTAATTAAAAAAAACTTTTGAACAACCCTCGTATAATTTGATTTTCCGATTTATTCTAAAATGTGCAGTACATTATTGCGACACTAACATTTAATGTGAATTTTTGTCTCGTAGATTATATGGAAGCAACAAGAAATTATGGACCGACCCTCGTATAATTTTGTACATTTACTTTTGTTTTACTTTGACCAATTATTATGTGAGATTTATCCCCTTCAAAACGATTTTTGTATAGAGGCTTGTATAGGACCTACGTGGAATAATGGACCGATATTCGCATAATTTGGCACAACGGTTTAGAATATCATGAGACTTATTTTTGCCAAATTTCATTAAAATCGATTTATATTTAGGACATTTATAAGCTTAAAACCTCATTCCTGTAAGACATTTGTATGGGAGATATTTAAAATATTGGACCGAAGATAGCCAATTTCAATGGACTTCGTAATCGGGCTAAAATAATTGTCTGTAGCAAATTTCACAAAAATCACAACGTTTACATGGACAGCCAGCCGGACGAATGGACTTACGAACTCTGAATGTGATTTTGAGTTAAAAGGAACACTTATAGGTAGGTTCAATACCATTTTTCTGTAACAAACCGGAAACATAGTATTACATCCACCTTTATATTAAATCGCCTAAGAATCACGTATACCTACAGTGGTGTAGGATATAAATTATTAAATAAAATTATTTAAATTTTTATTTGTTTGTTACACATGATTTTCTTAACTCAGTTTTCAGTTATGATAATGACACAACAAATAGAATTATAAAAAAAAGACATAATTTGTCATTGTTATAATTTTATCTATATTAAAATGGCTTTGTTTATATTTATAGGAAATATATAAGCTTTATAATTACGTATTTATATATATCTATATATACACAAACATACACATTAAATTATATATACTACATTATAAAACAATTAATAATTATGTAGACAAGTGATATTGTAATCCTTAATAACAATTCACAGTGGTTCCAGAATGTTTTTTTTTTCGAAATAGTTCTGTAATTTTAAAACTACTAAATATTTGTTAACGAAATTTCACATAGATATTCTGGTAATGTTTGTCGATTGATTTGGGGAAGCTATATAGTTCTTGATGGGTCTAGGATCGGGGGAATGGTTTTCCAAAATTGATAACATCGTGTTAGAAAATTTTTTGAAAAAATCAAAATTTAAAATTTATTTACAATTGCTTACACATGAAGCATATAAAAGGTATTTAGACCGAAAACTTAAATTTTGACCTATTTTCAGACTTGATTTAGATTTTGAACTTAACAAACTGAATTTAGATTCAAACAAAATTCTAAAATATAATTTCTGCATTCTGTAAAAAATTTTGAACAATTTTAAAGCAGGAACCATATATCTATATGGATACATTAAAAGTTTTCTTAAAATAGAAATAATAAAAAGTATGTTAATATTTTTTTTTCACTTTAAAATCCACTATTTCCCTATAATTTATTTTTGCATAAAACTGAAAGAATTCTTCAAAAATATTTCACCCACTAACTAACATTGTCAGAATTTCGTTTATTAAAAAAATGCCAAAGCTAAAATATCTTGATTAGTTAACTACAAATGCGTATAGCAGGTCCGTTACAGATTAGTCAGAAAATGCAATTTTAGTTTTTGGTATAAAAAAATCGATTTTTAGTAAGAAATATAAGTGATTGCGAATTATCCAATTTTCATTTTTCATATAAACAATAAATTTTAGTGGGAAAAATGAGGGATTACAATTTAACGTCCGTTTGGCACAAGCTCTTATGGTTTAGCTGGAATATGCAATTTTAATATTTGAAATAAAAAACTAGATTTTTATTTTGAGTTTTATCGAATCAAATTGTGGGAATCTGTTTATAATCCTGCATTAAGGACAATTTCCTTAATATTACACTAAAAATTTCATGATAGTAACTTTATTTATAAAGATTTTATTTAAGGCTAAATAAAACAAGTATATGTTATAATCAGTCAAGCCCGACTATTAAATACCCTTCACCACATTGTTGGTTATTAATGTTAGCTAACAAAAATTTATGAACCACCCTCGTATAAATATATTTTATAATTTGTGCTTAAAAGTGTAGTATATTTATGTAAGATTTCTGCGTTTTAAAGGGAGGGAAAGGGAGGATAATGCGGGAGCTAGAGGAAATTATAGACTGAACCTCGTAAAATTTTGTACATCGATTTTTGTCTTTATTTATCTTTATTTGACCAAGCACAATCTCAATTTTTTACTTATCGCAATACCTACGTATATGTAAGATTTAAGCCTTTCAAAGTGATATTTAAAGGGGGTTGTAAGGGGGTTAGGTAAAATAATGGATCCATCATTACCAATTTCAATAGACATTGTTCTTGGGCCAAAATAATGACCAGTTTCATTAAGATATCTTTAAAACTGCAGCCTGTATTTTGTTCACAAAGTTTACAAGGACCACCAAACGGAAGGTCATCGTTAAAGTTATCCCTAGTCGAACTTTGATTTTTGGCCCTTGGCTTGGTTTCTTCCTGAAAAATGACATGTTTCACATGTTTTTTTATAAAAATAATCTTATATAACTGTTCTCACTTGAAAAATACCTCAAGAATGTCCTTGTGATTTCATTAAAAAATATTTACTTGTTCCCAATTTACTGCACTAATTCCAGAAAAAATATCGTTTTGGTTTCACTGTGCAAACTGCAATTAACCAAATTAATTTTAACTCTTAAATAATAAATGTCAACTCATTTGTTAATTAAACTTTAAGAAATTTTTCTTATAATTTCAGGTCCTTAGAACAAAGATCCTTAAAAACAAAAAGTAAAAGTTGACTTAATAATTAAAATACAAAATCTTTTTTTTAATTTATTTTATAAACTTCTTGTAAAATTTTAATTTCATTCTTAATTTGTAAATATTTGATTATTTTTAATTATAATTAAGTTTGTATATTATAATTTTATTTTTACTTTATTTAGTTAATTTTTTCAAAAAAAAAATACTTTTGTTTAAAAACGGTTTGTTAAATTTGTTTGTAAGTTTTAAATTGAATTAAAAAGATTATAGAAAATAATAAAATCAAAATACATTTTTTATTTCCAATAATTTTTATTTCTTTTTTTCTGTTTTAAGTTTTAAAATCGTTTAATAATAAAACGGAGAACAAAGCAACTATGTTTTGTTGATGTATCTCTGTTTTAAACCACACAATGGTTCCAAGCTGATTTTTTTAAATAATTTTGTAACTTTTAAACCGTAAGAAATAATCTTCATAAAATTTTACTGATGTTTTCGAATTAATTTGTTGATTAATTGATGTACAAAACATTAACTGATCAGGGGCGTAGTCCGTGACTCTTTAAAGTTAACCATGTTGATTCGTCAAAAAAATTATTTATAAATGTAGATAAAAGAAAGGTGTATATAAGGAACCAGATTAAATGCCTTAGCCGTACAAATTCCGAAATGACAGGATGCGAAGTCAGGACAAAGTCTTATGAATGGAGGCAAAATTTTTTGTAAACATTCCAGCATATTGCTTGCCATACCTGGATTTTTTGGGATAATTCTGACTGTTTTTGGGTCTTAAACTTTTCTTCAACATTTCCTCGAACATCCGCCACAAGTATTAAAAGTTTTAAAATCTGCCAGAACATAGGTTTCGTCATACATTATGAAGACAGAATATTTTTTTCGTGCTCCGTTTTTGGCCTCTTAAATTTTTGCCATGTTCCTGTTTAGAGCTTTCTGAGCCTTGTATGTTTTTAAACCTTTAACTTTTCGTATCAAATAGTTCGGGCACTGAGTTAACGGGGATAATTTCCTACCGGATTATTACTTCTTCCTGAACCAGGTTTTCTATCAAAAGACGAGTTCTCCCGGTACTGTTTAACAATATTGGAAACAGTTTGATGGCAAACCGTTGGATGCTTGGCCAACTTATTGTAGACCAAGTTGGGTCTTGTAGAAAATATTTAATAATTTTATTAATTTTTGAAAATCATGTGTTAATAAATGTCTATCTCACTCCTAGGTAGTCTATGTAAATCTCCTTGAAAAATGGGTTTAGATGCGCAAATAAATATTTATCCCATTTTTAACCTTATTTTTTGTTCAAGTATGATATTTCTAACGATTAAAATAGTACAGAATTACTTCTAAAATAAACCGTTTTGGAACCACTGTGCACCATTTAGTACCTCTTCCTGTCCTTTATAATTATTTAAAAAATTTTATTTAAATTTTTAACCATTAACTAATTAAATTAATAGAAATAAATAAAAAATATATATATTTATTTAGACTGAATTATTATAAATTATTCATACTAATACTAGTTCAGCTTTTTATTATAAAATTTTTAATAAATTCTTAAAATATTTTTTTGAATTATGATAAAATAAAAACAAATAAATAAAATATTTTTTTATAGCCTGCAATAAAAAAATTATTTGTTGTAAATATAAATATTTCTATTTTTAAATGAAATAACCAAAAATTACATTTCTCCCAACAAGTAGTTACTTATTGTCGTAAACAATTAAAAAGAAAAGCAAATAAATTAACAGAACAAAAACAAAATGTATTAAAAATATTAAATAAAAAGTATTTCCTCTTCTAAAAAAACACATTTCAGTAATAGAATTTTATTTGTTAGAAATGACGAAAAGTAAGTGATATAAAATAGTTTGCTTTATAAAGTGTCACATCGAAGATTTAATGAAATTACCCACGGTTATTACTCAATCATTCCCACAAGACACTATTCTTCAAGCCGAAATACAACGGATACAACTTCCTCTAAAAAACATAACAGAAGCACCGCTGGAGTCATCGCTTTCATAAACCTCAATTTAGTGCTGTATATATTTCTAAGTCTTTATTCCACTGGTAGCTAGCTGTTCAACAGACTACTCTTCCGATATCAGAATTACTTTGAACGATAACACCAATCCTCAAGATTTGACTAATTCACACCATCGAAGATCTAGCAAAACTTAGAATCGTTTCCTCCATTTAAAAGAAGCTCTATTTTTAATACATGTACCCCGAAGCGACAGTGTCCACATACTGAAGCAACCGTGTCTCTGAAGAAAGGTAGGGCATCAGCTTCCAGATTGCACCGGTTGGTCCCATGTCCTTGCACCCACACCAGTGCAATGTTCGAATGCTCTGCTATCCTTTTCAATAATATGCGGCATTCCCTTAAGGGACCGAATTGCGGCCTTGCTGTCAGTAAAAATGATGATATCTCGATCGTATATTTAATAATACCTTAACCAGTTGGTCGCTATTCAAATTACAGCAATCTCAGTCGGGAGTTTGAAAGATATACGGATATTGAATTCCTCAATGAAGACATCACCATCAATTTTATCTCCATTTATCTAGTCAGACCAACCATGTGCTTAAGTTGAAGTTAAACAACAAACTTGCTTTTTATAGCTGTTTTAACATTAACATTTCTTCCAATAATAAAATCCATTCCTTATGAGGAATTAATTTAAAAACACTTTTTAAATAATTTTATTTTCTTTTATTTTCCTCCTTTTCAATTGAAAATTTTAATAAGTTATCAGGTTTTTTAGTCCATTGTCTGAAATAGTTACTCTTAACTTTAGACCAAGCACACTGATAATCTTTAGCTAAATATTTACAATCAATATAAGTTTTATTTTGCACAGCATCCATTAAATCTACTAATTCCGGTATCGATTTTATCAAATTCAAAAATTTTCTGAATAAAAAGTATTTAGAAATTTTTAAGGCCGCATGTGGAGTTTTTAACTTCTTTGAAGTTATTCCTTGTCGCTTGCCATTTACTGCTATTTCATAAGGTCTAGAATTTCAAGAGAGTAAGTAAATTTTATAATAAAATAGTTCTTACAAATAACTTACTTCATACTCTCTGGTATATTACACCAAACTAAACCATTTGGTGAGGGTTGTTTAGTATTATCTTGGGCATAAGGAAATTCCGTTTCATAACATATTCTTATATTGGGAACATGCAATTTATATTTTGTGTCATGAGTGTAATCGTTGTTTAGGAAACGTTTCCATAAAGCTCTTTCTAAAGTTACAATATCTTTGTGACCCCAAAAATTAAAGGTATCAAAATATATAGGCGCAGATAGCAAACAATCCAATAATGCTCCTTGTACACCCATTATTTGCCATTTAGCTATTTTATCACTACAACTCATAGACAGAGTACGTTCTCCTTTTCCTGGTTTTGTTCTGACTGCTCCAATTACCTGTTCCATAGCATCACTGTGTTGAGAACCTATAAGTTTAGCACCTGTATATACACTATCTATAAGACAACCAACATTTGTATCTACATTCTTTACCTCCTCCATTTTACAACGTTTTTCTACAGGTTCTTCTCTACATTCATCATTTTTGTTTTCATCAATTATACAGGCATCACCACAGGGTGTTTGCGTACTTAAGAAATGTAATGAATACTCCTCTTTTAATTGAAACTTTTTCTGCTCTGGTGACCAAACAAATAAGTTCTCACCATTTTTCGCATTCTCTCTTGATTTTCCTAATTGATGATAAATATACCTTAATAGACCTCTTCTAGCCATAACCTCTGCATGGGAATCATTTAGTATTAAACCATGTGGACATAACTTACTTCTTCCAATACATTTTGTACCACAACCGAGAGAAACTACTTCAGCCTTTTCAGTTTGTTTATTGTATAAAACTATACCGGCTAATATGGTCCATTCTTTTTCGGTAGGTTTTCCGGTTTTAGGCAGATTTTTAAATTTATCTATACATAATTGTGCTATTATTTCTGGTGAGATATCGGTAGAGAAATTTTCGTTCGACATATGAAAGTATTTAAGAAATATAAAAATAAACGTGAAAAATGTAAATAAAACTTCTTCTTCCTGTTGTTTACTATTCATTTGGTATTGATAACATGATCTTTTATAAATAGAGTTGCCAGTAAATACTTATTTGAACAAAAAACGTTACTTTTTAATATTGTTATAACTCAAAGTACTCGAAATATATATAATATATTTTAATATCTGATAAATATTTGTGAATGAACCATGCCAATTTCGCAAAAATAATTCGTTATTCCGGTTGCTTACGGAAGTTATTAAGTTTACATTGTAGGTTTTTTGTAAGCATTTAATTATTATTATTATTAAATTATAAAATTATTATAGAATTATATAATTATATAAATGTGTAAAATTGTTTTTGAATCCATCGAAAAATACTTCAAAATGTATTTGTGAAATTTTATTATACATATTCAGCATTTTAAAGTTACGGTTCTGTTAATTATGTTCTTTCGTGTCCCATAGGTGCCATACAAATATTACTTTCAAGAGACAAATAAAGATAAATATTAGCTGATCTTAATGCTGGCCATAATCATTATACATGATAGATGATATTTACTTTTGTTCATAATTATATATCACATAGAATCTTATTTTACTTTTATATACTCCAAACAGACTTCCTAGCCAATCAATGGTAATAAAAAATTAATTTCCATTTTACCATCTAATTATTAATCTGGCATTACAAATTTTTATTATAAAAAATAGTGGCAACCTTGTTGGTATGATATTCATTCCGTTATGATAACACAATTGATTAATACGCAACAGTATCGCCGTAAAAATTGTAGCAAATGTAAACATTGTTTAACATTCTTCGAGTTCTCAAGAGTATTTATAAAAAACAAAAGCTTCAAACATATTTAAATTATTAGTAACTATTGAACTATAAAAATAATGCTTTAATAATGACATTAATCGAAACATATCGTTCATGTTGGCTTATAGCCACATTTGGCTTGATTTTGTTTATCGGTGGAGCAGGAGTGTTATTTTGGAATGAGGTAAACAAAAAAATAAACATGAATTATAAAACATTTTATCATATAAATATTTAATATTTCCATGTGTCGTAATAATAAAAAAGGGACGGGCTGTTCATACGATCATGTCATTAGATGAAGCATTAGATGATGCAGTAACTCTAGATGCAACCGCAGAAGATATAGAGCACATATATAACGATCGCATAGTACATATATCAGGACCAATTGTAATAGGTGAACCTTTAACTGAACCAGATTATAACATTCAAGTGTTGGCGGTTAAACTCAAGAGACGTGTGCAAATGTATCAGTGGGTGGAAGAGACAGTGTAAGCTGTTTGTCAATTAAATGTTAAATGTGTAAATTTTATAAACTTTTTTGCATTTAAGTGAACATAATTATGGAGAGAGTGTAGCTTCTGTACACACGGAGGATCGCACCTATTACTATACTCGAGATTGGCGTGACAAATTAATCGATTCTCGTTCATTTTATATTCAAACTGGCCACCAGAATCCCAAACAATTTCCCATAGAATCTGAAACTCAAGTAGCTGATGCTGTTTACATAGGCAATTTTGAATTGGGCAATGATATCAAAAATAAATTTAATAAATATGTTGAATTAACTTCTGATACTCGACCTGAGGATCCTTCCATTAAATTACATTTGGGACTTTATTATCATACAAATGATATATTTAATCCAGAAATTGGTGATATACGCATTTTATTTTCCTTTGCCGGCATGGAAGGTGAAATGGTAAGTAAGATAGTTTTTCTTTAGCTAATTATTTTTAACAAACTTTTATAATTTTTGGGACAGTACACTATAGTGGGAAAATTGGTGAAAAATAAAATTGAACCTTATCGTACTAGTCGTGGTGTTGATATACTTTTAGTATATCCTGGAGAATTATCATTAACCGAGGTTTTTAAGAAAGAACACCATGCACAACGTTTAACAACCTGGGGTTTCCGTTTTATGGGTTGGGTATTGGTATTCTTTGGTGTTACTTGCACTTCAACATTGTTACATGTTATATGTAAGGATATGATTCATTTTTATTAGTATTAAATTAATTAAAATAAATATTTCTTGTAGTGTCTCGTATCCAATTTCTTTCGTCTTTAGCCCCCGATCCACGATATCCAGTTGGTACAAATGTTTTGCTTTCATTATCGATGGCTCTTATCATAGCTGCTGTGGCCTGGATACTACATCGTCCTATGGTTGGTGCTGGTTTAATGTTTGCTGCTGCCTCGCCATTTGTTTGGTTTGCTCGGGGTGTAACAAATTATCAAAGAGTAAATTAAAATTACGAAATTTCTATTTGTTACTTATGAATTTAAAATGATTATTTTTGTTTGTTATTTATTTAATACTCGTATTAGGGATTTTTTCAATTTCAATGGACTTTAGTTTTTAAACAAATTATATTGTTAGAGATTTTTATTTTCTTATGATTAGAAATTATTTATTAAAATGTAAAACCAAAAAAATTAAATTTATTTTTTTTATGAAAAACCTCATATAAACTTTTTAACTAAAATACATTTTAACGAACTAACGGAGTCGAAGAGACTCCGTCTGTTATCCAGTTAAAAGACTAAACGGATTCACTAGTAAAACACTCAGCCAGATTGTGCTAGCATTGTGATATTCTTGGTGCTGATATTGGCAACACAACAACCGAGTGATTTTTCTGTTGGTTTCTGTTGGTTTTAGCTCAGGTGTTTTCGATTTGATTTAGATGACAGGCTTCCAGCTAGTCAGGCGGTAGTGGTCTTAGCCATGTCGTAAAAATAATATTTTATGAATTGAGATCTATAACTGTTTAAAATTCGGAAAAGATAACGATCCAACGATTCTCTGTTATCCTTCTTCAGATAGGAACCTGTATTCCTCCAAAACATTTTGAAAACACCTCATCTCTAAGATGTTAAGATTTATTAAGGTACGTCAAATGGATTAGAAGAAACATAATTATTAAGCGAAAAGGTTTTGGAACAAATATACATAAATATATTCTTATTAAAATATTATTTTATTTAAATCGAAAATATACGCACATGGACAAAAGACAACGTCATCTATTATGGATGATGTTTAAAAACTCTTAATGATCATAAAACAATGTATATATAACAAGTAAGAATGTTATAGTCGGTTTAGACAGCCATGTAATACCCTACAGCACAATGTTGGTCATAAATGGTAGTTACGTAAAAGTAATGAATGGCCATCGTATAATTTTAATTTCTGTTTTATTCTTAAGCTAACATTTATATGAAAATTATGCTTTTTAAAATGAATTTTTTTGCTAAGGGTTAAATGGGAGCTACAAGAAATTATGAACCAACCATGGAATAATTTTTACATCGAGCTTCTGTTTATATTTGTTATAATTTGACCAATTATTATTACAATACCAACGTATATTTGATATTTATGCCTTCAATGTGATATTTGGAAAGGCATATTGTTTGAGAAAATAATCTTTTTATATTTAATACTTTTTTAGGCTTAAAACCTCATTGCGGGAGGACTAATTTCAATAGGCTTCGCCCGAGGGCCAAAATAATAATATATACCAAATTTAGAGTGTTCACAACGTTTACATGGACAGAAAGCGGGACGGACACACAGAGGGACGTATGGTCATCGTTAAATCGACTTAAAAAGTTATTCTGAGTCAAACGGTATACTAAATGATGGATGTAATAGCATTTTTCTGTATGTTACAAATATCAGCATAAATGCATTATACTCCAAACACCTACGGTGGTGTAGGGTATATTTTAACTACAAAAACATTTGTTTTATGGTCGCAGAGTCACTTCAAACTTACATACATGCAAATGGCGGCGACTTTTGTCCAGCTTTGTATTTGTTGAACTTTGTTTTATACATTTGCTCATACATCTCTAATTATACATGTTTTTTTTTAAGTTAGACTTAATTACAAACCTTAATTAAGATAAAATATTGCAACAATACAACTATATAATAACCATTTACATTTGTATGTACAAATTACAAGCTCATCTCACAGCAAACAATTTCCTCCATCTATCTTGAAGAGGATTAAATTTAAAATTTCAATTATAACTACTAAATGCACTAGCATTTCTACTGCTATTATTATCGGCGCCATCATTCGATACACTTGGTGTGGAACCATCATTTATCAACATATTACCTACAGTATGCGTTGCGTTAATTTCGTTTGTATTTTGTTCTAAAGGCTGTGAGGCATTTGTGCCATTTGTGGTAGTACTTATAGTGTTGGGACTTTGTGGCTTTTCTTGGCTGCTATCTTCATTTTGTGATTCCTCAAAACGTACATATGGTTCCAGGGCATTTAATTGCATAGAACCACGATGTAAACTGCCTGATTCAGCTTCGAAGAGTATATCATTTATAAACTTTTCCGCCAACAGACGTTGTTCTTTAGGTAAACGTTTCAATTTAAACGTCCACGTACGTGCTAAGGATTCTTCTTCGGGATAGGTAGAGGATAAGTAGTCACATGCCATATTTAACATACCATTAGGAGGTGTAGTGGAATTTTGTGTTGTAGCTGTAGACACTTTTAAACGTTTGTTAGAATTTGAAGCCGCGTTAGCAGTTGGTGTTGGATATTGTGTCGCATTGCCAGCGCCAGCAGCCATATTATTTTGTATGCCCCCTGGTAAACCTAAAGGTGATGGAGTATTTTGATTAGAAATTTGTTCAGTTCTCTGTGATTGATTAATATTGGAATTATTACTGTTATTATTATTATTTTGATGACCAAATGACTTGTGAAACATTTCCGTTATACTCATGGGTGAGGTATTGCCTTTGTTCATTAAGTAGCCATAAGGGGCATTATCCAGGAAGTGACTGGCGTGAGTAGAATCACTAAAGGCATTATATAGAGAAGGAGTATTGGAAGAAGTTTCATGTTTAATTATAGATGTATCAATGGCTAAAAACTTTTCAGCATTACGCAGGAAATCCAGTTCATAAAATGTCCAACATCTGGGTTGATAGTGATTGCCTTGCTTGCGCGCTGCCTCTACAACTTTCAGTTCTTTGCGATAATTTGTGCGTAAAGTGTTAATCTTTTTCTTGACATCCTCTAAAGTAGCATCCCGTTTTAAATACCTATAAATGGGCACCAACTGCTGGTAAGCATCAGCTCTCTTATCACGATTAGTGTAATCCCTTAGAGACGTATCCCATAATATGGGTAGATTGTGATAAGTTTGTATGAACACCTTCAAATAATGACGATGTTCTTCAGAAACACTAAATGATTTCGAGGATTGATTTTGTTGTGCTGCTTGAGCATGTTGTTGTTGCTGCTGTTGTTGTTGCGTACTAACCGCCGCTACTTGGGGCAGAAATTTGTCCATCATTTTGAAAATATCTTTTGAATTTTTACTTTGCAGTAACCGTTATTTTGCAACGTTATATTGATAAATTGAATCAATTATGTTCTGTGGTTTTTGCATAAATTATGAAATTTGTTTACTTTTTTCTCAGATGAAAATAAACAAATGCAAAAGTATGTGCACTGGGGAATTGTATTGTTATTGATGAACTGTCAGTAGTATGTTTGACAAATTGCCACATTGAAGGTTTTTATTTTCTTCAATTATTTACTACAGCGCCATCAAATGTTCAATGGCTGAAACTAAACTACTATCCAATAGGTGGCACCTTTAAATCGTAAAAATGTTATTATTTTTGAATTATTCACCACTCAGCGTTTAGATTTACCAACAATCGTTAACGTGAAACGTTTTTCAAAGTTTGTTATATTCTACACCGTGGTTGGAGAATAATACGATTGTGGTTGAGTTAGCAACGAACAGAAAAGATATTGCTACCAGCACTTTTTAGTATACCATTCCACTCAGAACCACTTTCTAAATCGATTTCATAATGTTCGTCCTTGTAAACCTTGTGAACATAATGCAGGTGTAATTATTGTAGCCCAAGGGAAATGCCTATTAAAATTGGTGATTTTAGGTCATTTCACCTTGCCCTCCCACAAATATACCTCCCGAAATGGGGTTTTAAGGTCTTCTGGTATTCTAGAACGATGTGCCAAATTATACGAGGATTGGTTCAATATTGTTAATAGGTCCCATACAACCTCTCTTCGAAATATCTTGTAATAATAATTGGTCAAAACAAATACAACAGTTTTCCGGTTTAAAAATACTCAGTTTAGCGTATTCGAACGTCGGTCCACAATATATTCTAGCTCGTGAACGCACTTATACCGCATGAATGTTAGTATCATTATGATATACTACACTATTAAGTATGAACTAAAAATATACCATTATAGAAGCGTGTTTCACTAATTTTCGGTAGCTTATAATATGGAGTATGGCATTAAGAAGCGAACTTGACCTAGAAAAACTTCTTACTCGTATTTTTTGCTTGTGTTTCGTTGTAAAATGTTTTGTACATTTAATGAATTACTTATGTATGTGACTGTAAATACATCAACGGATTTTAAAACGAAATGTACCATCTGTTTTAATTTTTTAATAATGTTTGTAAAACAACTTAAATTAAGTTTTCTTAAAATAGCAACACTGCTTTTTTCATCAAACTCACCCCTGTTAAAACACTTAGAGTTGCATTTTTTCGTCCGCCATTTTCGCAAACAAACAGCTGTCAACAATGAAAAAACATCGCCTACACTAACAAACCAAACACAAACAAAAAACATCGCAAACGATCGTTGGAATTTCAATTTTTCTATGTCCGCGCTGCAGTTTATTATTTGTCGCCGCCAACACCGCTGTTTTTATTCACGTACGAGAATTTATCAATAAAAAGCACAATAAAAGGAGAATTTAAATAAAAGAATTTCATTTAAATATTTAACGAAAAAATTAATGGTTTAAAGGAAGAAGTGAAGAAAATAAAAATCAAATCAGAAAAAATAAAATGTCATATAAAATATTTTGAAACAAAACGTGTAAAAGAATGAAAATATTGTGAAAAGAATTGTATTAAAATATTATAACCAAGAAAGTGTCCTTGAAGTTTGGTATCTGTTTAAAACCAATAATGAATAAAAATTAAAAAATTTCTAAAAAATCTCTAAATAAAGGAATTTACACAAAATAGTGTTGGGTGTTGTTATATTTTACTTCTTTATCATGAACTCTTACCTGTAAATGCGTTCTTTCAGTGAGCGAGTGAGTGATTTGGTGTTTATACAAAAAGGGGGAAAAAAAACTACAAAAAAACCTTTTAATCACAAATAATTTAATTTAATTATCAAGGATATAAAAAAACAACATTCCTTAAGTTTTCATAAAAATTTACAACAACAAAAATTACAAAAAAGGCGGCATTCAAAATAAAAGTGTAAAAGATGTAAAAATCTTCTTCCCAGCAGTGTGTTCAGTGCATCGAAAAATTTAACAAAAAAATCCTTGTGCAATTTTCTAACTACTCAAAAGTGTTTGAAACAGAAACTTCTTTTGTTTTCTGAATAAAATAAAAAATAATAATAAAATAGTTGATAAAATATTTTAATTGCAAATCGGCAAATGTGTTGAGAAAAACTATGAAATAAAATAATTTACTTATAAAAACAACAACAACAATGACTTCTCTGTGAGAAGTTAGTGAATTCATATCTGGATTATTTTTTTTATTAATTCATTTTATCCCTCCAAAAAAAGTATTAACAAAAAGTTTGTTAAGTGTTCAAGAATTAACAAAAAAGATACAAAAACAAAATGGAAACGATAGAGGAACAATCCAAAAGTGGTGAGTTTTGATATGGTATTTTTTTTAAACCCTATACCACCGTATGCAGTCTGTGCTGATGTTTGTAACCTACAGAAAAAGATTACGTTACACCAACCGTAAAGTGTACCATTCGACTCAGAATGCTTTTCTGAGTCAATTTAACTATGTTAATCTGTCCGTCTGCTGGACGGCTGACTCTCCATTTAAACCTTATAAATACAATGCAGTTCGCAATTTTAAAGATATATTGATAAAATTTGGCACGTGTCAATTGGTGAATGGATTATTTCACATAGCCCCCAAATAAGTGTTCCTCTCGGAATATAGGTCATAAAAACTCCTGAGTATAAAACGATTTCTAATTTGGCTTAAATAAGTCTAATAATATTCTAAAATGATATGCCAGATTAGGCAATGTTCAGTCCATTATTTCTTATAAGTCCCCTACAAACCCCCTTTAATATAACACTTTGAAGCGCATAAGTCTCACATATACGTTAGTATTGCGATAAGAACTGGTTAAATTTAGATAAATATAAGCAAAAAACATTTAACATAATTTAATTTTAAGGATTGGTCCAAAGTTTTCTCTAGCTCCCGCTAAAAAAGTCTTAAAAATGTACAAATTCTACATAAATATTACATAATATGCTCCACTCTTAAGCACAAATTAGCAAACATACGAGGATCGTTTATTAATTTAATAACCTACAATGTTGGTAGAGTATTACCGACTATAACTTTTACTTGTTTTTTTTAATTACTTTAAGAATTTTTCCTTCAGAAGTTCAGTAACAAACTAATTGATTAAAAGAAATAGTAAATTTATTGAAAATTCATTTCAGTTTGTTTAATTGTAAAAATAGTATTTATTTATTTCACACCTGTTTCCGTATTTTCATTTTCTTCTCTTTGGATGTGTAAATATTGCAATGTAAACAGGAAGAACAAAAAGGAATATTTGTTATAAATACAGTTGTTTCCCGGTTTAACGAATGATTTTATGTCAGGCCTTTTCGTAAAATTGAAAAATCAAGGTAGGAAGACATTATAAGATTTATCTGGTAACATAATTAAATTAAATTTATTTAATTATTGGAATGAAATTAACAAAACTATAAAATTGTTTCTTGTTTTGAAACAAATTCAAACAATTATATTTCCATTCTTGGAAATATACCCTCTTTCATTGCTCTTCTGTGTTTTGATCCTGAATTTTTTTCATGCCCTTTACTCTTAACAAGTGTAATACTATTGTTAAAAAAATTTTTGCTATTAATTTCTAATGTTTTTATTTATTTTTATGATTTTTATGTTTGTTTTTTTTTAATTCGTTTTATCTTGTACTAAATTATTACTCTTGTTGATAATATAATGAGAAAAGTATAATCGTGTATTCGTTAAACCGACAAACCACTGTATAAACATTGTATTTTAACATGAATAATACCTAACAATAGGTCCTTTTTGGTTTTAATCAACTTCTTTTAATTTACACACATAAACAAAAGTTACTGTCGTCTATCATGTAAATCGCACAGAGGTCCGATTTTTTTAATAATTCTGTAAGTTTGTAACTCTTTTATATTTGTAAACGAAATTAAACATGGACATTCCTTAGGTATTTTCAATTCATTGGGAAAAAGACATGTTTCTACTTCGTCCTGGGGTCCGTAAGTTGGTCACCTCGGGTATGACGATTTTTTTTTACAGTAGCCAACATTGTATTTATGATATGATGGAAGAAAACGCTAACATATGTGGGATATCCCTTATAGTTTAAAATATATTTGGACCAAAGTAAAATTTTGACCCATTTTGGACAAATTTTTTTGGGTTTTAGAACTTGTAGATTCAATAAAAAATATTTTGAAAGAAAAAATATTTTTCCTGATTTCTTTCAAATCCCTTTAAAATCAACTATGCACTTCTTTCTGGACCCTATCCGAATTTCGTAAATTATCAAATCTTTTTCTTTAGTTTTTTGAGGTAAAATAAATGTCAAAGCTAAAATAGTCAAAAATGTACTTTGATTGTAAAGCTATATTTATTAGCTACACACTCAAGAAGTCTGTAATAGTCTAAACCTCTTGTATGGGCAGCGTAAGTAATTTACTGAAAAAAAGTAAATTTTAATTTTTTTAATTCCAAAGTTATAGAATTATTTCCAAAACAGCATTTTGAGACCACTGTGCTGCGTTGAATTTAACTTTTCGTGTCAGTTTTCTATAACTTGACTTTAGAAACATCTGTGGACAATTCCTTATATCTGTACCAATTTTTCTACCAATGGACAAGTTTTCCAGATACTGTTTAATTACATTGATAACAGTTTGATGGCAAACTTTTGAATGTTTTGCCATCTTTTTGTAGGACCGTTTTGGGTTTTGGTAATCAGATTAACAACATAGTCATTTTTTTGATATTAAATAAAACAAGTGATATATTTTACAAAGGTATCTTTGTCCAAAAATGCAATTAAGGGTTATAAGTTTTAATGAAAAACATGTGTTAAGAATTTTTCGATCTCACTCTTTAGTGTACTATGATATACTGCTAAGCTTCATTGTCACTATTAATTGTTTGAGAGTAAATAATATTTTAAAAGGGCATGTACAAATTCTGCAAATTTAAATATTGTGATTAAAACTAAAATGCTGATCTGGAATATACAGAAGAGTCGACAAAAATACAATTATTTTAGAATGAGTTAGAAGTTATAATTACAATCAAAAACAAATTCTGAAATTTGTATTATAAACAAATTCTAAAATTTGTATTATAAACAAATTATCTCTTTCCAAATAAATTTAAAATATAATTTTTGTTTTATTTTTAAATTACTGACTATTTTTAATCGTTAGGTAAGTAGGAGTCATGTCATCTTTAGATTTATGTTTTTATTTTATATTAAATATTGTAATAAATATTATTTCGTTTCGCTTATTTTTATAAACTTTTTTTAACAAAAAAAAAACAAAAATCACACACTAAAAAAGTGTCATTAAGTATAGAAAAATAATCAGAAAAAGAACCAACAAAATGAAAATAAGAAATTTGTTTAAAAAAGACAAATGTTTGAAAAATCATCAGCACACGTCATTCAAAATATTTAAATAAAAAATGTATTTTACCCACCTCCACTACCACAAGTTGTAAAGAGGGTATATTAACTTTGTCATTCTGCGTGTAACGCTAAAAAGGATCATCTCAGATCCTAAATCTGTCTATTATTGCACACTCATATCCACTATAACTGTCAGAGCTTAATAAAATTGGCCTGATTATTTGCTTTAGTCCTGAGAAGTTTCGTATTTAAAACCAGCAAAGTCAGTTCAGTATATTAAAAGATATAGCTTAATGAAATTTGGCTTGAGTATTTGCTATAGTCCTGAGACTATACTTACGTAAAACCAGCAAAATCACATCAGCATATAGAAATATATAGACTTATATCTGAGGCAACCTCTAAGAACAAGCGAACATTTTTCGTAATATTAAAAATTGAAAATTGCCGAATTAGATCGAAAATTTGCCATAAAGTTATATGAACTTCTTTACCATTCTAAAAATCATAAAAATTGGTCCTGTATGATGTTTAAGAAATTTGCTTTTTTATTGTATACATCTGTGTATGTGTAAGTGTATATGTAAGAACATAATGTATTTACGTCACATGCATTTGTGGTGGAGGGTATTGAAAATTCGGTACAGCCGAATATATGTTTTTTGCAGATATATAATGTTCTTTGCGTATTTGTACTTAAGCATTTGCTAAAATGTATACTGAATTTTTTATTATATTTCAGAATAAAAATAAAAATTGAAAATTTGGTTTCGTCCCAAAGAAATGTTATTCTGGGATTTATTTTTTATAATTATGACTATATTATTAATATATACATTTTTTATTTTTATAAAAAAATTAAAAAATATATAATTTTCCAAACAGTTTGTGAAATATTGAGAAGTACATTTAAATTTTTTTTGAAAAGTATTTAACGAAAACCTTTAAGGATGTATATTGATTTTCAAAATGTCATATGAAAGTCATTTTATATAATGTAAACAAAAATTATATAAATTTTTAAGAAATTTTATAGCTGCTACAATTAAATATAAATTGTCATTTCAGTTACTCTTTTGAAATTTAAAATCTTAATATTTTTATGGATACTTCTGATGCTTTTCAATTAATATTAAAAAAATCATAATTTCTCTACGCTCATCAAAACCACAATTCATTTTCGATCAAGACACTCTATTCTGGCAAATGATCAAATAAAAATTTCACCTATACTATTTAGCATTTAAAGTTTTTACTTCCGGAATCCTCCACAAAATATCTGATGGTATCGTACAAAGATTACAGCACAATGTTTGTATCTGATGTAAATATAAGAAGAAATATCGAAAAATTAGTAACAACATTTGAACCTTTTTTCGGAAACTCATCCATTAACGAATTTATTCTGTTTACTGTCACTTGGTTGGAACAGGTAATCTATTTCTCTTTAAAATCTACCACACTTTTGGACACCTTTTTATGCTTTTCAATTTCCTTTAAACATGAGCCCTATATCTCTCCACTGGCCTTAGCTGCACGCAGTTTGAAAGATTAGCCCTTCTTGACACAAATTCGGAATAATCATTCTTATACCACTCAAGAGCTTGTTTACCATAGTGAGAGGATGCGGCCAAAAATAAATGGATACATTATGAAGTCTTATGAATGGAAGCAGCTTTTTATGTTAAAATATGACAAATAAAACGCATTTTTTCTGGTCACTCATTTTAATCAGATTAGAAATATATTAATTTGTTTGACATTGAAAATAATATTTGACAGGTTTTGTTATTATTCATGGGTTAAAAGTTTTAATGAAAAACGTGTGTTAAGAATTTTTTGATCTCACTCCTTACACACAACAACAAATTTATTGCAGGACCACAGTTATCAACTGTTTTACATACAAATATCATATTGAGAAAGATTGTTGAGTTAAAACCCCCTTCTTGATACATTAAGTTGAAATTTTGATTCCAGAATATTATCTACTAGACATCAACATTTTGTCTTTAAAATACGTTTGAAAGGAATTGTGCGAAATGGCGGTTACAAACTCAGATCACTGCGTTCACAGTTCAATTCAGCGTAATTGAATGTGTATTGATCTGCTACCAAGAACGAATTGTTTTATATTCACTAAAGTATTGATTAGGGAATTAATTTCGAAAATAGTTGTCAATCGATATCAATTCCAATTTTATACTGAAATCGATTACTTTCTTAGATTTATTTTCTGAAAAAATGAAAACATGTAGAATTATCGAGTATCGATAATTGATTTTGTATAGCACTCATTGGTTTTGGGTACTTTTTTTAACGATGGCCAGCCTCATCATAAAGTCCCCATAATGTAAAATGAAACAAATTTTGTACCCAAATTGTTATCAATACTTTCTCGAGATACAGACGCAGTTTTACTAAATTTTCTTTAAGCAAGCAAGAAGATTTAATTGTTCTAAATACATTTTATTGAACTATTTTTTGTTATTGTTATTCTTTGTGTTAACAGTTTCTAAAATTTTATCTAAAATCTACAATTATTTCTTCTCTCCTGTAATTTTATTTACACTCTTTTTTGAAATTCTATTCTTTTTCTCTATATGTTACATTTACAAAATGCTTTTTGTTATTGTTTTCCTCTAAAGGTGGTTGATTATGGAGGATCTTCTAAAAATTGAAACTTGTTTTTTTGTTTTTATTTTTTTCATGTAAATCATGTAGGTAGAAGAGAAGAGCAATAATTTGGTTTAAAGGGATGGAATGTTAAGATCTTTAGGGTCAGAATACATTTGGAATTCTCGTTAACTTAAGTAAAGTACATAAATTTGAAGATTTATATTCATGAACAATTTTTTTAAAGAAATAAAATTGTAATGAAATGATAATATTAGGTGGACCTTAATTTGTTCTTATTTCAAAATAATTTATAATGGATTTATTAATAATCCACTAAATAATATATCGGTTCAAAAACAATTTTCTTATAGAAATAAAATTGAAATGAAATAAAAATATTAGCTGGATTTAAATTTGGTCCTCTCATAAAGAGTAATGAAGGAGAAATTCATAATGGAATTATTAAAAATTAACAAAATAATGTATCGATTCTAAATAACCTTTTATTTAGGGCGAATCCTATATCACCATAAATTTGAAAAGAAAATCATTTACTTTTTTCAGTTCTGAAAAAGTGATAATTCGACCATTAATCAGCATAAAATAATAAAGTAGGATTCTAAATTCGGATAAAATATCCTGAAGGGCTCCAAATACATCTTCCACAATTACGTTTAATTAGATCAATATCATCTCATACAGTCAAAAGATATTTATTTTGAATTAAGGATTGAAATTGAATAAAATTTAACACAAGTTTTTCATTAAAACTTTAACCAAAGATTTACATGAATTTTTTTGTTCAAGTTGTAAAATATATTAGTTATTATGTTCAATGTCAAAAGAATAAATAAATTGATAATTTGAGTGATCAGACAGAACTCCGAACTAAGATTACATTCAAAGTT
Organism: Cochliomyia hominivorax; assembly: GCA_004302925.2. Classification (NCBI taxonomy): domain Eukaryota; kingdom Metazoa; phylum Arthropoda; class Insecta; order Diptera; family Calliphoridae; genus Cochliomyia; species Cochliomyia hominivorax. The sequence continues at coordinate 48,171,938 of PYHX02000413.1, forward strand.
CAACGATCAAACTGTTTCCAATGTTATTAAACAGTTCCAAAAAAACTTGTCCGTTTATAGAAAATCTGGTTCATATATTAATTTAAATCGAAATATACATGAAAGAATGTTTACAAAAAGAGTTCATAATAAGTGGATACCACCTCTCTTGGTATCCTGTCATTATAGAAAACAAACCCTTGAGTAGATAATAACAATAGTGTGGTTTATCTGCTAAGAGAGGCAAATCCAACAAACTGCCTGGAGCTAGAGCTAACGCCAGTTTAGAAACAAAATAAGTGTCCAAAAATGTGGTAGAATTCAAACGGAGATGAACTACCTGTTCAAGCAAAGTGACAAAAAGCAGTATAAGTACGTTTATAAAAGTTTTTACGAAAAAGGTCCGAAATTTCACATCTAGTGATTAAAACTATAAAATATATATTTCTTTGTGATTATTATCATTGCAATCAAATAAAACTGAAAAGTGTAAGAGTAGTGGTTTCATTTATATTAACATATATGTATGTAAAGAAATTTTGATCTCACTTCAAAAACATCTGATGAAAATATTAATGTTTCCACAATCTAATAAATCACCGAGAGGCTCATATATGAAAGATAATATATTGTTTTGAAGACGTTTAAAATGTGTAAGTTACAACAGATAAATAACTTACTCATTCTTATTAACAATGTACACTCGGCGGGCTGTCAGATGAAGTTATCCAAATACGATGCCGATTGAAATTGGTTATGGTAATGGTATTTCATACCAACACCAAGTGAATATCCATGTTATAGAAGTAAAATCTATTCTAATGGATTTTAGACATCATATTAGCTGCAGCTGTTCATAATGGATCGTTTATTGAAAAACGACTAAAAACCTAAACACTTTTAAATATTTACCTCCAACTACAAAATGTTGGAGGTACTAAATATCAATTGAACATGAATTTTAATTTTATTCATTTGATTTAAATACAAACTTTCATGTTAAATGATATGGAGTGCATTTGTCGTAAGTTCTTTCATTCAATAAATAAATAAATCGTAAATGAATTCATCACGTAAATTTCTATATTTATGCGTAGGGTGAGTCACAATTGTTGTTATAATGTGTATGAAATTGTTGTATTAAAGTCTTTAATTTGTACCGGCTTGTTTTTTATGTTTTTTAATTCAATACACATATAACATTAGCACGCACTCATACAAACGCGCACATTTAATTCACCACAGATCACATACTAACAAATGTACTTTGATCTTTCCTTTTTTTACATATTTTTTCCTAATTTAAGTTTATTTTATGCGTACAGTAATGCCTCATAAAATTTATAAACATAAATACATAAAAATATCTTTAATTCTTGTTGTTTATATTTCTCTCACTCCTCCTTTCTCTCTCCCTCTCTCGAGATATTTGTTCTTGGACTTCCTCCCTTATGATCATAATTTGATTCTTTCTCTTTTTTGTGTGTGTGTTTTAAGAAAGGGAGATTCCTAGCGTTTATGATGGGATTTAACCACAGTTGAGTTGCCAGACAAATTTGAGCAAAAATCGTTAAATTTGAAGGAAACAAATCGTCAAATTTACTATCGTCAAAAATCGTCAACGTAAAAAATTTCTTAAAAATATAGTTGTTTCACAAAAATTATTAAATATCCCGAAATTTTGTAGAAAACTCGTTGCTATTTCACTAAAACGAAAATAATTTTGAAGGCGTTTGTCTTCATTTTATAACATTTGTATACGATTTTCAATTCTTTTAAATGACTTCTTGGAGGAAACGAAATTAAATCTTTGAGATTTATTAAAATTGACTCTGTAACATTTTTTTCACGTTTTGAAGCACCCACAGATACCGATAATAATTTTGAAAAGGTTTGTTTATATACGATTTATAATTCTTTTAAATGGTTTAGCGTGGCATCTTTATAATCGCATTGAAGGTACTCTCCTAAACTTCTTGGAGGAAAGGAAGTAACACAGTATAGTTCAAGAGGTCTTGTTTTATTTTAGTCTTTAAGATACCGATGTGTAATTTGATTGATATTGAAAAAGTTTTATTGATTTTATGCTTAAGTCATTATTAAATGGACTTTGGGTAGAAATTTTAATATAGTCAAAGCTTTGCTGATGTATTATATAAAAATCTTGGAAAACAATTATAAAATTCAAAGTTTGTGGAAAATCGTCAATCTTGGGGCACAAATCGTCAATACGACATTTTTTGTTTACAATGACGATAAATCGTCAAATCTGGCAACTGTGTTCATGATCATAATTTGGTTCTCTCTTTCTCTCTCTTGTTTTTGTATCTTCCTCTCATTCAATTTATGATGGGATATAATAATAAACAACAACAATAATATGATCGTACAGGAATAAAAACTGTGTATTTGTATTTGTGTTTAAATTTTAGTATGTGTTTAGTTTATAATTAGAAATACTAAATTATTTTCGCCAGAGAGTGTCATGACTTTAATGTAGTTTTTCCTTCAATATCTTTTAGGATTTCTTTTCTATCTTGTTTTCGTAGTAATTTTATTGTTTTCTTTTCACTTTATGAGTGTCAAGTACAATTTTAGGTTCAAAATTGTATGTTGCTGACAATCTTCATGATGTCGACTTTTGTTGTTGGAGTTCTTTTTCTTTATTTTAAGAATTTTATGATCTTGTAATTTATGTGAGCGAGTAAGGAGATATTTCCCTCTTCAACAAATTTCCTTAACTTCCGTTTTTTACGTTTTGAAGTTGAAAAAAAAACATATTTTTTATGAAACTGATGTTTATCTTTGAAAACAGATTTCAGATGATTTTAAGGGGGAATAAAGATCTATTTTTTGAAATTGAGACATTGTTTGTTGCATATTAAATTATTTTAATGTTTATTTAGATATTAATTACTAGAATTTTATATTTAATTATATTTTATGACTTCTTATAAATATGTCAAGAAAACATTATTTGTGAGGATTTTTATTAATTCTTTGAAATATGATCAAAATTTTTAATAAGGGAATATTGGATAGATTTATTGAAATAAATGAATTGAAATAAAATAATTTGGATTTTTAAGATACATTAGGGTTTCAAAAATACAAATAGTAATAAAACTTATCATGAATTTTGTTCCATAATTCTCAAAATATCAAAAAATCATAAAGATTATATTTAAAGCTCAGTTTATAGTATAATTTTTGATGGCTTTGTAAGGGAGGACTTATTGATCAGCCAGACATTATGTATCTGAGCAAATCCAAATAAAATTAAAATCGCTTGAATATATTGGAATTAGAATAAATTGTTCGTGTTTTCAATTTCAAATTGTGATAACAATTAAGATCCATTTGATATCATCAAGTATGCAGGATTATCAAAAATAAAGCATAATTTAACCGTGTAAAAAGAAATATGTGATAATTGAACAACGAAATATTTGTTTAAAGTTTTTGCGAAGGTCTTGCTGTATGCAAATGAGGGTTTCCGAATGTTTTGGGTATTCTTGCAGTAGAACTTCTATTCGTTATAATCGTCTTAGAATAGATGAAATCAGTCAAAACATCTTTTGACTTTAAAAAACTTTTGGATTTTTATTTCTTTGCTTTGTTATAGTGTAAAGTGAGATCGAAAAATTCTTAACATACGTTTTTCTATACTGGAAGAACTTGATCGTTGATAGAAAATCTGATATAATGGTCCCCAAAAAAAAAACATAGATTTTTAAAAGAACTCTCAACAAAACCGGTAGTAAAGCAGCCTGATTAGCTTAGTGCTCGCACTGTTTAGACTGTTTGGTACGAAAAGATAAAGCTTATGCAGGTTTTAAAACATTCAAGACTCAAGAAGTTCGTGACAGAAATGCTTCTAAAAATTAGAACGGAAATTAAAGTTTTCAACAAATTCTTTTCGAATAATAAATAAAGAAAAGTAATGTTCTGGTAGATTTTTCGCAACTTCCTGCTCAAAAATAAACAAAATAGCCCACTCATTTGTTACACGGGCTCTATAAATATCGAAATCAACATCAAGGTATGTTTACAAAAATGGTTGCTTCCATTCATAACACTTCATAAGACCTGACTAGTCATTCTTTTACTATGATAAACAAGCACTTAAGGGTTACAAGAACAATTATGTCGCATTTGTATCAAAATAGGAAAATCCTCTAAACTAATCGGAAAGAAGGTCAGTGCAGAGATATTGGACTTTTGTTAACAAAAAGAAGAACACAACAAATGTAAAAAAAAACAAAACTGTAAGTAAAATTTTCAACTGAACGTTTCCAACTTTGTTGGTTTTCAGGCAAGTGATCATCATTTCGTAATAATAATTGACTTTTAAGCGATTTAATTAATCTCGACTCCTTGTTATTATAAATTTATTTACGAAGTCTTGGACTTTTATCATAAGTCTTCCTTTAAAATTATCTCCTTTTTAAATCTTTAATATTTTATGATTCCTGTTTTGGTTTTCAAGTTTCCTCTTTAGAAAGAGGCAAATCCTAATTCCGGGTAATTTGTTTCCCTATTGCTGTAAAAATTAAGTTTATTGATAATACTCCAAATTTTCAAATGATGATCGTTACAAAAATTTTTAACATTTAGATCTGATGTCAATTCGGATGAAGCGAAAAAATCGATTATAATAAATCTATTTGAAACTCTTTTTTTCAATTTGCTATTAATAATGTTGGTTTTCTTAATATCTAAGAAATAATAGTGAATGAAAAGTTCCTGTCTTAAATATAACTCTAAATTCGCTTCAATCCTATTTTCGCTTCATTTTCAACCTCAGAAGATGGAATATAATTTGAAGAAGGGAACATTAAGTTTGCATTAAAAATTTCTAAATCCTCGAATAAAGATTTTAACAATTCATTTCGCGATATATAACCACATTGTGCCGTTTAAACATATGTTAAAATTTTTAAGTGGATTTAAATAATGACTTCTTGTATTCAACAATCTAAGTAATAAGAGATTTGCTTAAAACGCGAATCCCTTTTTAAACATAATCCCACCTGTAGTTATGAAGCTAAGCAAAAGGGAAATTAACGCACCTGCTGTTGTTCCTTTTTAGTGATTATTCGCGAACTTTTCGTCCTTTTACCAAACATTATGACACTTGTTGCTGTAGTTAAAGAGAAATATTAAAAGTTCCTTTTCCTTTCCCATACTTCCTATAAAACTCTTAAACATATGTTTGGCATGTGTGCATGTGCACATGAACGTATGCAATATTTATTGGTTCTTGTTTTTACCTACTTCTGGGTCAACATTTTAAGTAATTGCATTTATTCCTTTAGCATATGCATCTTAGGTTTGTTATGAATGCTCTTTTCCCCTTCGTCTCTCACTCTGTCTCTTCTTTTCTTGCTCACTTACTCTTTAAACGTTCGTTATCAAAACATGAGAACAACTTCTTTTTTTACCTTTAGTCTTTATTTGTTTCTTGCGCGGTTACATTACGCTTGATCGCTTTAGAAGTTTTCATAAGAAAAAATAATTAAACATTTTACAACAAAATAAAAAAACAAAATTTTGAAAAAATGTTTTAAAAATTTATGTAAAAATATTGTAAATGAAATTTTAAAAAAATTATCTGGTGGTTAAATTCAATGAATAGTTTGTGATTTAATTTTGGAAATAAACTCAAAATGTGTTATGGTTAGTAAAAAATATAATAAATTTTGAAAATGTCAACAATTTAATGATAAAAAATATATAAAATTAAAGAAAAATAATAATATTGATTGGCCGGATGTTTTTATTGTTAAAGAAACATATTTTAAACAATTAAGAAAATTTCAAATATTTTAAATATTCATGTTTTTTTGGATTAAAAACACTGCGTAAAAATAAAAACATAAATTGTTCTATTGATTAAACATGACATCTATTTTTGAGAACATAAAAGTGATGACGAAAATTGTAGCAGAAAAAAGTGTTAAAATTTTGTCTTGATATTATTTATATGATAATAAAAAATATTTTCAACATGTTTTTTTCTTTTTGTTTTTTGTTTTTTTTTGTTGCAAATTATTAAAGAAAAGAAACAAAATTTCTGTTTTGATGGAAAAAATACATCAGTGAAAAGTATTTTTGAAGTTTACGTTATTATGTTGACCATGAATTTTATATTCATGATTTGTTTACTTATTTATTGATTCAAAATAAACAATATATTGGAAGATCCCTGATGACAGTGTTGAAATATAGATATTAAGAAAGATTAATATTCCATTGACATCTGATATTTCGAGCAGGAATAAAATAAATTTTAAAGAGCGAACAATGGCGAACAATGTTTTGATTGATTTGATTAGTACTAAGCATCCGAATAATATACTTATTTAATACGATTTTTTCAATAATTAAAAATATCATTGTGCAGTAGAAGACTTTCAATTTTAAGAATTAAAGAAAATAATTTAGAGACAGGAATTAAAGTGTTAGATCGAAAATATATATATCTATATAAAATAGGATGTGTGTGCCAAAGTAACATAGACTATAAAAAAATTCCGATAGGACCATTGGAAGGAGTACCCCTCATACAAAGCAAATATCTAATAAATTATTTAACTCAAGTTCTGAAATTTGATTCCGATCACTCTCTCAACGAGCCCAATTTGATTCCGAATTACCTTTTTTAATACACGTTGTGAATTGTATTAAGGACTTTTGAAAATCGTTGTGCAGTAAAGCGCACCGGGTAAAAGCTAGAGTGTTAATAAAAATATAACCACAAACTTACAGTTTTAATTTGTTTTATTTGATTGAAATTATTATTATAATTTACAAAACAATACTGTTATAGCTTTGATCACCAGTGATGAAATTTTGAACCTTTTTCGGAAACTCTTTAACTAACATTTTTATAGAGCTTTCTGTCACTTTGCTCAAACTTTACTTGAACTCCGTTTAAAATTTATTGCACTTTTGAACGGACACCTTTATATATCAAATAAACAGCAGGACTTCTTTTCGATTTTTCTAAAAGGTACCACACATCACGAATAGTACACATTATTTGAATTTTTCGCTGTTTGGGATTTTGCACTTTTTGTAGTTTTATGACCTGAAACTACCTTTGAAACACAATTTTGGGAACCGTGATTAAACAAAAACAAATATTTATGTTTTCATTGTTTATATTTGGTAAATTTACCTGATTTCGCGATACGCTCTTTTAAGGTACTTTTTCCAAGGAAAAATTTAGTTTATCCTTTTTTCCCAATATTTATCTTTTAGTTTATTATTTAATCTAAGAGTTTTAGTTTTCATTAAAAAGAATAAACAAATCATTTGAGGAAGAAACAAAATTGTGTAAAGGACATTTAGGTAAAAAAGAGTTTAAAAAATGTGGAAGTAAAAGGAATTTATGATGTTTGCGAGAGAACAAGAGAAAAATGTAGAATTTCACAATTTTATAGTACGATGCTAAAATGCACGTTAATTTTAATAATGTCACTGTTCTGTGCACTTTGTATATAAATAGATTTTAATTAATATTCCTTATATTTTACATAAAAATGTCATAAAAATTCCAACGTTTGGGAAACACATGAAAGCATGTAAATTATAAAAAAATTTTCCATGCAACATGTATCAACAAAAATAAATGAACATTTAAATTTAGTTTGTTTATAGATTTAAATTCAAGTGCAATTTTTTCTATAGTTGTCTATATATAAATTCCATAAAGACTATTTGCAATTTATCTTTTATTACAGTTAAGTTTAGAAAAATAGCACAAATCAAATTATTTAAATAGAGCAATGAAATAAATTTAAAATTTTGGGTTAAAATCGACTATTCTGAAAATAAATTTGCAAATTATTGGATTTCTTTTTGTCATACCGATTTCAGAGGTGCTTATAACTTTGAAAGTTTGGTTCTTTTAGAGGATGCTCAGAAAGAGTTAAAAAGGCTATTTTATACATCAACAATTTTAAAACGCGTTTCAAATTTATGTTTCTTATCAAATTAAAAAAAAAACAACAATTTTTTAGACCTCTGAGACACCATAAAATCTGCTTGCAAGTGCTAGTTATCACTTATAGTTTTTGAGTTATTTGGGATTTGATTTTAAACTTTGTGAATTTTACAAGAAGTTCAGATTTTTATAATTATCCAAATATGGAATCATCTTCTGAGTCGATTTAATTCTGTCTGTTCGGCTGGCTGTCCCATAAATATCAGTCCAAATCCATTGTTGATCCAATACAGACCTATTTCCTAAATCACTTAAAAGTGCTTTACTTCTCAATTAAAAATATAAATTTGTTATTATTATTATTATTATTATTATTATTATTATTATTATTATTATTATTATTATTATTATTATTATTATATTTATATTATTATATGTTTAAAATGTATACATCCTGAAAATATGAGTCCAAATTTTGGAAAGATGATTCCATTAGTTCCTTCAGCACTCATATAACGCCCACATTTTAAAATCGTCTTAAATGACATAATTCCCTCATATATATGAGTATCATTAATGTATTAAATTATATATTGAATGTATTAAATAATAATTAAATAAATAAAGCACAAATTATAAAATCAAATGCTACAAGGGTTGGTACATAACTTTTCATTCTTGCTTTATGGGTGGAGTATTATGAAGTCGGGCTTGACTGACTGTTACGCTCTTGCTGCTTTTTTTAAGATCTAACTGGTTTTTTATCTAAAACTTAATTTTTATTAAAAATATATATGGAACTTTTCTGAATGATTTTACGTTGAAATATTTAATTTGAATTTTCGAACAAAAATCCTACAGATCCAAATTTAGACTCCCACAAATTTTAACGTTTTTTAATCAATTTAATTACTTTAACCTCAATGATATAAGAACCAAAAATATCCAAAATATTCACATTTCGGAATTTTTCTTCAGATATCATAACGGTTCCGTCCCACTGAGTATTGTGATACATTGATTAGGAATTTTAATTTTGAAATAGTACTATTTATTTGATCCCTACTGCTTGAAAAAATATTAAAATTCATTAAAGAAGAGTAAAGAGTATAACAAGTCCACAGTCTTAAAACAATAGTAATAATTTCAGATGTTCTATTGCTGCTGTTGATGTTCATCTTTTGCAAAAATGCATTAGAAATATTTGATGTTTCAATTTACAATAAAAAGAAATAAATAATAAATAATCGCAACAATTGACGCATGCAATTTAGAATATAAGAAAAAAGAGACTACAATCCAAAACAATTCCACTAATTTTTGCAGCAACCAAAACAGTTTTTTGTAAAAACAGACGTTGGAATATTTTCAAAATTGGAATGAAAAACTTAAAATCAATGATTTTCTTTTTTTTTTGAAAATTTCTCTAAAAATATTCTTATATTTATTTTTTTTGTTCTTTCTGTTATTATTACAATAACAAAAAGAAATATCAATTATTTTAGATAATAACTTAATGATAGATGATGTTCATAAATTTCCAATTATATATAATTTTTATTATAATTTTAATAAAATCAAGAATTTTTTCTTGTTTTCATATATTTTTTCGTTGAAAACTAATTGATAAATATTTATTTAAAATAAATTTTTGAAAATATTATTCCAAAATTACAAACTTGCTGAAAACTGTTTATATATGTTTATACCCTACACCACCACAAGTGGTTAAGAGGGTATATTAACTTTTTCATTCCACGTTTAACGCTAAGAAGGAATCATCTCAGATGTAAATATATTTTCACATCTGATTAAAATCTGAGACGATTATATCCGTCGTTTATCTGTCCTTTTGTCTGTCTGTCTGTCTGTCTGTCTGTTTTTTTGCATGCTCACATCCACACAAATTGTCAGAGATCAATGAAATTTAAAAACAGCAAAATCGGCTCTGTATATAAAAGCATATAGAGCGATATCTGAAGCAACCTCTAAGTTTAAGCGAAGAACTTTCGTTAAATTGTGAATTATAAGTTATAATATAAAGTTATATGAACTTCTTTACCATTTCAAAAAATGATCAAAATCGGTTCAATGGACAAAAATTTAAACTATAAATATAACTAATTTTAATTTTATTTTATAACTAATTTAAGTGTTCCTGTGTATGTGTGAGTCTCTATGTAAGAAATATAACGTATTTACTTCACACGAGCTTGTGGTGCAGGGTATTAAATATTCGTCATAGTCTTATTTATTTTTTTTTTTAATTAATTAAAGTAGAATTTAATTTCACTTACCTTAGGTTGTGTTTTACTTTATTTATTTAATTATAATTTTTTAATTTACAATCAATTTTGCAGGAATATTTGGAAAAAATTGAGGTTAACCATTTTCCACCTCCATCTGTAGATTTGTGAGGAATAAATTCTATATATGAGTAATAATTTTGGTAGTTTTAGTTGTGGTTTTGTTTCTGGAAATGCATTTAATTTGTGGCAATAAATTAGGTTTATTTTAAAAAATATATAAAGTTATAATTTTAAGGGTGAATTGTATTATAATTCTAAAATTATTAAAATATTTACGAAATATTTGTTTAACCCTTTAACAACTAGTATTACGTCAACACATCACATGAGAAGTGAGCTTAGGCAAGTAAGAATGCTTTATTAGATTATTTCAAATATTCCATACGCTCACAAATTCGTGTGAAGTAAATATCTCTTGACAGGTTGTGAAATCAGACCAAAAATAAGTGGAACCAGCCTTTTTTTAAAACACATTTCTTGATGTAAATTTCGGTATTTAAAAAGCCCATTGTAGAAACTGAAAATTGCTTTCCACATCAATAACTTTTTAGAAATTTTTTACTTATTTTGGGTCCTAAACATTTCTTCAACATTCCGTTGAGCATCAGCAAAATAAAATTTTTGACCAGGAAGTTGCGAAAAATCTGTCAGAACATATTTTGCATCATCCATTATGCAGCAAGAATATTTTTTTAGAAAACTTGATTTCAATTTTCGTGCTCTGGTTTTGGCCTCTACATTTAAGCAGGGAGCTGTTTGAGCCTTGAATATTTTAAAAACCTGCATTAGATTTAACTTTTCGTACCAAATAGTCCAAACAATCAGCTGACCGGGGCTACTTTCCTACCGAATGTTTTGGAAGCTCCTTTACTCCTTTTTTGACTTAAGAAACATCATGTGGACCATTCATTCTACCTAAATCAGGTTTTCAATCAACGGCAAGTTCTCCCGGTTTTGTACAAGAACATTGGAATCAATTTGTTGGCAGACCTTTCAATGCTTGGTCAACTTTTTGTAGGACCAAGTTGGGGTTTGTTGAAAATATTTAATAATTTTAGTACGTACTACTTTCTTTTAACCCATTTTAATCAGATTAACAATATATTTATTTGTTTGAAATATAATAACTGACATGTTTTGCAAAGGTTGATAAAAAATCCACTAATTCTTTGGTTAAAAGAAATAAACGTGTGTTAAGAATATTTTGATCTCACTTCTTATTTCAATTTTATTGTGAATTATAAAAATATTATTGTGAATAATAAAAAATATATTGTAATTACTTTAGCTTTATCTGATAACAAGTATTAACGATTTTCTATTATTATCTTTTTTTAAAGAACAATAAATTCAGTTTATTGTGAATTATTTTCATATATTGTGAATGTTCTTTAAAATGAATAATTGAAAATAACAATTAATAAAATTAAATTCTATAAATTGTCTCTTTTTATATATTTTTTATCTAAAAATAAAACACATTTCTCCATAAAACAGACCGTTAATGAACAATTGCACTAAATAAATATTTAATGAAATGGCACACGACATTTTATTTATTATACGATAGATAAATACGTTATAGTTTTAAATTATTTAATATTTAGAAATAAAAATATTTAGAAATAAACAGAGTAAATGAAAAAGATAAAGGAAATTAAAAACTGCGTTAAATTTTAACGTATTAAAAAGAATAACATTTATTACAGACGAAATCTTGCGATTGACATTGGTCCTTCGAAAAACCAGAGTTTTGAAATATCCCCTTAAAAAGTGAAGTATGGGAACTTAATATGTTTTTCTCATTCTAATTGATGTTTATTAAAAATATACTTTTTCAATTTTTCTCCATTTGGATGAAGATCATACAGTTTTTTCAAAATCTGTTGTCTGCGTTTGAAATTTTCAAAACATTTTTAGTTAAAAAACACCCTTTTTTGATATAAACTATTTTCAGTTATTAAATAAAAAAATATAAATAAAAATAGTTGAAGGTGATGACAGGCGGTATTTTTTTATTTAAAATTGTGTTAATTTGTTAATATCAAAATCTCAATGGAATTTGAGTTTTGTTTGTTTTTTTTAAGATTGAAAGATAATTACGAGACACGATTATCGGTGTGTCTACATGGGTTTAGATAATAAAGGAGTGTGGTCGAAAAATTCTTAACATACGTTTTTCATTAAAACTTTTATTCAAAGTATTATTTGATTTTATTTTATCAATTTACCTTCGGAATACATGTCAGCTAATCTGGTTAAAATGGGTGACGTAAGTGCGTAATAAAATTATTAAACATTTTCAACAAAACCGAACTAGTTCCTACAAATAGTATGTTAGATAGATGTTATGAAGCCAAAAAAAAAACAAAGGAGCTCCGTACACATCCGGTCGTAAAGCAAACCAGTTAGTTCAGTGATCGTTCTATTTGGTACAAAGGTTAATGAAGGTTTAAAAATATACAAGACTCAAAAAGTTTCAAAAATAGAGCAGAAAAAATATACTTGCTACATAATGGATGATGAAACGTATGTTCTTGCAAATTTTTCACAACTTCCTGGTCCATAATTTTTGCTGCTGATACAGCAAAAAGTTCTTAATATGACAATATGCATTTGTAAAAACGGGGCTCTATAAATACAGAATGTTTACAAAAAGCCAACTTCCATTCATAAGGCTTCCAACGTGTCCACTTATTTTTGCGCCGACTTGCTATGTTGTATCTATAATAAACAAGCTCTTGAGTGGTACAAGAACAAAAATGTACAAAGTGAGGCGAATAGTCCAAACTGCCCGGAGCTTAGGCCTGTTAGGTCCTGTTGAAGAGCACAAAAAAGTGTCCACAAGTGTGATAAAAGCAAAGTGAAAGAAGGCACTATTAGGACGTTAATGGCAGGGTTTCCGAAATATATTTAAATTTTCGTCATTATTAATTAAATTTAATTATTCTTTTGTAAATTATAATATAAATTTTAATCAAACAAAATAATTAAAACTGTAAATTAAGTGATATATATGTATGTTAAGAATTTTTCGATCTCACTCCTCATAAAATTTCTAATAATTTTTCAAGTATAAAATTTCGAATACAATTTTATGATTTTTGTTAATGTTCATCTTAAAATCAACATTAGTGATTGTCAATCATATATATTGCATATGTTATATATCTTACAGTGTGGACGATAATTAGTGTTACAAGTAAAACACATTTTGAATTTTTGAAAAACCGATTTTTGCAAGGTTTTCTTATTCACAATTTTCAATATTTTTGTAAGAATTTTTAATGCCAAAAATATCATTATTTCAAGTTGTTTAATTTTTATTCTTGATTTCTAAATTATTTAAATTAAGGAAAATTTCATGATTTATAATTTTTTCCACAAATTTAAAATAGGAAATTGTATTTTAAGTGCCAATTATCCAAATAAAACTGTTTTCTGTTTTAATAACATAATTTGTTTACATTTTGCTTTCAAAAATATTTGTCACTCTGTGTTTTTTTTCCTTTTTTGTTTTTGTCGTTCTTAAAATAAAAAAAAAAATAAAAAATCATCAACGGCAGCAACGACAAATGACATTCATTCAGTCTTTTTTTTCGTTGTCGTTTTCTCTATAATATTTAAGATTCGATCATATATAGATATTGTACATATCTGACGTTTATTTTAGTACCGCCAAGATCAGCCAACAAAACATAACATAACAATCAAAATGATTACTGTAAGAAACAAATAGCAAAAGAAAGAAAAAACTGAAATAAGAAGAGGAGGAAAAAGTGGAAAAAAACAGCTGTTACACATGGTGCCTGGTGCAAACAAAAGACAATTTACGGACAATAACATTAAAATAAGTACCATCTTATTTATGTATGAATGTACAGACATATATACACACATTTCTACATACATTTGTATTTAGATATACATGATAATCCTACAGTTCTTATATTTGCGACAAGATATATCCTCTTTTGTTACGTCACAGAAATTTTAAAGGGCAAAAATTATTGCATGTATTGAAGAATCTTAACATATGTGTTTAGAATATAATCATTCAGGATTAGTTAGTCTTATAATTTAAATATAAATTTATTTGATTTATATTAGAGATCACGAAACCCTCATTATTTTGTTCCAACTGCTACTTGTAAATTCAGATACTTTTCGCTGAAGATCTTACTTTCTTAGAGAGATTAAATTTTCAAAATTTCCGATATTTTGAAACTCATATATTCTCATCCACAAGAACCCACTTTCTTTCCATAAATTCTAGCTTAATGTACTTTGGATGATTGGCTAAATTATTGTTTGAACGAATTTAAAGCTTTCTTATGATATATCTTGGAGTCCTATGAATTTTTTAGAGATGTTCTCTTTTTGGGTATGTAGGAACATGTAGGAACATGTCCTCGAATTGGAAAATTCATCGCTTTGATGCAATTTGATGTGGTTTCAAATAAGAACTGCACGAGTGCTTGGTGAATTATTTTAAGACCGTTTTACTTCATAAGCGATCTCAGAATTCCAGCGAAAATCTGAAATTTATTTTAACCCTGGTTTTAGAACATGTTTTGCTTAATTATTTGTGTAAAGGATTCCTATATATTTTTAATTTGAACACTTTCCAATCTTGTTTACAGTTATGAAAGTCTGAAAACCCATAGACATGTATTTTTCAAGGCTTCAATTAATATCTAGTACAGTCAATTTTTCCAATAAATCGTCCCATTACCTTTTAACTCCAGACCATCAGTTATTTTTATGGAGCAAATATTATCTTATCTTATTTCATAGCCTTAGACGTATGAACTGCGCAAGAACCGATCAGTGAAGGTTTTTCGTCAAATCGTAAGAGCTGACGTTTTTATAATGTTTTTTTTTAAATTAAGTCCGGTAAATATCCCATTGATCAGTTTAACTCTAAGAGGGTACAGATATCATTATTAACATGGATAGCAGGAGTCTGAGAGCTGTGATAGGAGTTTTAACGGTTATGGACCCTTTAGGCATAGAATGCACATATATCTGATTTCTTCAGATTTTATGTGGAGGAGACAGTTCACCACGTGTCTTAGTAAGACTGAATTAGTTGAGCAGTATATAGTTTGGGGAATAATAGATAATAGGTTTTGTGAATATTATCGAATGTCTAGAGGGATTCCTATAGGTGAAGTTCAAGGTTCCTAGTTCTGCGGCATTTCTTTAACTTGCCTCTTTTCTGATCTGCTTTCTCTTTCTTACATGTAGTTTCAGTTCATAAACTTCGCTGATACTTCTTCATTTTCTACTTCATATTTATTTTCTGGAAAATACCTTTAAGAAATCGCAATGGACCAAATAGGTATCATAGTGGTGGTGTTATGATGTTATATTTCTTATTCTATTGTTGATCATGACTTATATCCTTCCTAATCTATTTCCTATTGCACTACTAAAACTTTGCTGAGATATGACCAGGGAAAGGTATACCCAAACAAAGCAATAACAATTAAATACATTAACTATTGATTTTGTCCTTGGCTAAGGTATAGCGGTACAGAGGGAATATTATTTGTTTTAAAATGTTTAATATTTATTTATAGCAGGATAGGATCAGCAGATTGTCTAATATTTGAAGGTCTATTTTCATGAGAGATTTTAAATGTAAAAAAATCTAACAAGTGACGATCATTGTCTCTCTAAATAGTAACGGAAAATCTGGAACTCTACCATATCAGAACTGTCGGAATACTTATGTTAATTCGAACAATTGTTGTTTAGTTTTTCTTCTTGTCTTATTTCTTTTTCTTTTTAAACTTTGTTTACATTTTCGTTTATAAATTTATTATTTAATTTCCTTTTTTATTTAACATTTAAGAAATTACATTAATATGTTTTACACATGTCTTCTTCTTGTGCATGTATTTGTAATTTTTTTATTCATGTGTATGTGTAGTTATATTTTCAAGTATGTAGTTGAAATGTTTTTATGATAGAATTTAATATTATGCTATTGTTGTTGTATTTTTATAACTAAAACAAACTTAAATGTATGTAAGAGAACTGATGGTTGGATACATAGATGGATGGATGGATTGGTTTGAATTTGAATGAATGAATGTGTTTGTGCAATGACAATTTTCAATTCAAGTTCATTGTTGTGTAGTAAAAGACAACAACAAAAATAATAATAAAATAACAAGAAAAATTGCGTGGGTTCATTGATAAGTAGCTTTGAGTGTTATGATTATATTAAACATCCTGTTTTATATTTATTTATTTATTTATTTATTTATTTATTTATTTATTTATTTATTTATTTTTTTCATCTTTACATACAAACATATTCGTTGAAATGTAAATAAATAATGAAATGAAAAAATTACTAATTACTGTGAAATGTGCGTCAAATATTAAAAAAAGAAACATATTTAAATGATTTGAAAATTTAAAAAATATGCAATATTATTTCAGTGAGAGATATAAACATGTCATTTGAGGAACAAACGTTGTAGGTGTCGAAAATCCACAAATTTTGCGTCTCACCATTTAAACTTAGTCTTTTACTGGCCTCCACCTTGAGAACGCACATTATTCTAAAGAAAAAACGTATTTCGTCTACAAATAATTTACTGAAAAATGGAACTTCGATTTACAAAAAAAAAAAAAAAAAATGGATGACTGATAGGACCACCACATTCAGAGTGTAAATTTATTGTCGAATATGTTCCAATAAACTCCTTTTAAATTCCATAACTGGAAAAATTGTGAAGTTTAAGTTTAGGCGGAGATTTTCCACCTACAGATAACAAACATTATTTGTCGAATATATAATGTGATTTATAATTTAGAACCAAACATTTTCGAAAACAAATTTTATTGGAAAATGTAGAACGGCTATATACAAATTGAGCGCCTATAACCGAGCTATAAATATAAAAAGCTATAAATATATTTTAGTTTTAACTACTTTTGTTTATTTGTTGAACTTGGAAGTGTTAACATTGGACCGCCTTATAATTCTGCATATCAGACCAATTATCAAGAACAATGTAAAAGCTCTAATATGAATAGTATCATATTTTGAGTGGATCGCTTTATAATAACTGTTATAATTCTAAATTTACTGTTGAATTGATAACTGATCTATTCCAATTTGAAAAAGCACAATTAAAAATTGATATCAAAAATTTATACAAGAAAACTTTCTTTATTTTTGTCAATTTATATTTTGATTTAATTTATTATAGTTCTTATCAATTGGACCTACCCTTTAGCTGATTCCCACCATTAAACAAATAATTGTCATTATGTAGCGTGAACTTAAAAACTTTTAATTAAAAATAATTAACGCATGAAATTGCAAGACTTTAAAGTTATAAAATTCTAAATGTCTAAAAGAGATATAAACATCCTCATAAAAAGGTCATGTAATTCTTAAAGAACTTTAAACTGAAGTCATGTGATTTTTAAAGAACTACAATTTGAATTTAGTATTAGGAAACAAAGTTCTTTTAAATTAAATTTATTTAAATTATAAAGTTTAGTTTATGGACATTGTAATTATAGTAAAGTTCAAAGGTCAATCCTCCTTTTGGAAGTGATGGGAACTAATATATCATATAAAGTTCAAATTAAAGGTCATGGCTAGCAAATTAGTTTTAATATTTATTGCTTGTTAAAGGATCTTTCATTATCAGTTGAAGATTTGAATCTTTTAGCACAGGTCATGACAAAGGTCAAAACTAGTAAATATCCACAATATTTATTACATTTTAAAGGATCTTTTTTCAAACGGAAACAAACACTAGATAATTTTAACACAAGGTTTTTTGAACTTTCAATTCAATCGATAATTACTAATGACATTACTAATGACGTTAATTATTTATTTGTTTTTTATTTTTAATTATTACAGAAATGTCAATTTCACCTTCTCCATCACCAGAAAATTTACGCATTTGTCTGGTGGGTGATGTGATAAATGATACGGCAACTGTTGAAGCTGCTCAAACATTTGGTGTTCCCGTCATAACATCGGAAACTGGTCTGGAACTTATTAACGATTATGATTGGCGAACATATTTTATATTAAATGATTTTGAGAGTCCCGTGTATGAGGCCATACATAAAAGTAAACAATGGTAAGTTTAATTATTAATTATAATAGAAGTCATAATTAAAAAAAATAATAATTTTGTATTAAAAATCGTGGAAGACCTAAGAAAGTGTATTTTCGGATTATATTAAAATTTGAATCGTTTTAGCGTTTCCAGATTATGATTCAGACTCAATAAAATTTGCATTGTTATCCAATTTCTAGAATTAAAGCTATATTCTATAAAAGCTATATCAGATATTTAAAAAAAGTACATAAAATGTTTGTACCATTGAAAAAACTAGTCGAGATTAGTGATTTACAATCTCTAGTGGAGGTAAAGGGCATTCATAAAGGGTGAATTGAATAATAATAAAATGTTTAAATGGTAATGAGCACTATCAAAAATTAGGTGGAAGTTGTTGAAGGGAACGGTTCCCTAACAGAGTCTTGAGTTCATTTGTAATGGTTTGAAGATAAAAAGGTTTAATAAATGGTAAACAAAATCAATGATCAATCTCAATTTTTCGAACAACTAGTTTTATTTCGATTTAGTCGATTTATCGGATCCAACAATCGATTAAATAAGGAGTGAGATTGAAAAAATCTTAAGATGCATAAGACACAAATAACACATTATTGTTCTTATACCACTCAAGGGCACATGAAATTCTTATGAATGAAGAAGCCTGTTATTGCTTGCCAAACCAAAAAAATTTTTAGAATATTTTGATTGCTTTTGAATGCAAAACTTTTTTTCGAATTTTAGACCAGGAAGTTGCGAAAACATATGTTTCGTAATCTATTACGTAGAAAAAACGTTTTTTAGAAAAACTGACTTAAATTTTCACTGATTTTTAAATCTAAATTTGAGCAGCATTACTCTCTAGAAATTGTCGGGCCTTGTATTTTTTTAAACCTGCATTAGCTTCAACTTCTCGTACTAAATAATCTGATCATGGAAACATCCAGGTTTTCTATCAACGGAAAAAAATCAAGTAATATTTGTATTAAAAGCTTTAAATGAAAAGCGTGTGTTAAGAACTTTTCGATTTCACTCCTGAAAAAGGAATTCATTTAACTCTTTTGTTACTTCCAAATTCAAGAATTAGAGAAAGTATTGAATGAATTAAGGATATTTTTTTCGATTATTTCATTCATTAAATAAAATTTAATAATCGATCAGGAAACATATAAACTTTTGTACTTGAAGAATCGATTCTTAATTATAAACAAAATCGATTCTTCCACCATTAGTAAAGATTTATAAGTTAGAAACGGAAATATTAAGCAAGGTTCATAAATCCATAAGTACCTAGTTGGGTTTTACGTGATCTGTAATTTTCAGTTCAAAATATATCCGTCTGTCTCCTCATCAAAAAAATACTTTTTAAAAGTTAATAAATTTGATCCCAAGAGGTGCAATTAATGATTTAATATTAATATGTAAATAAATTATTTCTTTACATCAAACAATTTAAATAATAAATTGTCTTTATACAAAAAAATACCTGACTAATTTGCAAAAAATAAAAATAAAAATAAAATAAAAAATTTAAAATAGAAATAAATAATTTATTTCTTTATCTATTGTATTTAAATTAGTAACAACTTGTATCTATTTTAATTAACAAATATGTATGATACATTAAGTACGACAAAAAAAATATAATTACAAATACAATTCTTTGTTTTATTTCCTTTTTTCGATTTATTTGAATTTTTTGTAGATGAGGGTCTTTTGTTAATTTTTAATTTTCTTGCCAAAAAGTATTTCATTTCATCAGTTTTTAACACTTTAAAGCCGCCATTAAATTAAGCACACACCCCCCTCTTAGAAGGCAAAACTGAATAAAAAATAACGACAACGACAAATGTTTTTAAATGCTCAATTTAAATTTAAATATTTGTTAATTTCACAAAAAAAGAAACTAAGATGAAAAAGTATACAGAGAATTATTTATGTTTAATTATAGAAAAACATAAATTTTTACACATTTTCCACATTTAAATTTTATGAGTCTTTTTTTTTCTTTAAAATAAGTGTATATGAGCACATATATTTTGTGCAAACATATTTAAATAGTTTTTAATTTTGCAAAATAATACAAATTCAAATTCTTGATATATAAATTTGTAGTCTTGTTACCTTAAACATGTGGATTTAAGTTAAAAAGTTTGTTTAGCTGCTTAAATTAACATACAATTAATTGGTTTGTGGAAATGACCTAAGTAACAATTATTTTAAAGTTTTTATAGTAATAGAAAATTTTTTTAACTTGGAAATAGTTTTTCTGTCTCTATTTCCAAGATGAGATATATTTTAGAATTTCAAACTAGCGATTGGAAAATATGGTTGAGAAATACGATTCTCTATTAAAAAAATATAAAGGGGGGGGGTGTTATTTTTTTGACTAAAAACCGATCTTAATCAAAAAATTAATTCCTGTTTTTTCACGCTTTTCTGGACATTTTTGAACTATTTGTTGAAATCTTTTAGAGATCTTAGTAAATCAGACATGTGGACTTATAGCGGAAAAAAGTATGTTTAACATATAAGGTACAGTTGTAATATTCGCGCTCGAATTTACAGAGACCGTTGTAAAGAAATGATTGGTTTCCTTTGGCTCGTAACTGCCATACCAAGGCTGGTTTGAGAAATTTTGGATTACTTTTAGATCCTACACTTACGCCCAGACATTCCGCCGACTATCAGCAACAAACATTTTGACCAGGAAGTTTGCGAAAACTCTGCCAGAACATATGTTTCGTCATCCATTATGCAGAAATAATATTTTTTTAAAAATTTGACTTCAATTTCCGGTGCTCTGTTTTGGCCACTAAGTTTTTCTTTCCTCATAACATTTTTCTAGTCTTGCATGTTTTTAAACATGCTGACCGGTCTAACTGAACCAGATATTCTATCAACGGTCAAGTTCTCCCGGTACTGTTATATTGGTAACAGTTTGACGGTGGATCTTTCAATGCGTGGATAACAATTTGTAGGATTAAGTTGGATTTTGTTGAAAATTATTAAATATACGCTTTATTTTTGATCACTTATTTTAATCAGATTACCAATATATTCATTTGTTTGACATTAAACATAATAACTGTCATGTTTTTCAACAGTAAATTGATCAAAAAAGAAATCAAATAATATTTGGATTAAATGTTTTAATGAAGAACATGTGTTAGGAATTTTTCGATATATCATTTTTTATAATTCCGGAATTTGAAATTAAACCTGAGATTTTTTTGTGACTCATTATTCCCTAATTTTCCAGAAAATCCTGAATAATTTAATAATTTTAGGTTTATTTTATTGTCAAATATACAAAACTTAATTCCATTTTCATTTCATTCCACTGTTCGATTTTTCGACCAGTAATTTTTTATTTTTTTTTAATAATATATTTATATAAGAAAAGCATAAAATTTCAGTAGAAATTTTATATAAATTTTTAGTCTCATTTCTTAGCAAATAAAAAATATTTTTAATTAAAATTCCAGCGTTTTATTTTAGAATAAAAATCCCGAAATATCGAAAAATGCCAAAACCCAGAAAATCGAAAATTCTTGGATTTTATTTCTAAAATTTGATATTTATTTCATAAATTACTTTTAAGACCTTTTTAAATTATTCATCGAAATCAATTATAGTATATATTTTAGGTGAAAATTTAATTGATTTAACAAGTTCATCATCAATATGAGATAAAACACATGTGACATTTATTTTTAAATTATTTAAATTCCAATTGTATTTTATTCGATAAAACGATTGTATTTAGTGTTTTAAGGGGACTTTTGCAACACTAATAATACTAGAGAATAAAATAAAATCGTATGATTAATATTTTGATGATTAGAAAAATATTATATAAAATATAATTAAAACTAATTCTACAAAAATTTGCTAAATTTAAAACAAATTTAAAACAATTTGCGTATTTTTTCTTCATCTATTTTTTATAAAAAATCGTTTATTGTTTATTTTAAAAGAAATTTTTAGTAAAAAATTAAAATACTTTTTATTCATTGTCTTATATGGTTATTTTTTGTTTTTAGTGTTTTTTGAAATTTTTTTTAGATTTTTGTGAAAAATTAAATAAAAAATCAAACATTTTTCCGAGAAACGTGTATGTGCAATGATTTTTAAAATTATATTTATTATATTTCTAAATTTAAATATTTAATGTGGCATCGTGTTTATTTTTATGTGAACAGATTAATTTTTTAATGTTTTTTTTATAAAATTTTTATATATAAATGAGATTAATCTATGTTGGCTTTTTTATTATTTTTATTTTTAAAATTTTATGTTAAATTCTTTAAAAATTAAAATTTTTATCAAATTTAGTTTTTTTTAGTAATTTTTTTCTTTTATATACACTAGAGCCCCGAATGGCGTCGTTAATGGGAACGGGAGAAACGTGACGCAAAAAAAAAAAAAACGACGCAAATCGAATCATCTTTCTCTATATAAAATCGGGGAAATTTTCAAATCAAATAAAAACATTTGTATATTCGATGAAAAAAAAAAACAAGTAAATCCTATCGTTGCTGGCTTCGAAATCATCAAAATTTCGCTTCATGTATCCAAATTGAAAGAAATGACTCCATCTTAACCATTAAGGCATTTCTTGTAGTATCTGGTTTAGGTTGGAGTGGTGTGACAACTTCAACTAATTGATTGTTTTATCATTGTCTCTGTTGCAAATTGTTCTTACTGTTGTAGGTGCTCTTCCTATATTAATAACCTTTTCTCCCCATGTAAAACGATTTGTTACGACTAATTTTAATTCCAAGCTTATTACTTTTCCTTTACTTTGACTCATACGTCCTTAATGTTCTCTGGCGAATCACTCACTATTTTCTTATCATATAGTAAAGAATAGGGAATTCCCTTTATTTAATGCAGTCTGACAACTTAAAGTACAGTTGACAATAAGTGTTATAAGCTAAAAATGCACAGTAGAAAATATTACCGTTTCTAGTGACGCAAGGGAAATCAAAACAACGCAAATCGGTCCGACGCAACTTGAATTTTTAACGACGCAAGTCGATTTTTTCAGGTCCCGTCCTAAATCTCGAGAGAAATTTCACAAATCACGACGTGTAGAAAAAAAATTTATCCTGACCCTGTCCTTATACAATCTAAATGAAATAGATCTTCAGATATTCTATAATTATTGTTTGACCACATCTACCATTAATTTTCTCACGTAAATTTTTTACATGAAAATTATTGAGGCTTAATTTATGAATTATAGCTGCAAACTTTATATGAACAGTGTCACGGTCCTATCTGTACTATATTTTTTCACAGCAATACTTTACGAAATTGATTTGATTAAAAAAAATCTAACAATTCCACATTTACCCTTTCTTTTGCTCCTAACCGTCCTAAATTTTGTCCTCACTTTCATAGTACTTTAGATTTATCGGGACTACTTTAGCCACGTTCTATATATTCGTTCTATAGTTTGTTCAATAAAACTGTTTCTTTGGAATCCTTAAGAATGTGATTGGGACAAAATTTAAGAATCCTCGCTGTTATAATTCTTCACATATTCGGCAATCAATATTTGCTTTGCTCCTATCGCCTATGTTACTTTCGGGTATATTAGGATCATTTTGTGAAAATTTCAGCAAAATCGGTCCAGTAGTCTATAAGTCCCAAACAAACAATAAGACAAACTGATACATAATTATTTGTATACCCTCTACCACCACACTTGGTGAGGATGGTATTTGTTATCTATGTGTAACGCTAAGAAAGAAACATCTCATAATGTATATATGTTCTTGCATTAAATCAAAATTTGTGTCGATTTAGCTATGTTCGTCTGTCTGTCTTTCTTTTGTTAGCATGCTCACATCCATAATAATTAGCAGATCTCAAAGAAATTTTGCCTGAGTATTTGTTATAGTCCAGCAAAAAGGGTCCAGTGTATTAAAAGATATAGACCAGTATCTTAGGCAACCTCTAAGTTCAAGTAAAAAAACTTTCGTAACATTGTCACTTATAAATCGACAAATATTAAGCTATATATACTTTATTACCATACAATATATTATATATACTTCATTGCCATTCAAAAAATTATCAAAATCGGTTCAGTAGAAAAAAATGTTATAGCCAAAAAACTAATTGATTTTATGAATCATTAAGTGTTGCGTATTATATTTAAGAAAAAATTTTATATATTGTATACGTCTGTGAGTGTATGTGTAAATTTGTATGTACGAAACATAACATATTTACTTCACCCGCATTTGTGGTAGAAAGCATTGAAGATTCGCCATAGCCGAATAGAGCTTCACTACTTTTTTTCACTTTTATGTTTATTTTCAACAAAAACCGAAATTTTAGTTCCTTAGTCATTTTATTCAAATATTATTAAAATAATTGTATTATTATTATTATTATTATTATTATTATTATTATTATTATTATTATTATTATTGTTATTATTATTATTATTATTATTATTATTATTATTATTATTATCACTATTAAAATAAAATAAAAAATCAAATATTTTTGTTTAACAAAATTCCATAAACTTAAATTCTTTTATTGAATTCCTATTTTTATATATTTTTTTGAAATAAGTTAATTTCAATATTTTTTTGTTTATTATTATTATTTTTTTTTGTTATTTTTTTATATGTTTATATATATTTTTTATTACCTTGAATTTCAATGGATTTTAATGTCGATCTAATTATATTATGTTAATTCATAAAAAAGATTTGCAATATTTAAATACAAATAAAAATATTCCCATATAATTGTATATCATATATATGTATGCATATATGTTAGCATGTGTTTGTTATTATTTTTATATACATAATATAAAAATATTATTATTTTTTGGCATATAAATATTTATACAAAATTTATCCATTTGTCTAATTGTATCTTTCAATCACATTTCTAAGGTGTTGCTGTTATTAATGAATACCCTATAATGAATTATTAAATTAGGTCATATAGGCAGGCAGGAGCTAATAAAATATTTTTGCTAAATAATAATGCTGCGATAGTTTTTCCTTGAATGTTTGCTCCACCCAATTTTAATTTCTTAATTTTAAAACAATATATTTTTTTTTAAATTTATTTATGATGGATTTTGCTTAAGATTCACGAGTTCTTATAATTAGATACGAAGTCGATGGTCTTATTCGAAGTTATTTTAATTATATTTTTGAAAAAGTTAACCGTTTTGAAAACATCTTCAAGCTTTTTAAGCTCTTAAATTTTTTCTTATAATATTTCTTCAAAATGGAATTTATTTCTAACAATTACTTTTATAATTCATTACATAATGGACCAAATAGCATAGGGAAACAATTTCAAAAACAATTTATGATGCCCTCTAGATTTCTTATAATGTTTGTAATGTTGATACATCTACTTTCTGTTAGAAGCTCAGAATTTAAACTCAATATTTCGAAAGAATATTAAGTTTATTTTTAGTAGACCACAAGTGGTGATAGACGGTATATTAAGTTTGTCATTTTGTGCAACATCAAGAATAATCATCTGTGACGTCAAAAGATTTTGCCATTCCCCAATGTTCATCTAATAAAATCATTTTCGCTTTAGTTATCTGAATTAAATAAAATTTTGACGAATTATTTGAAATATTCAAAATCGGTTCAGTAACAAAGAAGTGAGACAATGTCGAAATTCACCAAAATAAAACTAATAATTCAATTCAAGATTCATAAAAATCGGATTTGTTTATGACTTCAATTATAAGTAATCATTTATTGCATAAGGTGTTTTAAAGTGTATGTGTCTATCTTAATGTTGGTCAAACTTTATACATGTACATATCTACATGTGGTAAAGGCATTATTGATTCGGAGCTGAATAATGCATTCATACTGGTTTTTATTTTCTTATTTCCGCTAATAGAACCGGTGTACTGAGGTAAAAAATAAGGCAATTTCTGAAACCCTCTGAAGTGAAGAATATTCCATTTCTTCACTTCAGATAAAAACATGCTATTCAAAAGGGAAAAATTCTGGACTCTAAGTCAAGTGATCTAAAACTTTCACTGTTTTCAAAATATCATAGCCTTCGCTCCTGCTTTCACTGTTTTCAAAATATCGTAGATAAGTAAACAAAGATTTTGTCTTCGCTCCTGGTAATTTTTCTTTGATTTTTCTCTTCAAATGAATCTTACAGATTACCTGTAATCGTCTGACATGATTTCAACACCTCATAATGCAAAACATGCTTCTAAACCCTTGGCGATATGAATATTCGGTTTACTCATTTAAGGAGCGATCAAGGGTTTTTTCAAAAATCTCCTTTCAATGTTTTAAGCTGATTGTTTTACTTCCTACGAAAATCCAAGTTCATCTTGCATTTGGCTACAAACTTCAATCAATATAGTTTCTTTGCAGATAATGATTGTTTCTATGCTTATAGCTTGAATCGGGACTGATTCAAGGTAATGATTACTAGTGCATATCTTTTGGATGCAAATTAGATTTTCCATAGAGCCGTGACCCTATTCGACCTGAGGGATCAGTTTAGATAAAAACATTATTTTTGCTTGTTAAATTTTTTGTGCATTATTTTTCAAGTATTTTTTTAAAAGAATAATGTTTCTACTGAATATATATATTGAAACCAATTTCTAATTTTTCAAATCGTTCGGATTATTCAATAAACCTTGAGCTTTTCATTAATACATTTTTCATTTTTAAACATCATCTAAATGAATATTTCAACAATAAAATTATTTCAAATCATTAAACATTTTTTCCACACAAAAATTATGATTATGATTTTGTAAAGTCCCTGAAGGTAGTAAAAAATTCGACCTATTTCTCTCATAAATGTCACAGAAAAAAATTTTATTTTCCTTGTCATACATTTGTGTTGACAATAAATTGTATTTTTGTTGTCTTCATCATCTCATAATAAATGGAAACAGAAAATATCTTCATCTTAATCACTCTATACGAATGTCTTTGTGTATGTTTTTTTATTATTATTTATGTTTATTTTTCTACTTCTCTCGAAAAAAAAATTGTTTTAATGATAATTTCAGGGAAAATTGTTAATAATGATTCGCATGGTAGCAGCATTTTGGCTATCACTGACTGACTGACTGACTGACTGGTCTAGCTTGTTGCCGTTGATGGTTGGTGGTGGCCTTTGCTTTTTTTTGTCAAAATTTTTTTTTTTCAAATAAAATTTATAGAATTTTTATAAAGTGAATTGTTTCAGTTCACTTTTATTGTTAAGTGTGATGTTTTTTGGGGGTTTTTATGTTTAATTTCGAAAATAAAATCATTTTGAATAGAATAAGATTAAAATATAAAATAGAAGATACAAAAAAATCCTATTGGCGCCAACACGTTAAATATGAAAAGTAAAAGTGTTGAAAAATATACAAAGTTTAAGAAAAATATATATGTATTTAGATTAATTTATATGTAACAAAAGAAATATTTATATATGAGATCTTTATGTATTAATTGTTGCGGTGTGAATATTGGCGAAAGGGTCATCATCAGAAGATGTGTTATTAGGAATAATGAGAATAGATTGGTAAAATAAATACACAAAATTTACATGGACCAAGCAGGTAGTATTTTTAGGAGGTTAAATTCAAATTAAGTTGTTATTGCTTTCTTATGAAGGCTCTACAAAAGGCAAATCCTCCAAGCTGTCCGGAGGCCAGTAGGTATATAATATAGACTAATATCTAGTCTATAAAATAGACTAGTATCTAGTCTAAAAAATAGACTAGTATCTAGTCTATTTTATAGACTAGTATCTAGTCTATTTTATAGACTAGTATCTAGTCTATAAAATAGACTAGTATCTAGTCTATAAAATAGACTAGTATCTAGTCTATAAAATAGACTAGTATCTAGTCTATAAAATAGACTAGTATCTAGTCTATAAAATAGACTAGTATCTAGTCTATAAAATAGACTAGTATCTAGTCTATAAAATAGACTAGTATCTAGTCTATAAAATAGACTAGTATCTAGTCTATAAAATAGACTAGTATCTAGTCTATAAAATAGACTAGTATCTAGTCTATAAAATAGACTAGTATCTAGTCTATAAAATAGACTAGTATCTAGTCTATAAAATAGACTAGTATCTAGTCTATAAAATAGACTAGTATCTAGTCAATAAAATAGACTAGTATCTAGTCTATAAAATAGACTAGTATCTAGTCTATAAAATAGACTAGTATCTAGTCTATAAAATAGACTAGTATCTAGTCTATAAAATAGACTAGTATCTAGTCTATAAAATAGACTAGTATCTAGTCTATAAAATAGACTAGTATCTAGTCTATAAAATAGACTAGTATCTAGTCTATAAAATAGACTAGTATCTAGTCTATAAAATAGACTAGTATCTAGTCTATAAAATAGACTAGTATCTAGTCTATAAAATAGACTAGTATCTAGTCTATAAAATAGACTAGTATCTAGTCTATAAAATAGACTAGTATCTAGTCTATAAAATAGACTAGTATCTAGTCTATAAAATAGACTAGTATCTAGTCTATAAAATAGACTAGTATCTAGTCTATAAAATAGACTAGTATCTAGTCTATAAAAATAGACTAGTATCTAGTCTATAAAATAGACTAGTATCTAGTCTATAAAATAGACTAGTATCTAGTCTATAAAATAGACTAGTATCTAGTCTATAAAATAGACTAGTATCTAGTCTATAAAATAGACTAGTATCTAGTCTATAAAATAGACTAGTATCTAGTCTATAAAATAGACTAGTATCTAGTCTATAAAATAGACTAGTATCTAGTCTATAAAATAGACTAGTATCTAGTCTATAAAATAGACTAGTATCTAGTCTATAAAATAGACTAGTATCTAGTCTATAAAATAGACTAGTATCTAGTCTATAAATAGACTAGTATCTAGTTAAAATAGACTAGTATCTAGTCTAAAAATAGACTAGTATCTACCAAAACAATTTTAAATTATTTCAGAACACTTTAATTAAAAATTCTAATTATCATAAAACATTTTTAATTAAACAATTTTTACCTCAATTCCGAGAACCCTTTTTATATTTCGGCACTATTATCTGTAGTTGTTAACTTGTGTTTGTTACTAATCTATTATATTTTATTGTTTAAATTGTGTGAATTTAACAAAAAAACCTAAAGATTGTTCATACTTTAAGAAACAAAAACAATGTGTGTTGTCCACACGCAATATTATTAATAAAATTTATGATTTCAAATTTTGAAAAAATGAAATAATTTGTATGAAATCTTAAATCGTTTACCGCAACCAAGCAAACACAAACAGTCAACCAGCCATCCAAACAACCAAACATTCATCCATCCAGCTTGTTGTCAGTCGTCTTGATGACATTGTACATGTGATTTTTATACCCTCTACAACCACAAGTGGTGGAGAGGGTATATTTACTTTATCATTCCGTGTGTAACGCTAAAAAGGAATTATCTAAAATTCCGTCTATCTGTCTGTTGCTGGAATGCTCATATCCTCAATAATTGACAGAGCATTTTGGCCTGAGTATTTCTTTTCGTCTTTAAAATTTGTCTATTTAAAACCAACAAAATCGGTTCAGCATATTTAAAGATATAGGCCGGTATCTGAGGCAATATCTAAGTTCAAGCGAAGAACTTTCGTAAAAATATCAATTATAAATCGACAAGTTAGAACGAAAATTTGCCATAATATTATGTACTTCATTCCATACTATTCCAAATGTTATCAAAATCGGTTAACTGGAAAAAGTTATAGCCAAAAATATAGCTCATTTTATGACTCATTAAGAAATTTTTGCATATTGTATACATATATTTACTTTACACGCCTTTTTGGTGGTGAAGGGCATTAAAATTCGGCTCAGCCGAATATTTTTTATTTCTTCTTAAGCATTTCAAATTTTGTTCACTATTAAAATATTGTAAATATTTTTGTAATAATAATATTATTATTATCTATTTATTTTATTCTCTTAATGATTGTATTATTAAAAATACTATTATAGTGTTGTTGCTGGAATATTTTTGTATATGTGTGAATTGTTTCATGCTCCATAAATTTTGTGGACCCGTAAAAGACCCTCAACAAGTTTATTAACCATTCAACCTGAAACATTAGGTCAAAGACTGTTTGTTTTATTTATTATTTTCGTTGCTTCCAGCTCACGATTTTCTATGCCAGTGAGTAGTGGTAGTATTGTTTGTTGTTTTTGTGTGTTTTCTGATCGTTTTCTTAAAATAAAATTATTGTTTTGAGTTGATCCAACTTTAAAGGTCGAATTTATTGAAATATTTTTTTTATTTTTATTAAATAAAAATAATATTTTTTTATAATAAAAACAAATTATTTGTCACACTTAAATATTTTAAAATAACAAGTATTTTCATTTTTAATTTAATGATCAATGATCAAGATATTTCCATTTAAGTACATAATTTTTTAATAAAACAAAAATTTAAGTTTTTAATTTGTTGTACTTAAAATTTAAACAATAAACTAGAATTTGCTCTTTAATCTTTAGTTTTTTATATTAAATTAATATATTAATATTCCTAGATTTTTTTAATTATATTGCTAATTGATACGAATGATTTTACAGAATTAGATCTCAGATATGGACTCCTGGTAAAGACTGTCAGATTAAATTTATTGACCCCATGTTTCATGTTAGTGTGTATCCATTTTTCATCTCAAGATCCAGCACAACATAAAGTGACTCCTTTTTTCAACTCTTTTTCATTATCATCTTTTTTCATTAAATGTGGTTTCAACGCAGGCTATTATTTGAACCTATGGACCATATACAAGTTGTTGTAACAGTTCGTATGTATTAATTGGCCTTTCCTGATAAAAAAACCTTTCACTTCGAATAACCGTCGCTGAGTTGATAATCTTTAGTCGAGTATAACTCGGGTCGTTTCAGGGTGAAAAACAAATTGTTTTTGAAACCAACAGAATTTAATGCTACTGAACTGCTTCGGGTCTTAACATATTAGTAATTGGTGTACGTACTGCTACAAAACTCACGAAACGTTTAATGGAGCTTGTTATAGAGTCAGTTCGTAATAATTTAGATTTCTTGGTACTGGTACAGAAAGCAAAAGAGTACTTCGCCATAATAGAAATATTACCAAAATTTCACATTTAAGTTATGAATCTGACTGTGCAACATCCAGATCGTTTTCGTTATTTTCTCCCTTTCTTCTATTAATTTTTCTTTAAGAATATTTTTGGAAATAATATTGTGTTCTCGAATCTATCTAAACATGTGGTGCCATAAATGCTCTATATGGGTTGATGTCGGATGTCTAAGGAGGAGTTTTTAAGAAAATTATGGTTGTTATATAAGATCCATAATCGTCATTTTCCAAATGTGAGTGTGTCCTGCTGGAAGAATTAGTTAGTTTAAAATGGTTTTGTCCACAAAAAATACGAACTCCAAAAACATTGGTATTATTTTTTGTTATTCACTGTATATACCTTAAAGAAAACCACATTTGCTCTAAATTATTTACAAATTTGCATAAATTTTTTGTTTCCATAATTTACTACTTTATTATACCAGAATTCTCATAATTTATATTTTTACCTTTGAAATCACATGCGAAAACAATTAATGTTCTCCTTCTAAAGAAAACAATTAAAATCGCTTATGAAAATAAACAAAATTTTTATAATTTCTTTTTATTTTCATAATTAATAAACTATAATTGTTAAATAGTTTAACACCTGTTCGAATTTGAAATTTCGAATTTCTTAAAAAAATCAATTTATTTTCTTAATTACTAAATAAAATGAAATGTGTTTACTATACATCATTTAAAAGCTGGTATACTTTATATGTATGATATCTTAAAAATTAACAAACAATGAAAAAGGGTGCTGCCTCCATTTAAAGAAAGCAAACAAAGTTTACTTTTTCTTAATTCCCGATTTGCCATCATGTGATTATGTGTTAAGTGATGCAATTCACTTGTTTGTAATTATTATGATTGTTTAATAAGTTCTAGGAAACAATTGGAATATATTTTCAATTTTCAGAAAGTAATATAAATATTTAAAATATTGAATTAAACAGAATTTTTTCTTTTATTAATGAAAAACGTATTTGTAACAGATTCGATATTTTTTGTTATGAATGTAAAATGTGAAATAAAGTTTTAATTGATTTTTATTTTTTAAATTTTATTTTAGTATATTGGGTCCACCAGCTTTAAAACAATCAGCTGCCATGAAAGATGGTCTTATGCATAATGCACGACCAATTTATAATTATTCCATGCGTGGTGTAGTTACATGTTTCACCGGTATACGCAAAAAAGATGAATTGGTAAATATTAACTTATTAAAAATAATTTCCTTAATTTATTCAATAATTAATTGCATTATTTCTTTTAGACAAAATTAGTAAATTTAATACATTCTATGGGTGGTTGTATACGCAAAGATATGAATTCCAAAATTACACATTTAATAAGTACCCACAGTGGAGGTGATAAATATCAGTAAGTATTTATTTATATATTAAATACAATGTGTGTATGTATGTAATGTACGGACTCCAAAATAGCTGAGCCAATTTTGACGACATTTTCACAGAATTAACCCAATATATCCGAAAGTTACATAGGCTATAAAAATTCCGATAGGATTAAGGGGAGAG
The DNA here is from genome assembly GCA_004302925.2 of Cochliomyia hominivorax. NCBI lineage: Eukaryota > Metazoa > Arthropoda > Insecta > Diptera > Calliphoridae > Cochliomyia > Cochliomyia hominivorax. The sequence continues at coordinate 48,204,967 of PYHX02000413.1, forward strand.
GTACACCCCATACAAATGAAATATTGATTATCAATATCTAAAGATTCAAATTTCGTTCCAACTACTTTCGCAAGAAACTGTTTTCCTGGACAAAACATAGGATGGATGGGATCAGGTCGAGGAGTATTCCCCATATAAAGCAAAGAATTTTAACTGCGAGAATTTTCAGATTTCATCCCAATAACTTTCCCAACACTGTTACTGAACAAATTGTAAGACGGATAGAATCAGGAGAAGAATTAGCCCTAATACAAAGCAAATAATGGTTATCGAGTATATAAGAAACTACTGCAGCGAAAAATTTCAAACTTGGTCGCAATTATTTCCCCAAGAAATGTTTTAGTTGACAAAATGTAGAATGGATAAGGTCAGGGGAGAGGTACGCCCCATAAATATATAATTATTAATTATGAATTTCTCGAAAGATTCATCATCATTAGAAAAAATATAGGATGGATATGATCAGGGGGATAATACAATACTATTGTTTACTTTGGGGATAGGGTAGCGCCCTAAACATTTTTTAAACATTTTTTGGCAAAACGAAGTTTTCGAGGTCTGCTAGTTGGTCATAAAAAATCTAAGATTCATGTTTAGTATTCTCTATTAAATATTAATTTACACTTTTAATAATTCTTTACATTTTTCCCTTTTGCAGATATGCCAAAACATTTCGCTTAACTGTTGTGCGCCCAGCTTGGGTTTATGCTGCCTGGGAACGTAAAGATGATATAGATTTTAGGGCTACTACAGAAGAGTTTTCCAAAGATCATCGTTTAAAAGCTTTTGAGGGACAAAAAATATGTTTCTTTGGATTTCCCGTTGATGAGCATCAACATATGATTGATGTTTTGAAAAGTAATGGCGGTGTGCCAGCTGAATTAGATGATCCCGAGTGTTCACATGTTGTGAGTTTTTATTTATTTTTTAAATAACACTAAAACAAAATTAAACATTAATATTTGCACATTTAAATTTTATTCGTGTGTGTGTTTATTTCTCTTATATATATATATTTTTGCACACTAACACATTTTTAATGAGATTTTTATGTCAGTTTTAATTTACATAAAAACAATTAAATTTTAAATTGTTATTTTAATATTGAAACAAAATATAATTTTAAATTTTACAGGTCATGCCTAATACGGGTGGTTACTTTTCAGAAACTCTATCAAATAGTAGTAGTACTAACAATAATCTTAATAATTCCAAAATTCTAACAAATACTAAACAAACTCCCCAAAAATCTAATAATATACAAAATTTAGTAGACAATATTAATGCCATGGAAGTTGATAATGAAGATGTAGTTGAAGTTGAAGTAAAAACAAATGACGAATTAGAAAATGGTCAACAATCACAAAATCAAGTAAATAAATTTGAAAATTCAGATGATGAAGACGATGACGACAATGATGATGAAGATCATTTTGATGAAAGATTGGTAGTGGATTATGAAAGAAATTTAAAAAATTGTGCGGATGATGATTTAGTTAATGATTTAATTTTACCCTATAACGATGAGGTTATGCCGGATATTTGCTTAAAAGCTCAAGATATTAATTCTTTGGCCAGTACTCCTAAATCTTCTAAATCGGGCAATAAACAATTAATAAATTTACTTAGTGTCAGTAAAAAATTGGATGGTAAAATTTTAACAAATGAATCTTCCAAGGATTTTCAAGAAAATGTCAATATATCTCCCATATTTTGTGGCCAAATGACTTCCACGTCCAATGATGAGGAAAAACCTGCTATTATTGGAACCATAACAAATAAACCAGACAATTGTTCTCCCTTGGAATTGGATACAGAAGATTTGGATAACGATAACAATAACGATTTGGAAGATGCCCAATCTGATTTAAAACGTAAACGTGAAAGTTTTGACAGTGTTTCTCTTATGTCGGTGGAATCTTTTGCTTTGCCTACCAGTACCAAGAAACCTAAATTATTACGAACTGGTTCCATAACACGCTCTATTAAACGCTCTATGAGTTTCGTGGCAGTACGTACACCAATTGCTAAGATGTTAAGACCCCGACGCAGTTCCGTAGCATTAGATTCAGCTCCTAATGATGACAATAATGAAGATAATAATGATAATGCAGATGATTCAATATGTTCTATAGCCTCAGTAGAAACTACATTTAATGAATCTATACGAAAACCTGTTAAAGAAAAATTCCGTAGTCTAAGAAATCGAATAACACGCAGCAGTAGTCGTAAAGAAAAATATACAGTACAACCAAAATCTCCCGAAAAAGATATTGTTGATTGTCAAAATGAGAGGGAAGATTTTAAAACCCCAAAAGCTCCTTTGAAATTAACCTCAAGTTGTTCTTCAGCACCACGAGTACTAACAAGATCTACATCATCAGCTTCCAAAACTTATACTACAGCAACTTCTAAATTGTGTAATAAATCCCTTAATTTAAACCTAAATGATATACCCTCTATACCTGTAAATACCATATCCTCTTCAACTACCACATCTTCCGCGTTTGCTACCACGTGTTCTTCGAATCTTGCCACTAACATAAGTAAACCTATAAATAATGTAGCTTGTGTTAATAACGCTATTAAATCTATTTCTATTACTAATACTTCCTCTAATACTAACACCTCTACTTCTATTGCTGCTGTTGCTTTAACCTCAAGTAACCAATCGATACAAATCACAAATCATCATCAATCAAATGTCAATCATAATATGCTAAATATGGACACGAATTGTCCAGCTGATAATAATGATAATAAAGAACTTGTTGCCACAGGTGTTCAAACGGTACTTAAAAACAATTTATTTTTTCTTTATAAATTTTTTGTATTATTTAAAATAAAATAAACAAAAAATTTAAAACAAAACGATAAGAAAACATTTACAACAAAAACTTTTTGCAAAGCATATTTGTGACATATTTATTTGAATTTAAAGATATTTAAATTTCTAATTAGATTTTTTTGGAAGTTTCTTGTTAGGAATCTGTAAGAGATTTTTTATAAAATTTAAATTGTGAAGTAAAAATAAAAAACAAGCTGTTTGGGTAGATGGTTTCAAAAATGCTTTAAGCTGTAAGGTGAAATTGAACTAATGTGTTAGATCGAAAAAATCGTAACATAATAATTTAACCTTTTCCTGTGAGTAGTTTCAGTTTCTATGTTCATGAATTTTCTTTTCAAAAAGGCTCAATATCTCCCCATTGTTGTTAGCTTTGTACAATTTTATGGGATTGACTCCCTTCCATAAGTTTCAGTCACTGATTGAAACTGTTTTTTTATAATTTCTTTTTCATTTCAAACTGATATTTAGCCCAAACAGTATAGAACGTGGCCGATCTGCAATGAATTATGCTGTTCAAGGATAAAAAGATATTTTTGCATTTCTAACAGCTTTGGTTTGGTTAAATTGGGGCACAATTTTTTGTTTGTAAACAAATTTCGCATTTTCCATCCAAGGTTTCCTATAAAAGAATAATTTATTGTTTGTTTGCTCTTGTTATAGAATTTTCGGATTTATATTGCTTTCACTTGTTAAAATAAGCATTTTTAGAATGATATTTTTTATATGAAAGTAAATTTAAGGAGTGAGATCGACAAATTCTTAACATATATAAATGTTAATAAAAACGAAACCATTAAAATTGAAGTTTTAATTTTTTTATTTAATCAAATAATTTTTACAAAATATTTTTATAGTTTTAATCATTTGTAATAAAATTTCGGAAATTCTTCTATTAATGTTTTCTGCAACTTTGCTTAAATCCATCTCCGTTTAAAATCTAACACACTTTTGGACACCATTTTTATGCTCTTCAATTTTATTTTAACATGAACACAAATCTCTTCACTGGCTTTTGCCCCGGGCAGTTGGAGAATTTGCCTCTCTTGGTACAAATACCACATTGTTCTTGTAGCGCTTGGGCTTGTTTACTACAGTAACAGAATGTCAAATCAGACCGCAATGCAAATTTCGGTATTTAAAGAGCTCGTTGAAACAAGTGATTGGCTTCTTTTGCCGCAACTGCATATTGCATGCTGTACCAAGAACTGTTTTAGGAAATTTTACTTCGTTATTGGACACACAATTTTTAGCAGCGTTTTTGTCAGGACCATTTTCAGTCTTGAATGCTTTTAAACCTGTAAAGCTTAAACTTCTCTATCCAATAGTCGAAGCTAACCTGGGCTGCTTTCCTACCGAATGTGTTGGGAGCTCTTTTGAAAATGTGGATCATTCCCCTTTTACCTAAACCAGATTTTCTATCAACGGACAAGTTCTCTCGGTACAGTTTAATTACATTGGAAACAGTTTAACGAAGAAAACTTGATCAAAAACTAAAATCCGAAAATAGTTGGGTTAAAAGTTTTAATGAAAAAGGTTGTTAAGAATTTTTCGATCACGCTCCTTATATTAATCAAATATAATATTTTCTTTCAATATGCTTCATTTTGTTTTTGGACTTTCAGACATCAAATGTATCAAATGTTTAATAGCACTGGAATATTGCAAAAATCTTTAGATTAAAAAAAAATACTATTTTTAGAATTATGTCTTTGATGTGAAAGTAAATTTATTGTTGAAAGAATTTATAGTGAAAAATCATTTTATTTTCAATCTTTGGATTTGGAGTGCAAAAATTTCAGCTTTAAGCTTAAAGATTTAAATAAAAACAAACTCATATTCAAAAAGTTTGGATTCGATTAAAAGAACAACTTTTATTCAAACAGTTTAGTTTTGATTTAATAAAATCTTTTCGTTTCTGAAAATAAATTTTTTTTATTTGAAAAAGGTGTTAAAAACATGTTTTTTAACAAAAAGAGACTTTTACTACAATTGTTTGCGGTTCCATCAAAACGATAAAAATATAAATAAGAATTGTATTTTTTTATATTTTTGTTGATTGTAATTTGCAGCGCATTTTTAACATTGTCATTTAAATAAAAACTCTATCATTTGTTTAATATTTTCATAAATATTTCTAAATTAAAACAAAATACAATAGTCAGTTACTATTTTTAATCACAATTTCAAAAGCTTTAGAACTCTTAAAGAAAAAGAAATTTCTGTTAAACTTTTACTAAATATGTTAATATAAAATGTTTGTGTTTATTTTGTAAATAATTTTTTTATTTCTTTAGTTCTTTTTTAATTTTATTCTTTCTCTCTTTAATTAAGTTTATAATACTTTATGGTGATTTGGTGTTTTGTTTTATATTCTCTTTTTATACCCTACACCACATACCACATACGGTGGTTGGGGTATCATACGTTTGTACGGAAATTTTGCTACTACTACTTTTAAGTGATTCGATATAATGATGTCCGTCCTTCCGTCTGTCTGGCTGGCTGTCTATGTAAATCTTGTGAACTGTCTTTATGAGACTTGACACTTTTCATTATTTTGATAGAACAACAATTACTGTTGAAATTTATGATGAATGTTCCATTATACAATAGTCCCTCCTTGGCACAAATAAGTCTCTAAATATACAAAAATGATATGCCAAATTATATGAAGATCATTCAATTACTTCTCATAGGTCCCACTATAACTCTCCTTAAAAATATCACCTTGAAAGGCTTAAATCTCACATATACTTTGATATTGTGATAAGATTTGTTCAAATTAAGATAAATATAAGCAAAAATCGAGGTACGAAATATTACGAGTACGAAGTCGGTTCATAATACGGTTCCTTAAGCTCCCTTATTATAACCTCCAGAAAAAGTTAATAAATATTAGTACCATAATATGCTGCACTCTTTAGTACAAATTAGGGGAAATATTTATACTAAGGCCGATGAATAATTTACCAACAATGTGGTGTAGGGTATTAAATAATCGGGCTTGACCGACTTTAACTATTAATTGTTTTTACTATAAATTTTCTTGCAAACAACACAACAGCACAATAAATTATTATTTTTTGTTAACAAACATTTAAATAATTTAAATAATTTACAACAAATTCAGTTAAAACTAAAGTTTAATGTAAAATTTTAAGTTAACTTTTTTTGTACATTTTTGTCAAAGTTTAAATTTAAGTGTTTTTTTTAATTTAAATGTTAAAAATGCCACGCAAAATTACAATTTGCGTTTTAAAATTTTCCCTTAAATTATTTTTATTCTTTCAATTATTTTTTTCCTTTAATTTTCTTTAAACATCAAATAAATATGCCCTTTTTTATATTTTTGTTTATTATTTATTGCAATAATTATTACAAAAGTAATTATTATTATTTTTTTTATTATTGTTAAACTAACAAACTATTTTTGTTTAGTGTAAAAAAATGTTTTCCAGTTTTTGTTTTAAATTTTCTGTTTATAATTTTATTAATATTTATGTTATTTTTTATTATTATTTTTTCTTTTTAATTTTTATGTAAAAAAAGAGAATAGATTAAACTATTAATGGCTGAATTTGTGAAAAACAAAAATAAAAGGAAAAATATATAATTTAATGTGCTGTTGAAGTATTTAGTTATATTTTAAGTACAAAAAAATGCCAAAATTGCGAAAATATTCTAATATTTAAATATTTCAAAACTGAAATTAATAATACTGAAATTATTGAACCATTGTAGATATCTTAATAAAATTTAACATGGTTATAGCCAAGTTCATATGGTCAGGGAGGTAGTGTGTGTAGCCTTCTAAAACGTTCATCTTGGGCACGATGATTTTTTTTTCGAAATTAGCCAAGAATATATTTGTGCTATGAAATATTGTATATAAATAGTCCTCATAAATTTTTGTCTTTTATATCTTTAAAGATATTTGAGACGATATGAATTTTAAAATCAATCTCAGTCTTATTCTTCTTCCACTAGAATTTTTGAAACATTGTGACACATGTTTATTATAAAATTTTAATAAATACGAAAGTTAGAATTTTAAAAAATTTAGTTTTTTAAGGTGGCGATATTTATATGCGTTTGTGCTCAGAAAAACTTTCTGGGTCTATTTAATGAATACCGTTTTCCTTCCCTCTCTCTATGTTAACTTTGTTAATATCTTACAGATCGCACTTTTTGAGATATCTTGATTAAATTCAGGTAGCTTCCATACAAATGTATTCCCGGAATGAAGTTTTAACATCTTACAACGTACAGATATAAAGATAACACAAATAGGTTCTGTATCTGTACAGTTTCTAATGCCAAATTCCAAGATGATCAGTCCTACCAAGATGACTGTGGCCATCATACAGAATCAATTTAAAGTTAATAATTCTCAAAAAAATAAGTATTGCGATGATATTTCACATGTTTAAGATCGGTCCATAATTTCCTAAATGCCTCATATAAACACTGCTTCCGAAAATCACCTTAAATTATATAAATCTCTCATAAACATATGTGAATATTCAAGTATAAAATCAGATTCTACGAGGATCGTTTCATAATATTTCATTTCTGTTTGTTATTTAGTGAGTTTTCAAAAAGTTCTCGCAAGGCTAGAGTTATCATCATATTTATAACGACAATAATTTAATATTTCGGATATATAGACCGTTTATAAAAATTTTATTGAAATTTCAATTAAAAAATTATATTAAAGTTTAGTATTAATTTTCTTATAAAAAGAACTTTACATACATTTTAAAGATTATATATATAATTTCTCACATAAATAAATTTGTAAATAAATTTTCAAAAGTTTAAATACCCGAGATGAAAAGCTACTTACTAACACCTAAACATATGGGGTCTTGTGATTCTCCAAATCAATCTAAAATCATCTCAACTGTAACCATATTTAATTTTATTAAGTTTGGAGATTTTAAAATTTAATAAATTATTTAAAAAATATTGAAAGTCGGTTTGGATTTTTTTGAAAATTGGTAAATTGTGAACAGAATCGGAAAGATGAGTATGCGAAAGTGTTCTCGATGTATTTTAATAATTTTTAAACAAGTCGAAATAGTTGTCATAAAAACAATTTTAAAAGATTCTAAACATAAAAATGGATTTTTTTTGATCTCTCGATTAAAACAAAAGCAATTTATTGCCAATAAATATATATATATATATATATTTTTAGGTATATATTTTAATTGTTGAAACTAAAAATAGTTTCCAGATATTTAATTCACATATTGGCGAAAGGTATTTTCATATTCACATTTTCATTCTCCATTTTTTTCTACAATTTCATTTAATGTTTTAATAATTGTTTATTTAAATTTCCCAAGTGCATGACATTATTTATTATTATTTCTTTTAATATTAATTTTTATTTTATTTCATTTGTATTTTATTTCAATATAGTTTTTAATTATTGTATTGTTTTATGTGCTTATAAACAATTTTAAACATTTTATATTCAGCCAATTTTTATTTTCTTGCTAAAAAGCTTTAACATTTTAAAAATATAACAAATTTATTTCTCTTTTTTTACATAAAAATTGAAAAAAAAAATATTAAAAAATTTTTAATTTTTTATGATAAACATACACAAACGCACACATACACAGATACTAATAAATTTATATAAATAAAACAATTAATAATGTGAAAAATAGCAGTAACAACAACAATAAAAAGAAAAAATATAAATTTATGAATGAAAATATTCTTGTTAAAGAATTTTCAATTTTTTATAAAATAAAAAAAACAAGTAAGAATATAAAGTCTGTCTAATACCCTACACCACATTGTTGCGAAAAATTTACGTACTCTTAAGTTTTATTGTTATTGTGGCATCTTTGCTAAATTTAAGTTTTAAAATTAATTTTTTTCTGGGGATTATATGGGAGCTTCGATTTTTGCTTATATTTATCTTAACTTGACCAATTATTTTTACATTACCAATGTATATGTGAGATTTATGCCCTTTAAAGTGATATTTGGTAGGGAATTTATATGGAACTTATAAGAAATAATGGAGCGACCCTCACGTATTTTATTTAAGACCTTTATTACCTCAAACCCCATTACGGGATGAACATTTGTTTGGGAGGTACTTAAAATATTGGTCGAATATAGTCAATTTCGTCTTTATATCAAAATAATAATTTTTAACAAATTTCTTCGAGGTATTGCGATCTTTCGACTGTGCACAACGTTTACATGGGCAGCCAGCCGGAGAGGCAGACAGACGGACGGAAGGACTTCGTTATATCGATTCAAAAAGTGATTCTGAGTTGAATGGTATACTTAATGGTGGGTGTAACACAATTTTGTGTAGGTGTAGGGTATAAAAAAGCGCCATAAAGACAGAAAAGGTCAGCTAAATGATTTTCTATTAAAATGATTTTATATTGAAAAAAGAATTGTGATTTTTGAATAGTTTAAAAAGAATTTTGAAATACAGTTAATCCCCTTATAACGCGGTGGATTAGTTACTCTTAACAGGAAATCCGTAAAGTCACTATAACGCGTATTTCTGGACATATCTCCCCTTGTCCTTGTGTTTAGAAAACGATTGAGTATTATAGACTTTGTTTTACGAGCGCCAGATGTATTTCTACATATAAGCAACCTCTTCTTAGATTTTTTACGCCCATAGGGAGATTTTTCACTTTCCATCAAATTTTTTAACGTTTTTTTAATTGTCCTTTTTCTTATAATTACTTTCGAATACTCTGCATTACCGATGATTTTGGTATAAAACTAGTAAGTGGACTGCATGACAGGTACTAGCTGAATAGAATTAATGGGAGGATATTTTGTAGTTCTTTTTGTATTCCTTAATGATACTTTTTATATTATTATATGATACTTTTTGAATTTCTCAAAGATATTTTTTGCATTTTTTAATTAACCTAACATTTTGTATATAAAATATCGACCGAAATAAATGAAGATGAAATTTGATAGGTTTTGTGTGATTCTTTTTTTAAATTGTTCTACTAATTGTTCTCTTATCTTTAAAAGGAGAGGGGATTAAAAACTTTATTTTCTTAAGAGACATTTTGTGGGATATATGGGCCATTATGGATTGATCAAAATATAATTAAATGTGGCTCAGATTTCTATAAAACACATTCACTTTGAATTTCTAAATGGAAATAAAATATTTTAAATCCATTATAAACGATGAATTGATTTTTAGGGGACCTTATATGGGACCTATAGAAAATATTACTTTAAAAAGTTATTTCGGAAGAGGACTTTATATGGGGACTAGGATCAAATGTTTAACGTTTACATGCGTATTTAAGCGCAATTTCGAATGGAATTTGTTTCATCTTTTGGCCTAACTATTCTATAATTGCCAAAAATCACATCCTTTTACTACTAAAGCGTTTCAATTAATTTTTACCAGATTTTTAACCATTTTACTACACTGAAACAGAAAGTAAAAAACAATTGATGTAAATAAAAACTATATAATCGTGTTATAAGAGTGCGTGAAGTCGGTTTATACTAGAATGCGTTATTAGATACCGCGTTAAACATTTTCAATCTACAATTCTTGCAACTCAAACGTTTTGAAATATTTACAAAGGATATTTTGTTTTAATATTCCTTATTTTCTTTATTATGTATGTGTGTGTTTGTTTTTGTTAATAAATTTTTAATCATAATTATAATCTATAATCTTCAGTTTCGAAAAACCCTTAATTTCTTAAAATTTCCAATTTATTTTTATTCAGGTGGTTGATGAACATTCCACACAAACTAAACCCGAAACTAAAAATCCTCGCACCCATATATTAAAATCAGATTGGTTTTGGTATACCATACAAAATGGTTATGCCGATGAAATGGATTATCTATTTGGAGATGTAAGTACTTTAACTAAATCTTATCAACTTCAATCAAACTTTAACTTTTTCTTTTTCGTTACTCTAGTACCTTGATAGTATTGCAAATACCCCCAATTGTGATCGTCGTGACTCATTACCTATTAGTTTTAATAAACGTAAACGTAAGCGTTTCTCTCAACGTATACAATTGGAAGGTACTCCTTTGGGTTCAGGGAAAAGACGTTCATCAGTTTCAGATGCTGGTTTATTATCAGTATCGGGTAGTTTCTTTGATTGTACTACCAGTCCGGATAAATTGGAAAGTGGTAAATTATTAACGGAACCCGAAACATCAGTATGCGAACAAACACCTTCCAAAAAGTCTTCGATGCGTTTTAATCATTTTATGGATTTCTATAGTACAGAATCGAATTATGTTGGCATATTGGATACAATTGTGAATGTAAGTAATTTAAGTTTAAGATTTTGTTAAAGATTTGTTTTTATAAAGGGTGAGACCAAAAAAATTAACACACAATTTAAGTTTAATACATAATTTTTTATTTTACTAAATCAAAACTATATTATTTTTAAGAAATGGTCGCGTTTTGTTAGTTTAATGAAAATGGGAGATGCAAAGGAGGTATGAGAACGTAATTTAATAAATATTGATCTTGATAGAATTTTAGAGTATTGTAAAAGGGATTTTCTTTAAACAGTTTCCAAGTCCAATACAAAGAAGTCTGTTTAGTGGACAAAAAGCGTATGCTTATGACAGAAATGCTGTTTCGAGTCAATGGCTCTCGAAACAGCATTTCTGTCAGGAACTTTTAGAGCCTCGTAGGTTTTTTAAACCTATATTTGCTTTAACTAAATAGTCCGAGCCCTAAGCTAACCGGGTTGATTTGCTACCTGATATTTTGTCAGCTCTTTTGAAAATGCTTTCTATTTTTGCGGCTTTAGAAACATCATGTTGACCATTCCTTTTACCTGAAGTAGGTTCTCTTGGCACTGTTTAATAACATTGGAAACAGTTTGTGACGGACCTTAAAAATGCTTGACCAACTCTTTGTTGGACCATGTTGGTCATATTTAATTATTTTAGTACGCACTCTTTTCTGCTCACTCATTTTAATCACTCAACGATATTTTTATTTATTTGACATTAAGAATCTTCCTTTGATTACATTCTTTTACATTCATTTGCGAACTTAATCTCAATTTAACCTTTTGTTATTATCATTATTTCAGCTCTTTAAAAATCCCCTTGAAGAAATTGCCGAAACGAATGAGGCACTCCTAAATAAGTCAGAAATTCGTGCCATTTTTGGTAATTTTATACCCATACATGAGGTACATCAAAGTATGCTTGAACGTTTACGTAGCATACATAGTAAATGGACTGAGGACTGTTCAATTGGTGATATAATATTGCAACATCGTGATGATTTAATAAAAGCTTACCCACCTTATGTGAATTTCTTTGAACAAATGAAAGAAACACTGATAACCTGTGATACGCAAAATCCACGTTTCCATGCATTTCTTAAGATAAATCAAACAAAACCTGAATGTGGTCGACAAAGTTTACAAGATTTAATGATACGACCAGTACAACGATTGCCCAGTATAAGTTTATTATTGAATGACATATTAAAGCATACGAATAAAAATAATCCTGATTATACGAGACTGGAGGAGGCTCTAAAGGCCATTAAAGAAGTGATGATGCATATAAATGAGGATAAAAGAAAAACAGAATCACGTATGGCAATATTTGATATATTCAATGATATTGAAGGATGCCCGGTAAGTAGAAGAAAGCAAAAAAAGGAAAATAAATAAATATTTATTTTATTATTAATTTGTATATTATTATTGTTGTTGTTGCTGTTATTCAGGCTCATTTAGTGTCTTCGAATCGTAGTTTTATATCACGCTGTGAGGTGACCGAATTGACAGATAATCTTAGCGGGCGTGGAGATAACTTAATGTTGTACTTATTCTCCGATACGATTGAAGTGTGTAAGAAACGTTCAAGAGGTTTTAATAGTGCCAAATCACCAAGTACGAATAAATCATTTAAGCATATTAAATTAATATCCTTAAATGCCATACGTTTTGTTATTGACATTACCGATAGTCCTCGTGCGTTTGCTTTACTTTGTCGTCAGGATAAAGATAAATTGCATTCATTTACCATTACTGATGAGGAGATTGATAAAGTTGTCTATTTGAAAACGTTGTGCAAACAAATGGCTGAAAATGCATGTCGTACTGATACTGTAAGTTGATACATTTTTCATATTATTTCTTTATTCATTATTTTCATGATTTTATTTGTGTATAAATTTTATTGATTAATTCCATACCTTTTTTTAAATTATTTGCATTAAAGGATAAAGCTTTACTATGTCGTACTTCTCAAGAATTGGAAGTGGACATTAGTGATGTTAATTTGAGTACATTATCAAAAGCCTTCAAATTAGCTGCACGTACACGTCTAAAGGTGAGTCCTCTTTTTTTATTATAACAATTTTAGATTTTTGTAAATTGTTTAATCTATAATACGGCTTTTTTATGTTTATATACGATATTTTTTTATTTTTTATTTTTATGTTAAATTTTTATTTTTATTATTATTTTTGTTTTATTGCTTTTTTTGTTTTTGTTTTTTTGTTGTTAACATTGACTTTTATTTAATTAAAGAAAATATTTACTCTACCTAGGTCGGGCGCGCATTTTCATTCAACAAAACCCCTTCGAAATTGAAACGTGCCGTTTCCACCATGATGACCTCACCATTTGGTAGCACAAATTCTCTAACACCTGCCTCACAATTAGCACAAATGCGTTTGGCCAGTTGTACAAATATTCATGTAAGTTCTTATTTGTTTATTTTCATTTGAAATTTTAATTATTAAGCAAAAATATTTGTATGCAGAAATGTTAAGTCAATAGAATTTAATGAATTATTTTAGTTATTATTATATTTAGCGTGCAACAAAGAATAACTTTGTTTGGAGAATTCAATTTTCAAATTTTTTGAGTAAGTTTTCAACAACATACCTGAACCAAATGACGTTTTTCTATTCGTTTTTTTCAAAACTTCATTAAAAAATCAAGTTGGACTTGATTTTGATAAACAAATCACTTTTTGAGTCTATGTCCATCTGACCAACTGTATATCCATGCAACGTACTACACTTCAGGTCGCAATTTTAGATTTTTTTCGTTTATATTTATTTAATAAACCTTTTAATCAATTTAAGGTTGTCCATCCGTCTGGTTGACAACTTTAGATTTTTTACGATTTAAAGGTGTCAATCAATGTGGTCTGCTGGCTTACTGTCTGTCCATGCAAATAACATTCTTTAGGTTGTAATTTTAAATATTTTGTAATTTATTAATTAATTAACTTTATTTATTGAAACTGTACTAAATGGACCTCAGAATAGGCATTCAATTCTTAAATCTTAAATCATAGCACAGATTTCCTGATTGGCGAAGTTATACTACAAATTCTTTTTACTTCATAAGTACTCAAAACGACTGCGGTTGTCTTACCAATTTGGGCAAACAAATCAATCAATCAATCAATGTGTGGGTGTACACTCTTGATATAAATCTAAATCTCTTTCTTTAGAGGGAGTTTAAACCTTTTTTCAAATATACAATTGGCGTGGGTCCCTAAAGGTAAGTTACGAGTGTATATCAAATAGAGGGTTGTTTTAAGAACCCTACTCTGTTGCACACCCACGATTATTAAAAATCACCAATAAAAGTTAATTATATTTTATTTGAAATAAACGGTGGGGGGTTAGATAAGATTACAATAATCTGTGGGTACAATAAACCTGTGCAAATTAATTAGAATTATCTTCAGCACTTCCTGTTCTGGTTTCTCAAAAGGAAAATTTCGTTTGTCTGGCGATCCCTTTTATTTAATTAATTTTTTGAATAATACGTTTTTTCATTTCTGATTTTGCTTTTTACCTATCGATATCGTGAGCCGATATTGTCAATGATGTAAACTCCACTTCGTTTTGTATAGGATGCTGGAAAATTCCGTTATCTGAAAATTGTCAGAACATAACTAATACCAAATTATAGTTATGCCATTAGTTATTACAAAATTAATGAGGTCTTAATTTTTCCTAAGAACAATAAATTCAGTACATTAGTTGACCAGGAGACATAAAATCTATGGAATTTTCAAAGAATTCCTCAAAATTTTCTTCGGTATTTGAAAAAAGAGGTGAAGCTTAGTTTTAATGACTCTGATGGACATTTAAGATGAATGGAATGAATTTTTTTAAATTTATCTAGAATATAAAATCGTATTATATATCAAAATTTTCTTCGGTCATTGAAAAACCCAAGGGGTGAATATTGAGCGTATAATATATTGATATGAATGCAATAATAATCATGATATGGTACACTAATGTTATATCTATTTCAGAAACGTGTTTCTGAGGACTACATGTTTTTAATAGAATATTGAAATTAGCGATCTGTACAATATTCCAACTCATCATATAACTCATAGACTTTTCACTGCACACCTCAAACATTTGGAATAATAATATTTTTGAACTATTCTTTTGTACATTTCAAAAGTAAGTTGGAAATCATGAACAGAATCGATTTATTATCATTTAAAATATCAACGACTTATACTGATGTAAAGTTTAATATTGTATGACCCAAGACCAATTCGTTTAATGGCCAAAATTGTTACTTTTAAAGTTTTTTCCAAGATACGATTTTTGACTCTTTTTATATTCTTCAAACTATTGGATCCTTCAAAGAGTTTTATTTTTTTATAGCTTTCCGAAAAAGAGTTTAATTCTAAAAATGTGATAAAAATCAAAAAGATAAAAATTAGGAAATTAGCAAAATCCGAAAAAGAATTTTACAATGAATAATTCGAACAAATTGTTTTGAATTCGTGTGCAGCGGTGAAAAATATTTTTCTATTAAGCTTTAAAGGGATTTTTGCGTACTTGTGTATGCAAATTTTTTTTTTCTCCTTTCA
The DNA here is from genome assembly GCA_004302925.2 of Cochliomyia hominivorax. Lineage (NCBI taxonomy): Eukaryota > Metazoa > Arthropoda > Insecta > Diptera > Calliphoridae > Cochliomyia > Cochliomyia hominivorax. Next base: position 48,220,706 of record PYHX02000413.1, read on the forward strand.
ACCATTTCGCAATTTTGAGGAGTAAAAAAATAAAAATCTTTCTTTTTTTTTGCTCTATGCTAATAGAAGAATAAAATAAGTTTTTTTCACTTTTGCACAGAGACAGAGCAAAATCAAAAAAATAAAAATTAAAATTTTAATCGAAGAAAGAGTTTTATTTGTTTATCTCCTCAAAGAAGAGTAAAATATTATCATTTGAAATTTCCCATACTCTGGTTTCTTCCATTTAATTAATTTCTTTTATTTTAAAATACTTCAACAATTCTGCATATATTAATTTGTTTTTAAAATAAATGACATTATTTCCATTCAATTTAAAACTTTTATAATAATTTTCTTTTTAATATTTATATATAATTTTTTTCTATTCTTTTGCAGGAAGTTGTTGATGAAGAAAGTTCTGGCCTGCGTAGCAGTTCACCTTCAGCACAATCAGAAGTTTTGCCTCCACTTTCCGTGCAGCCAACACGAAAAAATAAATCATGTACTTTAAATAGTGTGGGACGTATTTAAACTTTTGCAAATTGGCAAATCCTCGCTCCAACAACTCTTTACGGAATAACAGTCAGATGATATTTTTGACTGCTACTTAAATACTCTTTCCTGACTGTGTCTATACTATATTTTCAATTATATGAAAATAATTTATATTTACAATTATTTTAATTAACAACATGATTATGATTAAACTTATCATTATTATCTATATTGGCGTCCTAGTGTCTTTTGCTGTTTAAGACACTTTAAACTAGATTTCAAGAGGAAACAAAAGAAAAAAAACAAATATCTTTTTAATAAGTAACTTTTTAATTTGTCTGTTTTAATTTATAAAAAATAACTAAGAAGAAAGAAAACGCATTTATTATCTTTATGCTTAACATTTAGTTATAAATGTGTTTTCATTAAAATTCAAGTATTTAAAATACACTAAACTATCGTAAATTGTTTTTACGATAATCGCACCTTAAAACAAAACACCCTAAACAAATCACTCAATTTTAAGATAAATTTAGTAAAAGACTTACATTTCAATTGGTCTTTACATTTAAACGATAATATAATAGAAACTTATAAGATTTTACTTATAATTTATATTATAAGCCCCCTTTTTAAATTGTCTTCTATTTAAATATATAAATTATATTAAATAATTTCTCTTTTAACCTCTAATTAAATTAAGTGATTAATTTTTGTAATTAATACACTTTTTTATTTAAGTTGCCCATAATAATACTTCAAATAATTTTTCCTTTAAATTTAACTTAATTCTATTCTAAAGAAACAAAAACTCGAAGAAGAAGAAAAACTTTACACAACTTTACACTCCATGTCCTTAAATTTTAGTCTCTAGTACTGGAGTTATTCATTTGAAACTAAAAGTATCACCAAGAACAAATTAATTTTAAAATTTCCTTTTTTTCAATTTAAAAATAATTAACAATTTTTTTCGATTGTGTCTTTAAGAAAAATTTTCCGGAATTCATAACAACATTCTAAATTATTTAAATTATTTCTTTAAAAAATATATCGGGAATTTTGTTATTAAACACTCGTTTAACACAACAACTACTTTGTATGTTTAGTATTTGTAAATATAAAAAAAATAATAATATATTTTAATTATACCCTACAACACCATCGTTGGTTGAGGTATTATGCTTTTGTGCAGATGTCTGTAACGTACAGAAAAAGAAGGCGTTACACCCACCATTAGGTATACCGTTCTACTCAGAATCACTTTTTCAGTCGATTTAACAATGTCCGTCCTTCCGAAAAACTTTCGTTTGATACAGCTGTCGCTGAATTGACAATCTTTGGAAGAGTGTAACTTGGGTCGATCCGGAACGCAGCTCTAATTGTCGTGGGAATGCCGTCTGTCTGTCCGTCCGGCTGACTGCCAATGTAAACGTTGTGGACTGTCTACAGTCTCCATTTCTCCATGAAACTTGGTACCTATTATTATTTGGCCTAAGGACGAAGCCTTTTTAATTGGCCATGTTCGGTCCAATTTTTATCGAATCTCCCATATAAATGTCCTTGCCGTATGAGGTAGTAAGCTCATAAAAGTCTTAAATATATAGCGATTTTAATGAAATTTGACAGAAATATGTCTTATGATATTCTAAAACGATATGTCAAATAATGCGATGGTCGGTCCATTGCTTCTCGTAGTTTCCATACAATTCCCCTTTTTATTATCGCATTGAAGGCCATAAGTCCCAAAACTAATAATTGAAATAATAATTGGTCAAATACGAGGGTCGGTCCATAATTTCATATAGCTTCCATTTTTAACCCCTGACAAAAATTCATTTTACAATAACGTACTGCACTCTTACGAATGAATCAGAAAATAAAATTATACGAGAGTCGCTCATTACTTTTTTGTAACTATCATTTATAACCACTATTGTGGTGTAGGGTATTATATGGTCGGTCTTGATCGACTATAACATTCTTAATTGTTTTGATTTAACTTTCCTCTTCTTTCTTATATACTTTATCATCATCCCTCCATTCTAATCATGTTTTATTATCGTTCATTTAGAATTTAGTTGTATGAAAAGAAAATTTGCTTAAAATTTTAATATTTTTTATATAAAAAAAAAAAGAAAATAATAAACCAACAAAAAAAATTGATTATAATTTTATACAAAAGCAAAAAAAAAAAAATGGTGTTGAAGAATTATTTAAATTATGTGAATGCTTTCTAAGATAATAAAAGCCCTGATAAAATAATGATAAAAGAAACTTGTGTAAATCCTTAAAATAAACTTAAATTTTGTAAAATCTTAAATATTTTAGTATAAAGGATATTAAATTTATCCTATTTTCCAATCATTCATTGATTTTATATTGATTAAAAATATTATTTATAAGTGAACTAATTAACTTGTATCATACGAATTATAATAAATATAAATCAGTATAATATAATAAAGAATAATAACTATTTTTTATAGTTACAAATCATATTTACATTTATGAGTTTTATTTTGAAACCTGTGTTAATTGTTATTTCCGTGAAAAAACTTCAATTGTATCTCTTTTAATATCGAGTTTTCGAACAAAAGGACCAAAGTCTTTAATCATTAATTCTAAATACCAAAAAGTATGAATTTTGATATTTTATCAAAAACTTAAAATGGTTGTATCTTGCTTAATCTTGAGTTTTCGACGAAAATCTATAATATAAACTCTTCATATTAAACACATTTTCGCAAAAGCTGGTCCTTCGTGACCCGAAATCCTTCGGCCAAGGGTTGTCACCCCAGCAACGTAAATACAGCTCCGCTTACAACTGGTCCGCGCGGGAATTGAAAAGAATCCCGGATAATGGTTCTGCTCAGTGTGTCAGAACCGCTTGCAAACATGTGCAACTCTTGTTTTGACTGGTGTTACCTCAGGACTCGTTCTGGAGTGGTCATAAAAGTTTGTTGCACCATGCTGTCAACAGTGATTCTGCGTCATAATGATCATTTTACGCAACACCACCACCCTCCCCAACATAATCAACATAAAAGCGGTAACAACAACGACAGTAGCAACCACTTCATCAGTCGTCGTTCACACTCGAAACTGACGAGTAATTCCAGTCTGCATAGATGTTACGGATACAACGTTCTCCGAAAAGACCGCAGCAGGAGTAACGATGGAGGCACTGCCTTCATAATATATAACGCGGTGCAGTATAGAGCTCTATCTCTTGATTTGACATCCAAAGAGCAATTTCTTGAAATTCAAGGTATTAATCGCACACAAGCGTGATGATCTCCGCAATACAAACCCTATTAAATGCAACATAAGTACTGATGTAAATCAACTGTGGTCAACTGTCCGATCTATCTCTAATCCCAAGAAGAAGAATGATGGGTGCGATTAAGTTTGCAAATATAATCCGATGTCTGCTAAATGAGTAGAGTCATTCCCATAGTGAAACCTGGGAAAGATGCGAATGAGGGACATTCATACGGCCCGATTTCCCTTCTATCAAAGACTCTTGAGGCTCTTCTCCTTGAATTCCCCAGCTGAACAGTCATCTCACATCAACTCGCCACCAGCGTGGATTTCGTAAAATTTACAGCACCACAACAGCATTAACAGTCGTAACCACTCAGAGCGCGCAGTGGCTCTTGACCACTGCGCGGTCCTCAAAGCATTAGCCAGCAGAACTTGGGGTATGGATAAAGAGACCTTATTAGCTACGGTCAGTAGCGATCGCTAAGTGATACGCAGTGGAAAAATATCCAAACTGTCAAAAAACGGGCCGTATTTAAATGTCTTCAATTCGTCATCTACATGGGGAAACAAAGAACCTTTCAATAAAGGAACATAATGAAATGTTAAGTAAGCAGTTCCTTCTAGGATGTCATAGGAGTAACAAGAATAGTTCTGGCATTATTGAGATCGGGATGGAGCAATTGGATCAATGCTTTTTGGTCACGTATTGATCGTACCGTCCCAAACCTATGTCCTACATGTGGTCAAGGACCACATGATACACGACATTTATTCAACTGCCATTCCAATACAACCACACCCTGTCCTGAAAATCTAAGGAGCAAACCAATCGAGGTTATGAGATTCCTTGGCCTGGAGTTGAACAACAACATGAACTAAAATTGATAAATGTACTTTTTCCTTCCAACTATTACTACAACAACATGTCAAAAACTGATAATTTTATTAAAAACTTTAAATTACTGTACTTCATATAATATTGAGTTTTAAAGCAAAAGGACGAAAATCAGGAATCACTAGGTTTTTATATAAAAAATAGATATTTTTATGAAAAAAATTTATATTGAGTTGTAGGGCGAAATGGTTTTATCTCGCTAAACATTGGGTTTTATAGCAAATGGACGAAAATTTTAAATTACTAATTATACTTTTTTAAAAATCGATATTTTTGTGAAAAATTTAATTCGGCGAAAAGGACGGAAATAGTAATCAACAATTTTATCATAAAAAAGTCGATATTTTAATGAAAAACTTTAAAACTTAAACTTCAAAAACCGATTTTTTATGAAAATAGCATTCTAACGGGACTCTGTCGCAGAGGATCAATGGCGGTAAAATGTGACTCAGGTGCATCAAGTAATTTCAGTATGTGTGAGGATAAATTGGCAGTAGTTGAACTGGAAAATCTCATCAAAGTTACAATTGAAAGTGGGCTGGCTATTGGGACCACGGTAGACAATTTCTAAACACATCGGTATGGCAATTATCTTTCTATTCTCCTAGTTCTTCTTGTTTGACTGTACCCACTTTTAATCTCTTGTATTACTTTATTTTAATTTTCTTTCTCTTTTCTCTCTTTTCAGGCTCCCATCCTGTCGTAAATTGGAAGAAGATATCACAACGAGCCACCATGGTCTCTGGGTGAATATGTACATGTAGGTCGATTGTTACATATAGATCACCCTTCCCTATTTACCTTCATCTCACTTAATATTGTCTCTCGGAGCAAAATGATGAAATATTAAGTTTTAGAGTAAAATGGCGTAAATCTCTTGTCAGTAATTTTATCATATAAACTTAAAATGGCTGTATCTCGCTTAATATTGAGTTTTTTAAATAAAGGACAAAAATTTGATTTTTCACATAAAAGTTCGATGTAATCACTTATTTGAGTTTTAGAGCCAAAAGACTTTAACCTGTAATACCTTGTGTTTTCACAAGGTATTACAGGTTAAAGTGCGTTACAATTGTTACAGAGCTTAAAGGAAATATGTGAGTCTATGATTCTGTCCATTAATTTATGTATATATATTAATATATGATCCCTAATTTGAATTAAATGAACTAACAATATTTTTAAATACTAAAATTAAATTTTTATTATTGAAAATTTTAAAAAATAAAATTACAAATTTAAAAAATAATAATAATAAATCTTAAATAAAATATGATTTAATAAAAATCGGTTAAATGCGTTAAATAAATGTTAATTCTTTCTCTTCTTTCGTTTTTTTTACATTAAAGTTAATAAATATTTATGTAAATATATATTTTTTTAAATATTTATTGAAATAAAAGGCACAAAACTACAAACAAAACTGAACTTGATTATTTAATACACATGAAAAACGCACAACTTATAATCTAAAGATCGTAAATATATATATATAGAACTAATTATATAATCAAAACGACTGATATATAAACTATATAAAAAAGATAAATATAAAATATTAAAGGCAACACTTAACAACCGATATTGGAGTAATAAAAATATTTTACAAAAAAATGAAAAATGAAAAAAAAAATAAAATATTCAAATCAATGAATTTTTACGATAAAAACTAAAATTTATTAAAATCGATTCGAATTCAATAATTCGAAAAAGTTCGTTTTGTATTTAAAAAAAAAAACTTAAACCCATAATACGGTATTGGAATCTTCGTTGGTTAAAGCAGAAAATCGTTGAAATTTATTGCTGGCATTATGATATGTTTTCGAGGGTGAATCCCAACGATGTGACATATCCTGGGGGGAGTTCAGGGGCAAACCCACAACATTGGCTTTTAAAGTCGAATTACGACTGTCGGCAGTTTGTAAATCTGTTTTGAGCGTTTTCAATTCTTTAGCCATCATGCGACCTTTACTGCTGCTCGGTGTACTTGAGAGCATAGTTGAGCTTAGTGGTACCCCTATATCGGGAAAAGAACTTATAGAACTAAAACCACTTTCATCTTCTGTACTAGAACCAGCTAAATGATTGTGTTGCTGCTTGTGTGAGAGTACATTGGGAGGAGAGTGAAATGGTGTTGAAACTTCTTCATCGGTTTCCACTTTTGAGGAGGCCGAGGAGGCTGCAGAAGAAGTGGAATGAACTGAACTATCGGTAGAGCTACGTAATGATAAGCGTGAATCACGCATATTGGCAGAACGTAAAAAGAGCATTTCAGGGGCAAGATTATTGGAGGCAGTATTGTTGGCATTTGAAATGGTGGGCGAGGCTGTCGAAGAATCGGGCGTGGAAGAGCCTGCACTATTAGCACCTATGGTAAGACTTGTTGAGTTAAGCATAGGCGGCCCCGGCAAAGTCATTACCGAAGTGGTAGATATGGCCTTGGATAAACGACCCATTTGCAAAGCCGTAGCGGGAGCTAAAGAATGACGTTGATGGGCCAAGTCTGGTTGATGTTGTGATGTATTCAATAAATTTTGTATGGTTCTCAATAAGCGAAAAGCTTCCTGATTCAGCTTCTCTTCGACATCATCTTTGGCGATATTTAAACGCGAATCCGTCTTCTTGGGAGAACGACGCCTAAAAGAAAAGTGAAATCATTATTTTTTTTTAAAACAAATTTTCTTAATAAACTGTTTCCAAAACTCACCAGGTGAAATCTTTAAAGGCACTATAGGATTGTGAAGGTTGCAAAGATGTTTCAAAATTATCATCTTTACTCTTGCAATTGCCCTTAGATTGTTGTTGCTTTAGGTCGATTAGATTAGTGCTACTTCGTGCTCGCAAATATGATGTTGAACTGGATGATGACGATGATAATGATGTTGATGTGTCATCTAAGTTTATGTTACCATTTGAAGACTTCTCATGACCTCCAGCTGCATAAACCTGAAAAAGACTTTTTGAACGTGGTATTTGTTCCACTTTGTTGCTGCTGTTGTTGTTGTTGTTGTTGCCGCTATTATGTTTTTGATTTGCCATTTGTTGTTGTTGCTGTTTCTGCTGTTGCTGCTGGAGTTGCTTTTGACTTTGATAACGTTCAAGAAATCTTGCCACTTCCTCCATGACGGCACGATACATGTCACAACTGGTTTCCACCTTTGAAAAAAAACATGAAACATGAAATAAAATTAGTTCAAATTAAGATTGAATATTTGAAAAAAGACTATAACTAAAACATAATAGTCCACATATTAGCATCGTTATTTGTCAATATAAATCAGTAGGAGATTTTTGAGATAAATAATAGAAAAACATTTTCAAACTACTAAATTGTTGCCACAAAACGAGTACATGACATTAATGCTGGATAAACAATCTGATTATATAGAAAAAAAAACACATTATTTGTGAGGAAAAAAGGAAGTTGTTTTTTTTCTGGTAACGAAAATATTTTCTCATAATTATTAGATGTGATTTGATTAAATGAAAGAATTTTAAACTTTCCATTTTATTTTTTTCAGGTTCCGATAGAATCATTAAGGCATACGGAAATATTTTAGTAAATTAAGTTCACTGAAGAAAAAACAGGATCTTTTTTATTCACGTGGACTTTATTTATTCAATCTGCCTCTCTTTTGAGGCCACACAATAAGTATTGAAATCTTACAAACTAAATTTTAATTTTAATACCAATGAAGATCTCATCTCCCCTTTTCCATCGTCCGTGATACTTATATTTTAGCATGGGGGTAAATCGTTCCGGCAGAGCCTTGAACGGAGATCTGTAAAACGTTTGACAGGCGGATAAGGATGAGTCCTTATTTTTGTTTTATATCTCTCATATATTTCCTTTCCAAACTCTTCCTTTTGCTATTGGAATATCCAAGTCTCTATGAATATTACCAATGCGCCATGGAGCACCAGTTATAATTCGTTGAATTTTAGATTCTGCCCTCTGTATTATATCAATACTCTTTTTGCAGGTCGTTCCCCATAATTGCATAAGATTTAAGACGGTTTCATACAGGATGACTTTATTGTCAAGGCTTAATTTACTCTGATGGTGAATTAACCAATGTAAGGCTAGAGGCTTTTAACTTCATACGAGAACTCTTGGTTTCCATATAGCGGCACTATGTAGGACGCCTATCCAAATGAATAAAGAGGTACGTAACATAATCACCCTGGGGGATGTTAACACCATTAAGAGAAACTAGTGGACATTTCCTCTTTTAAGAGCGAATATGAAGTGCTGACTTTTCAGTTCGTTTACCTTTATTCTCCAAATTTTCCACCATATTCCCAAATGTCTCAAATAAATGTCCAGGGTATGAGAAGCTAAGTTAGAGTCCTTGTATCTACTGAGAATTGCCGTATAATCAGCAAATGTTGAAAACGTAAGATCATCGCATAAGGGCAAGTGAGACGTGTATATTAAGTAAAGAGTGGGTCCTAGAACACTTCCCTGAGGATCAGGATCAAGCTTTACAATCCCTTTTTGTTTAAGTAAAAACACACGAAGCGTATTGACGGCATTTGAAATGGTCAAGGGACTGGAAAATGAAAAATATTATTCAATATTCACATCGGCGATGATTACGAAATGTTTAATTATTGAACAGGGTGACTCCTTACAATTATATGTTATGCGCGCCTATATAATTCTCATGATTCATACGAGATTTTGCAGATTTATAACACACACACACTGGCCTTAGCTTAGGATGCCAAGTCAGGCCAAAAATAAGTGGACATATTATGAAGTCTTATGAATGAAAGCAGCAGATGTAAATTTCGGAATTATAGAGACCGTTGTAACAAATGATTGGCTTCATTTGTTTGCCATACCAAGAAAATATTGAGATATTTAGCTTTTTCATCATCCCCTCGAGCATCATAAAATGTTTGTTCAGGAAGCTGCGAAAAAATCTGCCAGAAAACTTGACTTCAATTCCTGTGCTCTGTTTTTGGCTTCCGAATTTTTTAGCAGCGTTCCTGTCAGCAACTTTTTGAGTGTTGTGTGTTGTTAACACTTCATTAGCTTTAACTTTTCGTACCAATTTGTCCTAGAAGTGAGCTAACCGGATGTTTTGGGAACTCTTTTGTAAAAACTTTCAATTGTTTGACTTTGAAAATATCATGTGAACTATTCTTTCTACCTGAACCAGGTTTTCTATCAACGGAAAAGTTCTTCCGTTAATGTTTAATAACATTGGAAACAGTTTAACGACAGATTTTTGAATACTTGGCCAACATTTTGTAGGACCAAGTTGAGTTTTGTTGAAAATATTTAATAGTTTTAGTACGCATTTTTGTGGTCACTGATTTTTACCTCACTCCTTAACTGGATCTATCCTTTTGCAAAGACATCTTGCTGTTCCACTTATAGTTATTGTCCAAGAAAGGACTTATACAATAACATTAATGTCCTTGGGGGCCTCTCTCTGGATACAGTCAGGGAACACAGTACGTTCAGTCAGGTATATGATAGAGAGAGTTAATATATCGAAAAGATACAGTAAATATCCTGTTTGGGAAAAATAAGTAGTAAAGTCCTACGATGCGTTCAAGGTGCAACTTGGGGATACTGCAATTGCCCACAGTTGTTCCTATTGTGTATCGTGAAGAGACTATAAATAAGACAATATATAACCTCCCTGATCAAGAACTTACAAGAATGGCTCGTCGGAATGTTTGTTAAGCAGAGATGGCCAAAATTCCAATTTCCCGCCTTGAAAGATTAGACTAGAAATTCTGCTTACACACTAATACTTCATGACATGTCTACTATAAATGTATATTGCCCTCTCAAATGTATGAAAGGGAAAGTTATATTTTAGCTCTATGCGAAAAAAATATACACTATGCGAAATATTTGTTAAAAACAAGTAAGAAAGTTATATTCAATCAAACCCGACTATGAAATACCCTACACCAAATTGTTAGCTTCTAATAGTACATACGAAAAGTTATGGAAATAATTATTCGTATGTAATTTTATTTTATTAATTTACACGATCAATAGATTTCCTGCCTCGCGAGATAAGAAAACAAATTCTGGTTACTTCATACGTATACTTCAAACGACTGTAAGAGTGAGCATTTATGGTGGATTATAGCGTTCTCGTTTGTCTTTTAAAATTATATTTGCATTGATATGAAAACAGAAAAATGTTAAAAAATTGTTATTGTATTGTGTAATCAAATCTCTATTTATATCTCTAGTTAAGCTTTCCGAGGTCTCACTGTCTACTATATATTTCTTCAACTCCAAAATATACATGTTTTTTTATCAGAATCAAAACACAAATAACTATATTTTTATTTAAATAAAAAAATTTGTTTCTTACCATGGTACAACTTTTGACTCTTTTTTATTCTTCAAACTATCGGATCTTTCAAAGAGTTTAATTTTTTATTGCTGTTTAAACAAGAATTTTATTCTTAAAAAATTATAAAAATCAAAAGGATAAAAATCAATAAAAGAGCAAAACCCAGAAAAGAGTTTTATAATGAATAATTGTTTTAAAATCGTGTGTAGTCGAGAAAAATGTCGTTTTATTAAGCTTAAAAAGGGATGTTAGTACGTTTACAATTTTTGTATGAATATACAAACGTACTCACATATTGGAATGTGTTTATTTTTGTTGTATAAAACAACAACAATAAGTTTTATTGCGGCAATAATTTTTTTTGTTTGCTTGTCTATGAAAAATTTTTGTTTTTTTTTTTCCTTTTTTGTTTCGCAATTTTGAGGAGTAAAAAATAAAAATCGACTTCTTTACTCTTCGCCAAAAGAACAATAAATTTCCCATTTGCTTAGAGCAAAATCAAAAATTGGGATTAATATTTTAATCGAAAAAACGATTTTTTTTAATCTCCTCACAGAAGAGTAAAAATAAAAATCATTTGAAAATATAGATTTTGCTCCCAGTTTTTCCATTCTCTCTTTGTTACACTTTTTGTTGCAACTACGCAATCACACACACAACTGTTGCTATTTTCGCATATTTAGCATATTTAATAAAAAAACGTCTTTTAGAAAGCGTTGTAATCTTTGCTAAATCTCCTGTAAAACAAGAGCAAAAATATTAAAATTAAAATAAATGAAAAAACAATAATTAAATTGTACATGAAAATAATTTTATTATTATAAAAAATACTTTCTCTTTTTTTGCTTTTTACTTTAAATATACATATTATAATTAGACATCTATATTAAATAAAATTATAGTGTTTGTTTTAATGTCAGGTGAGAAGATATTAAATAATATAAATATGTATCTGCTGCTTATCACACTGTTTTCATTCAGACACCTGATGAGATACATGGATGAGGGATACATTTTAAGGTTTGAAATAATAATGACTATTAGATTAAACATACCTGAGTGTAGGAGATAGTGGCAATGAAATAAAAACTACTTAAGTGTTACACACTGGTGCATATTCATATAAATGCACATAATTTTTTTTAAATGATTTGAAAAAATTAAAGAAGAAAATATTTAGTTTTTTAATTTATAGAAAAATACCATTCGAAATTAACTGCCATTTCGAATGGTATTTTCCTATAAATGCACTTAAGTTTATTAGTCTCTATTAAGTTTTGACATTCGAACCATGTTTGATCGCAAATCGTGCCAATAACATGAATATAACTCAGGACAATTTAAAATATTTTTTTGTGCGATTTTATTTATGCCATTATTTTTTAAGAATAGGCTAACGCTTTACCTTCCTTTCCATTTTATGTCCTCTCAACATCATAATTATGTCTTTTCTTAAAGAAATTCGACAGGTTTCATTTTTTATTGGAATATTCTTGGTTAATTATTCATTTTCCTTGATCGGACAGAAAAGTAATGAAATTTATCGATTAAGGAGTGAGATCGAACAGTTCTTAGCATACATATATGTTAATGAAAAACGAAATTATTTTTTACAATTTACAAAAGATTTAATCACCATTTTAATTAAGGTTTTCATTGAGCTATCTGTCACTTTGCTTGAACAGGTAGTTCATCTCCGTTTTGAGATCTCACACACTTTTGTAGAATTTTTTTTGCACTTTTAATCTCTGTTAAAAAGAGCCCACTCGAGCAGATTGGAAGATTTGTCTCTCTTGATACAAATACCATATTATTGAACCACTCACGTGCTTGTTTACCACAGTAACAGGATACCAAGTCAGACTAAAAATAATTTTTACATCCTGTTGTGTGAAATGACTGGCTTCTTTTGTCGCAACTGCATATTGCTTGTCATACTAAGAACTTTTTGGGAAATTGTGTTCTTAACTGCATTCCTCGAGCATCAGCAATATAAACTTTTTGACCCGAAAGTTGTGAAAATCTGTCATTACATACGTTGCGACATTAATTATGCAGCAAGAATATTTTTTCATGCGGACTACTGCTTCTGCCTGTACCAGGTTTTCTATCAACGGACAAATTCTCAAAAATAATTAAGGTTAATTAGAAAATTGTACGGTAACACTGAGATATTGTCATTAAAACATTAATTTAATTTTAAGAAACACACGATAAAAATGAAATGACAATTCATTTTTATCGTGTATGCTTTTATTGAAATATTCCACATGAAAAAGTACAAAATAAACTAAGAAAAACAAGTACGTAAAGTTTCTTCTCTTAAAAAAGCTTCAACATTTGGATGAAAACAACAAAGATAAAACAAAAATAGAGAATGAAATTAAATGCATCTATAGGAATATGCGTTAGTGTAGAAACAGTGATATGAGAAAAGCTATTTTGAGAGCTAATTGAATATAATTAATGTCATTGTAAAGTATAAGAGAAATGTGAACTGTTCTCTAGGGATTTTGTTGTTATTATCGAAAAATAAACTTGACATTTATTTCACTTTCCCATTATTTCACATAAATGACAGTAATTGCTTGACCCTTTAAACTTAAATTATTTCACTTTCATTAAAAATAAATATTCTCACATTTCGTGCTTTTTTAGAATTATCACTCATCGTTAATCGTTATACACTTGTAAGTTAATTTTTTGCTATTTTTTACATGTTTGTAATGTAAATTTTTAATGTAAATTTACACATTTAAAATTATGACCATTTTTTGTCTAATGGTAACAAATTTGTAGATTTAATTTAAATGTTTAAATGTTTTTCTTAAATTTAATGTCAACTGTTGCACGCAGTATTTCGTGTCAAAAAGTTTTTAGTTGTTGAATTTAAATAATTTTTTTTTTTGTAAAAAAGTTAAACAAAATTTTAAGTTGAAAATTAAAAAAATAATAATTTGCCTGTCAACAAATTGTTTGTAAAACAAATTAAAAAAATTTAATTTATTTCAGCGCTTTTCCTGTTGGTGTGAAAATAATGTAAACAAGAGATTTATTGCTTTTAATCAGAACGAACATTTAGTTTTATGTTCTACACCATCATATTGTATGTGTTTGTGCAGATATAAGTAACGGGGAAGGAATAATATTAATATCACTACTTTTAAGTGCACCATTCGGATCAAAATCACTTTCTGAGAGCATTTGACAATGTCCGTCCATCCGTCTGGATGGACGTTTAGTTGGCTGTACATAAGGGTGGTTCGAAAAAATGAGATTGAGAGAACAGTTTATACTGTTTTCAGGAATACAATAATACTTTTTTCTTATGCTCCAAAATACCGCCCATTTTGTTTTTCTAAAGCACCGCCATTTTATGTTCGATCGGAACAAATTGTATCCTTAAAAAATTTTTAATAGTGAAAAAAATTTAATATTGTCAATGTAAATTTTACAATGATTTAAACTGACTCTTTACCTATAGAAATAGTAGAACCTTAAGGGGAAGAATACGATGCACCCGAAGTGTGTACTAGTAATCGATGTCGGAATCAAAAATTATCAAAGGATAAAATGAAAAATGAACAATTACGAGCGGAATTGTTTTTTGTCCTTTTATGAATATGCTTTCATTTTAGGGAGTGACTGCCAAACATATTTTTTTGTATGAGAACAAATCTACTTGCCTTTTTTGGATAGGGAAAAATTTAAATTGGTGATGATTGGCCAAATATTTGAGGTTCTCCAGGAATGGAGTTTAAAGCTTATAAAAATCACTTTTAATACGAACGGGTTCATATTGGCCGTAGCTTCCATACAGACCCATTTTCGGAAATTACTTTAAAGCACATAAATTTAAATAAATGGATCGGTTCACAATTTCCTACAGTGCTCATATAACTTACACTAACGAAGATCACCACAAATAATTCCACGAGGATCGGTCATGGTATATATAGATAACATAACATTTGATTACTGAAATCTAATGGTTTGAATCCAAATGTAGTCTTTCTTGTTTTTTGCACCTTTAAGATGGGTTTTCAGGAAGAACTTTTCGAAGGGGTAAATCAAACCTGTTTATTATCCACGAACCACATGGACACCAAGGTGATGCTTAAACCAACTAGTTGCTAACTATTCTCCTCCAACCTTTACGTTTAGCGGTGATGTTTGACCAAAAAGCATCCAGACTACTAATTGAGAAATCACAAAACCTTTGAATTGCAAAGACCTTGATGATAGGGAATAGGTTTTTGAGTTTGCCCATTCAATCGAATCAAGATCTATTTTTAGAGGGATTAACGGTTCATAGCTTTCTGGATTATATGCTTGTTTTGTTTTGGCTTCCATCGTTTTAAACCTGATAGGATCGTAGTGGTGCATATAAACATGAATCAACCGAATCAGAAATCCACTCCAAACAAATATTAGGGTGGCACATCACTGGAATACTTTCAAAATTAAACAAATTTGATATCATTTGTATTGATCGAGAGATTTTGAGTATGTTTTGCATTGTATTGTTACTGGTGATATATTTCGATAACTTAGGAAAGACCCGGTCAAACAGCCAAGTCTATGCCAAAATCGAATATGTATGACGCTATAGTAATCGGATCAAAAAGGCCCGAATATTGCTCGGTTGCATTTTAGACAGATATTTAGAAAACAGAGTGTGGAAATTTTTGGTTCACCCACCTTATTATGATGATTCTTCAACTGACTATGGGCAAACACTAAATTTTGATTCCCAAATATATAAATATGCACTTGTTGAGATAAAAAGCCTCAAATATAAATCGATTCACTACAGAAAACCAATATATGTTCTATTGGACACTTTAAAGGCATCAGATCTTTAACACTATTAGAAGGATTCTCAATATAAAATATGGTATTTAGCTCTCAGTCACCAATATAACTCCATGTTTTCTTGACCTACTTGATCTATAAAGCAAACTTGATAATACGGTTAGTTGAACTGTGTTCTGAATTTTTTTAAATTCGATTTCCTTTCAAATGAACTTTTAACATTAAAAGGATTTGTAAAATTAAAATAAAAATTATATCGCTTCAAAATTTCATAGATCATTTCAAAATTTATGAACCGACATTTGAGAAAAAGTAATTATATATTTTGAAATTTTCGCAATTTAAAAAAAAAGTTTTTGAAAAACAAATAAATAAATAAATCTCCAATTGCAATTAAAGCATTTAAGCCATTTAAGACCATTTCAAATAAAACCAATTAAATATCTACAATTTTAGTCGTTAATATTAATATTCAACATAAATTTAAATAAGAAAATTTATTACCAAAATATATTGTACAATTATTACATAATCTCAAGACAAATTTCAAGTATTCATTCATACGGGTAGCAGCCACTACAGTCACAGACAGAGGGACAGACTAGAAATACTTGAATGGTTTGGTGAGAAAGAAGAGGCAGAAGAAAGGCAATAATAATGTTAAATTGTATTATTTTGTTAGTTCGCCAACAATAATACTTGTATACAATAATAACAACAACAAAAATTTTTATCAAGTATTTAACGCCACCAAGAAAAATTAGTAAAATTTTATATGGAAAAAAAGAGAAATGTGGTCGAATAGATAAATTCCTAACACTGAACCAAATGTCGTAGGTAATAAAATAAACATATATAAAAAATTTTTATTCTAATTAACACAATTTTTCTTCAAATTAAAGAATTTTCTTCAAATTGATGAATTTTTTTTCAAATTAAAGAATTTTCTTCAATTTGAATAAAATTGATGTTAAATTGAACAAAATTTCGAAATTAACGAAATATATGTTATATCAACAGATATTGATGAAAAACAGCAACAACGCATCGTAAGTAAAATAACACAAAAATTTATTCAATTTTACGTACTAAAATGAAGTTAATTTGAATAACATTTTTGTTAATTTAATTATTTTTTTTGTTAAATATTTTTCTAGTAACTTTTCATCAGAAACACAAACTGTTCGGCTCACCATCGTCCTTTGACACTGCATTATTTTCAGTTGTTTATGATCTAAAACTGTCTTTTTCCCAGTTCGCTTTGCTGCACAAAAATTCTCTTCAGTCGTAGATCTCGAAAAAATTTCACAAATCACAAATATACGTTTATTGAAAAGTTTAATTGGGACCAAATTCTCACTGTAGTACATCTATAGATATTCGATAAGCAATATTTGTTTTGTATGGGGGCTACTTTTTCCCTGCTCCTATCCATTTTTTACATATTTTTCCAGTAAAACAGTTTTTTGTGAAAGTCATTGAAAATTCTTTCTGTTACAGTTCATAAGATATTCTATAATCCATATTTGCTTTTTATGGTCCTTAATAGTTTAAAATTTCGAAAAATTTAACTAAAATATGGTAGTTAAATTGAATAAATTTAATCAATATAAAGATTTTTTTTCGTCAATTTGAATAATAAATTATTCAAATTGAATAATATTTAATAAAATCAACCCCATTTTTATTGATGAATTCAAATAATTATGTTGACAATTTTGCGTCAATTTAAAGAATTTACAAAAAAAATAACTAAAATTTTCATTATGATGAATAAAGGTTCCGTTGGCTGATATTTAACCTACTTTTCCTCAATTATACACCTTTTTTCGTTACATTTACTAGCTTTTTTGGTTCAGTGTATAATTGGATTATGAAAATATTTAATATAGTTAATCTTGGCAATGATCTGTTGAAGATGAAATTAGGAACATTTTCTCATATTATTTATATTCAAAGGTTCAGTATAGCGATACACCAAGCAAATTTCAGTGAAAAAATATTAGTTAAATTCCTATAAAGTTGTCTTCTATCTAGATGAAGCTCTTTTAAGTTTTCATATAAAATCTATGAGCTGATTTGTGTCAGATCTGATTGAGGATATTTTTATTGCGTACCAACCGGCTAAACCCTTTTCTGATTAAAGGTGAAAACAAAATTTTGTCAAAAGTACATTGGAATTAGTGCTGTAAGGAGATATCAGAACTACTAATATAAAAAGAAGTCCAGTATACCATATACGAAGATCATCCGGTAAGGAAGTTGTACTTTATATTAGGAGATCTTGAACAAAATGTCAAATCACTTCCATTTAACATTGGATTCGATTACACCGAATAAACATCCAAAACTCCATTAGAGTACCTTTTTCAGGGAATATAATGCCAGAAATTACACTGAGAGAAATTTTTCCATCAGAGCTGGTGTCTGCTCATTTTCCAGATGCCCATTTAATGCCGGTTTTTGGAAATACTCTGCTGTGTATTTTCATGGTTATTGAACTTCAGATTGAATTGCTTTTCTATAGTTGGCAGCATTTAGGGTCCTTGCCGTTAATTCTTATTGGTTCGTCAATCTTCATAATTTTTCTTGCACCTTTCGACAACATTAGCAATGAACAGATCCATTGACCATTGACATTCGAATAATTTCACTATCATTTTGGAGCAATTCGGGCTAGGAAAACTTTCAAGTAGTTTCTCTTTTATACCTTCTGTTGTAAGAATATGAGAATTTGTTTTTCAATTTATCTGCGAATGCGCAGTCGTAGGAAAAAGATTTCACGGCATTCGGATTTCTCAGAATGAGCTTTTCTGTTAAAGTTCGAAGGTAGTTATAATCGGATTTTAATTCCAGACCAGATATGGGTTTATCCTTTTTATCAGCTTCAACAGATGGACCGCAGCACTAGTATACAAGATTATTCCTGCTCTTCCACGTATACCTATTGTCCAAGTAAGGGTAATCCAAGATCGCCCAGTCCCGTGAGAAAATAATCTAATTACAGATGATGAAATATAGTTTCAATGTGATAAATTATACGAAATTGTCTTGGTTAAGCGTTTAAGATCACTATTACGAATTTTTGGAACCATATTAAAGGATAATTGTGATTGGAAAGTCACAATTCTTTATAAATCGTAGAGATTTGAAACAACAAAATCTTCTTATTGGATGAAGTTGTCGAGCAGAAATGTTCCATTTATCCTCCGTATAGTCTCTTTTGAAAAATAGGTCCAAAATTAGCAATTAGGAAATTGTCATAATTGTCATCAACAGTTTCCAAATTATGAATCAGTGGTAAATTTCACTTGGTCTCTTAAAATTGCTTGGTGTCAAGATCGCAAGATAAACTATTTCCTAAATCGTGTTAGATATTTCTAACATGTTTGCCTCCCCTGAATAAATACTGAAATAAGTTTTCTTATATAATCCAAAAATTCCATAGTCCAATACATCCGCCAATAGGGTACAAATTAGGAAAAAAGGGGGAAAACACAACAATTTTTTTGGCATTTACAAACAACAGTAGAGATGTTAATGATAACAATGACGTCGATGATGATTACAATGACGAAGAGGTTGTTGATGGTGGTGCTAGTGTTGGTGTTTCTGGTTGAGATGATAGTTGTTGTGGTAGTGCTGGCGATGGTTATAGCATTCGAGTGTTGGCGATGCAATGTGGATTATTTAACCAAAATCTAAAGATGAAAAACCCATAAATAAAGAAGCCTAAAATTCATTTTCTACTCCAAACACATACAGTAATACATAATAGTTGTTGTTTGTTTGTTTATTTGTAATACTATATTGCTGATATTGCTATTGCTATTGCTACTGCTAATATTGTTGCTGTTAGTTTGGTTGTTTAGTTTTGCATGGTTTGGAGGTTATGGAAGAGTACACAGATTAACAGTTTGTTGGCAAGAAAAGTGGTCAAAATGTTTAAACAAATATAAATAAAAAACGTGTACATAAACATATTTATTGTTGTTGTTGGTGGTGGTGGTGTTGGTACACACTTGTGTTTTCTTACAAACGTATGAATTTATGTTGTTGCAAATAATTGCTATTGTCACAGTAACTAACACCGACAAGCAGAGAAGTTGGGCAAAAAGAAAAAAAGGCAGATATTTAGATATAAAATTATTTGTTAAATAAATACAAATTATGAGCATCATAGCAAAATGTATGCATAAGGAGTGAGATCGAAAAAATCATAACATGGACATATGTTTACAAAGAAAAACGAAACCAGTAAACTTACAGTTTTATTTTCATTTCTATTTGATTGAAATTATTATTCTAATTAAGGAAAATTTATAGTTTTAATCACCAGTGATGAAATTTGAAACTCTTTTTTGAAATTCTTTCCATTTTCTACTCAAAACAGGCTCAAACAGATGGTCCATCTCTGTTTAAAATCTATCACAGTTTTAAACACCATTTTATGCACTCCACTCCACTGGCCTTAGCTACGGACAGTTTGGAGAATTAATCCTCAAACGCCACATCATTGTTCTTTCACCACTTAAGGGCTTGTTTACCATAGTACCTTATGAATGGAATGGAAGCAGCCTTTTTTGTAAAAAGTCCTTGATGTAAATGTCGGTACTTAGAAAGCCCCTTTAATGAATATTTGGCTTTTTTACAACAACTGCATATTGATTGCCAAAAAAATGGGAAATGTTGACTGATTTTGAGTCCCAAGATCTTCTACATTCCCTTGAGCATCAACTACATAATATTTTTGATCGGGATGTTGCGAGAATCTTTCATCCACTATGCAGCATAAAACTTTTTTTGGAAAACTTGTCTTCAATTTCGGTGCTCTGTTTTTGACCTCTACATTTTTAGTAGCGTTCCTGTGGGGAACTTTTGTTAAGCCTTATTTGTTTCTAAGCCTGCGTTAACCTTCACTTTCTTACCGGAAGTGTTTTGAGCTCTTTTGAAAATGCTTTTTTGGCTTTAGAAACTTTATGTGGACCATTTCTTCTACCTGAACCAGGTTGTTTTTCAACGAACTAGTTCTCCCAGTACTGTTTAATAACATTGGAAACAGTTTGACGACATACCTTTGAACGCTTGTAGCACAAAGTTGAGTTTTTTTGAAAATATTGAACAGTTTTAGTACGTATTTTTTCGGGTCACCCGTTTTAATCAGATTAACAATATATTCATTTGACTTTGACTTTAATCATTATAACTGATTTATTTTACAAAGGTAACTTGATCAGTAAAATATTAAATTATTCTGGGATTAAAAGTTTTAATGAAAAACGTGTGTTAAGAATTTTTTGATCGCACTCCTTATATGTGTGTGAATGTTATTTAAGTATGTATAAGTAATTGTAATTATAATATTTATGGCAAGATCGTACTTAAAATATATTTTTTTGGCAATAATGAACAAATTTTGTTGCTCGTATTTCCTTTTTCTTCTGCGGGGTAAATTTTCATCTGATATTTGTGGAAATCTTTGTACATTTTTAAGTTCATAAAATGTATGTTTAATTATAATGATTTTATATGAATAAATTTCCTAATTTCTTAAAGGACGTCACATGAATGTTGCATTTCCAGTATTTGGAATATTTTTTTTAAATATTGATAAGAGTTTGTCACTCTGCCAATAAGTGACTTCTGTTAATTATTATTATCGCTTTGGTATTTACTTTTTGTTCAGTATCCTTTGGAATATTTTAAAAATAAGAAATATAAAATAGTAGATGGATCTATTTAGTTGAAAAATCAAATTTATTTTAAAATAACCGAAAAGCTCAAAGCGATGGTATGTGACTCAGAGCAGATGAAGGTGTTCAAGGTTTAATAACTTCCAATGATTTTTTAATCCTTTTCTAGGCGTTGTTGTTTATAGAAAGCTCTAAATTGGATATACGGTGTCAAACGCCAGGCAGTTGTATGATTTGGAAAAATTTCAAACTTAAATTAAATATGAAGATAAGGAATGTTATGATCATTGGAGACCGCAGCTCGAATGTTTGCTTTATGCTCTTAAATAACTTGTTGCAGTTGTTTTTTTATAAATGGATTTTAATTTTGCCGATAAAAATCTTTCTATTAAAAATGCGGAATACTAGAACACCCAAACATTTAAAAGTACCCTTCACCACAAATGCATACAAAATAAAGACATCATTACATAGTGTATGTACGTACAAACGTATACAATATACAAACATAACACTTAATGAGTCATAAAATTAGTTATTAACTTGGCCTTAAGATTTCTTCTACTGAACCGATTTATGAACTTTAATAAGGTTCATATAAATTAATATTCTGGCAAAATTTTATTCTAACTTGTTGTCTCAGATATCAGTTATATCTTTTAACATTTTTAATTGATTTTGTTGATTTAAAATGTGAAAATTCTTAGGACAATAACAACTAGATCAAATTCATTGAGCTCTGTCAATTATTGTGGACGTGATCGTCCTTAATCTTAGATGATTCTTTCCTAGCGTTTAACATGGAATGACAAAATTAAAGTTTTCAGAAGGCAGATTTTTTCAGGGCCTGAGATTTAGATTATTTATTGAACGATATTATAATCCATTATTGATAGAAAATATATCGAAGAAGACATTTTTTCCATGTCAAATTTTCTGCCTAAATGGATATTTTACGTTTCTTCATTTGAAGGCAAACAGCGGTTGAAAATTATCGATTGTTACTGATAGACATAATACTGAATTAAGCATTAATATTTGGCGGCATCAGAAGAGCGTTTTATATTATGAGTGTTTGAATTCCAGTCAGAGGAGCATAAAAGATCTGAGCCAGAGACAATTCGTTTGCTATAATCTTCCATTGGCACACTTGACCATATGTTACAGGACAGGTAAATCTTTTTTAAACAGCGTGTGGTAAGATTTAGTTCACCTCTCTTAAAGTCCAGATTTTACCGCTTCTGACAATTGTTTGTTGTAATCGATGCCAAATCTCATAACAACAGATTTCCAGTAATGGCTTTCAAAAAAATCGACTTGTTCGATTCCTTATCTTAAAGCAGATTCAGCACTTTTGAAAACGAATACATACAGATTGCAAAAGACGAATATCAGATCGAAGTAAAACCACTAAATTGAGTTAAAAATCTGGTAATGTATGGGATCTTTTGGAATTATAAATGGAATAACTTCATACAAATAAGGCAAAACGAAGTCTCAGATCCCATTTACCCTACATATTTTGCAACAAAACAGTTTTATTGAAAAAATAACTTTACTTAATTTTAAAACAAGCCTAACTCCGATATCGACATTATCTTAGATTGAATTCCTTCGCATACGGATTACTTTGACGAACATGCTGATGAGATAAACCTTATTAGCTTTCTGTATCTAACATATCCAATATGGAGTCAGTACAAATTCTTCCAGTTAATATGATGTGCCTACAAACTAGAACAGAATAAAAAAAACTTCTGACCCATAGTCGTAAAAATATTTCTCGACTGATGATTACGGACCTGGATGTTAGAAAAATATAAAAGTAGTATTGGATTATACTTTATTGAACATTGTTACAGTTATAAAATTATTTAAAAGTAATAAATGAAGTTTTACATTCTCTACAAATGCTTTGTTTAATGGGGCATTACTACAGATATCAGATATCTTAAGATATTCAATAAATAAAATTTGATTTTATTGGGACACATAAGAAAATATCACTATAAAGCAGAGGTGCCCAAAATACAGATTTTCTGACTCTTGCTCTCTCATCAATCTGACCTGAGCGAGAATTCATTCAATGTAACAGTTTTCTGTTTTACTCACACACAGCAAAGTGTGGGTGGGCACCTTTGCTATAATGAATCATGATATATCGGTTATAAGCCACTTTTTCTTCTCAAAACATATGGTCTATCAGTGGTCAATTTTAATCATACTCATAATGAATCAACATTGATATCATTTTAAGTAATAATTGACATATTTTTGGAAAACAATTAGAAGTGAAACGTGTGCTTTTCGGTGCTTCTCTTTATAATTAGAAAGCAGTAAGTCGAAATAATAAAAAATAGAATTATTAATAAAGATAAAATTTTCCAATAATCACATTTACAAATTAGAATTAATGACAAAATAAGATTTTTGACTCTTTTTTGATTCTTCAAACTATCGGATCTTTCAAAGAGTTTAATTTTTAGTTTAGAGTTTTAGTTTTTAAATAAGAGTTTTATTTTTTTATCGCTTTTTGAACAAGAGTTTAATTCTAAAAAATAATCAATATCAAAAAAAGAGCAAAATTCGAAAAAGAATTTTTTAATGAATAATTCGCACAAATTGTTTCCAAGTCGTGTGTAGCAGTGAGAAATGTTTATTTATTAAGCAGAAAAAGGAATGTTTGTATGTTTACAATTTTTGTATGTATAAACAAACGTTCTCACATATTAGAATATGTTTACTTTTGTTATATGAATTTTTAGGTGTTTTTCTTATCGCTTTTTCTTACTATTTAACAACAACAGTAAGTTTAATTGCGGCAAGAAAATTTTTTGTATACTTTTGTATGCACATTTTTGTTTTTTCTTTCTTTTCTTTTCTTTTCTTTTCTTTTCTTTTCTTTTCTTTTCTTTTCTTTTCAACTGTTTCGCAATTTTGGGGTAAAAAAAAATCAATTTTTTTGCTCTTCGCAAAATAAATAAATAAATAAATAAAATAAAAATTAAAATTTTAATCGATAAAAAGAGTTTTATTCTTTAATCTTCTCAAAGAAGAGTAAAAAAAAGAAATCATTTGAAAATAGATATTTTACTGCGAGTTTTTCAATACACAGATCACTGAGACTTAATTAAAATTCTGAAACCGTATTCTCATTGATGTAATTTTGAAACGCCATTTCCGTATAGACTTCTTTAAAAGATCGTGACCAAATTTCTTTAATATTTTTTTGACCCATTTTATATCCAACCAGATTAATGTTTACTTACAAATTTCATTCTACATTTTATTGTTCAAAACTTACATACTGACAGTATGGCAATTGATACATTTACTGCATATGTGTTGAGAATCTAAATTTTATGTTGAAATTGTTTTTGTTTTCTAATGAAAAATTATACCGAAAAGAAACCATAATTAACAACAAATTAGTCGTGAGAAAAACATAAATATGGTCATGTTTTATAGTAGAACACACACATGCAGTTGTTATACACTTATAAACATTCATATATACATACATACATACATACATACATACATACATACATACATACATACATACAAACATACATACATACATTCATACATATAAATTACATACTAATTTAAGTATGTGCTAACATTTTAACGACATTTGATATTGTTACCCAGTAAACAATTGTTTTCAATAAAAGTAACATAAATATTAAATTTGATTAATTAAGATATCGGTCTATAACTGGCTAAATCCAGCATATTGTAATAATAAATCAGTCTTAACCGTCAAGTATATACTGAATTTTTCTTGTTTGTTGGGTTTGGGTTTTATTAAATCAAGATAACTTCATTGTTGTATCTGTGTGTGTGTGTTGGTGTGTGTTCATATGTGTTTCTTGTTATTTCTTAGTGGACTAATTACATCCGTATTTATACTGTAAGAAAGAATAAAACCGAAACATATAAGAATTTATGTCTTTGACATAAAAAAACTTAAATTATATTTATTACTCACATATATATATACTCACGTATGTATTGTACAATCTGTTGACTTGGTCTTAAGTTTTAAACATTCGGTCAAAGACTGTAACTAATTCTAACTAGTTTATTTTATTTTTTTGTTGAAATAACGAAATTTTACTGAGGGGAAGGAATCAGTAGAAACTGAAGTAATTAAGATGTTATAACAACAACAAAAAAATTATTTTCAATATAATATTAGATGATTAGATAGACTATATAGTGAAATGCGAATAATACATCGATCATTGATACATTGATCATGTTAAATATGTCTTTGTGTTTTGCCACAAATTGTTTCGAGCCAGTGCCACTTGATTATTTTTCGGTCATAATCCCTGTCAAAAATGTTCAGTTTTAAGAGGTTGTCCCCGATACCCGCCTACAACTTTTTTCTGCTTAATGGATATCGCCATTTTTAAAATTGGAAGTCTTACTTAAATCAAATTTCATTTAGCTCTTTCAATTATTGTGGATGCGCGTATTTTAGACAGACGGACATGGCTATTTAGACTCAGATTTTAATTTAGGACAAGATGACGATACAAATGAAATGACAAAAATTCATAAACACAGAGAAATAAACATGAAGCAAAATCAACATTGAACAAAGTTGATTTGAAGTTGAATAAATTTTTTCATTTTGTTTAAATTAAAAGTTTTTTGCATTTGTGGTGAAGTAATATTAGATTCTTTCGATATTATTATATAAAATTATGCCATGATAAATTGATAAAATTACTTCTAATTAGAAAAATTTCTAGAAGTAAAATTTCAAGAACGTTCTCAACAAACTGTATTTAATGGAAAAGAATGTTAAATTAACATTTTCTATCTATAAAAAAATCATAACTTAAAAAAATTAAATTATTAATTATTATATGGTTATCACAAACATAAATATTTTCAACAAACCCAACTGGCATAAAGTTACCCAAGCATTCAAAGGTCTGCCGTCAAACTATTTCCAATATTTTAAACAGTCTCGGTAATAACAGAAACCCTGGTTCCGGTAGAAGGAATGGTCCACATAATGTTTCTAAAGCCAAAAATAGAAAGCGAAAAAAAGGGTTCCTAACACATCCGGTGAGAAAGCAGTCCGGTTAGCTTAGTGCTGGGACTATTTGATACGAAAAGTTAAAGCAGGTTTAAAAACTTATAAAGTTAAATAAAGAATCACGAAAATTGAAGTTAAGTTTTCTAAAAAACTATATTGATGAAACACATGTTCTGACAGATTTGTCAAAAAACGTATGTTGCTGATGGTCGAGGGAGCGTTGAAGAAAAGTTTAGAACCTAAAATAAATATTGACATTTACATAAAGGATGCTTCCATACATAAAACTTCATAATGTGTCCACTTATTTTTATTATATTCTGTCACTATGGTAAATATAGTGTACCCTTGATTGCTACAAGAACAATAATGGAGGTAGTTCATCTCAAGCAAAGTGACAGAAAGCACAAGCAGAAACGTTAATGGCAGGGTTTCCAAAAGGGATTGAAATTTACGTCACTAATGTTTAAAATTTAGTCTTCTTTTGTAAATTGTAATAATAACTTACATGAAAAATTTTGGACCGACCCTCGGCGAATTTAATATAATAATTTGATTTGCATGATACATTGTAAAGTTTCAAATGATTTTCTAAAGTGGGGGTTTTAATAGGGTTATTGGGAAATATGGACTGATCCTTGAAAAACTTGTTACTGTATTTTCTGGTTATTTTTAAAGTGGATTCATATGAATTTAATTATATCAAAATATTATTAACATTAGAAACTGTCGAGGGGCAGACAGGCAGCCAAGAATTCCATTCTAATATTTTGGAGGTTATCATGCAGAATGATTTGAACAAATCAAGTAAAGTTTCTTATTTATTTTAATTAATCTGAACTGATATGCAAATAACAGAAAACTCAGTATTCGTTTATTTGTATTATCATTTCATTGGAAGTTATGTAATAAATCAGAATTAATTACAAAAAAATAATCTTAATTTAATTTTTTCAGAATTTAGTACTTCTTTTGTCAAATTTAGTGCTTTTATTTATAAAATTTTTAATTTTCTTTTCTAATCTAACAAAGTACTTTTATGAGTTATCCTTCCCCAAACTCCATTTAATTCTAACACGATTTCTACATTAATATCGAAATAAAGTTTGTGTCTTAAATCTTTTGTTTTTTTTTCTGTTTACATTTTTTTATTTCTTTCATTCTTTTCACAGATTTGATTTCATTATATTCTAAGATAAAATTATATTTCCTAATAAGAGTAGAACAAAAAGAAAGAAAGAAATAGCAAAAAAAAAAAAAAACTAGAAGAAGATAAAATAGTTCACATTACCTGTTTTAATTGCCACTGCAATGTGTCCACTTGATTTTGTAATATTACAGCTTCCACATTTGTGGTGTTGTCATTTAACATTTCATATGATGACATTTGATGATGTTGCGGCTGTTGTTGTTGTTGCTGCTGTTGATTATGGTAAATATTTATTGTGGGTATCATTTGCTGGGAACCATGAAAATGTTTATTAAAATCACTGACCGTTGAGGATTTTGTTAAATCATGATAATTAGAATGAAAATCTTCACCATCGACATCTTCATCCGCCTGATCAAAATTACAAACATTACAGTCCTAAAAAGGGAAATTAAGAAATATTTTATATTTATATTATTGGAATTTAAAATATTTAATTTTGTTAATCGGGTCCAATAGAAGTTTAATTGACCCACAAAAGGTATTTAATCTAAATGAATTTTTAAATCACATTATTTTCTTAATTTTCTTCCAAATGTTTGTTTAAATTAAGTAATTGTTGTGTAATTTTTAAGTTAATATTAGCTTTTACTCGGTTTGCTTTGCTGCCAAAAATTCTTCTCTCATCTAGATCGGGATTTCACAAATCCCAATATGTATTAATATATCTTTGCCAAATCCTCCTGACCCTGACCGTTCAAAAATTATCCAATAAAACTGTTTCATAGGGAAGTGACACATGGAAACGCTAGCTGAAATAGTTCTGTCGGTCGGTACTCCTTTTTTGTATTACAGGAAAATTATCGGGGCTAAGCTTATGAATTCCAGCTGCAAAACTTTGATGAACAGTAAAATGGTCCTATCCGTTCTTGCATTTCTTTAAGAGAGTGACTTGAATTAAATTTTTAAATTCTAGTTGTAATAATGCCACCGATAAAAATTGTTATTATTTGCATTGCAAAGGGGCTACCTCTTCCTTTGATCCTAACAGTCCTATATTTTGTCCAGAAAATCTGTTTTCTTGTGAAAGTAAATAGTATGGGCTCTCACTTTGATAGTACTAGAGATAAACAAAAACTAATATTCGCTTTGTTTGGGTGTATCACTTACCCCGGATCCTATTCGTCCTACATTTTGTTCATTGTTTTACTGAAGTGATTGGGAACAAATTTAAGAACTCTTGCTGTTAAAGTTCTTAAGATATTTGATAATCAATATTTGTTTTGTATGGGTGGTTCCCCTGGCCCTTGCTCTGGCTCTGGCTCTAAACCTCCTACATTCCTTTGAGAAATTGATTGGGAATAAATTTAAAAACTCTCGCTGTTAAAGTTCTTTATATATTCGATAATCAATGTTTGCTTTCTATGGAGCTGCCACTCCCCCTTTGGTCCTATTGGATTTTTTTTTTTTGTAATTTATGTTACTTCCATTTCATTAAAATTGGCCCGGCCGTTTTAGAGTCCATACGTTACATACACACACACAACCTATTTTATACATATATAAATTGTATTTGTAATTTTTATTAAATAAATTGTTGCAAATTTGTTAACAAATAATAATTTTTATTGTTGCTAAAATAAATAATAATAAATTCGTTATAAGATTTCTTCATTTTTTTCATTTATTATAGATTTTAGCTGAAAATCACTATAATGTTGGTAAT
Organism: Cochliomyia hominivorax; assembly: GCA_004302925.2. Lineage (NCBI taxonomy): Eukaryota > Metazoa > Arthropoda > Insecta > Diptera > Calliphoridae > Cochliomyia > Cochliomyia hominivorax. The sequence goes on from PYHX02000413.1 coordinate 48,250,117, forward strand.
AAAATGGCAAAAATATTAAAAATCATGTTGGAAGCTGTAAAAATATTTATTAGTTATGTGATTTTGTAATTCCGGTTTTAAAAATTTTCAATCGATTATTACTTAATCATTTTTTATTTCGAGATAAATTATGGAAAATGCTGGTAATAAATTGCTGTTGTTATACCAGTAGTAAAAACTAAATAAAAGTTGGCCTAAAAAAAGTGTAAATAAAATTAATAACGATTCAAAATTTTATTACAGCACTTGTTTTCAAATAAACTGTTAATATTCAGTATTAAGAGACTGAAAAAATCTAAACATACACTGATGGACAAAAGTCACCGTCATCTATCATTACAATGTTCAAAGGGTCTCCATGTTCAAAAAAACAATTGGAATACAAAAATGTTAAGACTAAACAAAAAGTATATTTTTTGCAAATATCACTCCAGTGAAAATAACTCCCTTTTCTAATCTTCAAAAAAATCAAAAAAAGTCCTGGTCAAAATTCCACGCCAGGTAATTTTAATTAAAGTTTTTTTTATTATTTTAAAATTAGGTTATGTTTGTCGCTCCATCTTGTATCCATCTAACCAAGTAGTGCTACAAGTTGACTGGGTTCATTTCAGTTAATTGAGGAGGAGCTTAAAGATTGTGAGAGATGTTACATAAGTTACATAATCCAATAATTTCACCATGTACTTGGGATAATTGTCCTACTAAAATAAATAGTCGGATATAATGCCAAGTGTTTAAGCACTTTTATGCAAGTTATCTTTAATTTTTATTCTTTACTTCATCATTAATTATTAGTTATATACACCAGCTCCAACATATCTAACAGTCGGCTAAAGGTGTTTTTTCGAAACTCATCCATCTGATTGATATATGTAATATTTGCTTTCACCAGAGAATGTCTACTCCTTAATTTATGAGCTCTTTAGGGAAAGAAAGGCATTTCGATTGGTTCATCTTGCTAATTTGTATCATTTTCTGCAAAGTCAAAATTTAGCACTCGAAGTACGGTATGGGGGGGGGTGAAAATCTGTAATAATGTTTTTCCATAAGATTGCAGCAATTTCAGACGATGAAGTTTTTTTACTATAACCCGATTTTCCAGAAACGATAGTGCTGAAGGCAGTCCCGTTCTTGTCTGATATTTACATGTTGAGTTGTCTTTAAAACGTTTTATAATTTCAGCAATGAGAGTACGTGGACTGTTAAGCAATGTGCATAAGAAGGAATCATTTAAGACTCCATAATGTATATATATTCTTACGTCAAATCAAAATCTGAGTAGATTTAGCTGCGTCTATCTGTCTGTCTATCCATCCACAATCATAGACAGGGCTCAATGAAATTTGGCTTGAGTATTTGTTATTGTCCTGAGAAGTAACCTTTTTCAACACAGCAAAGTTCATTTAGTATATTAAAAGATATAAATAAAAGTAATTTGATGACTCATTAATGTTACTTTGTTATATTTAAGAAAAACTTTCATATATTCTATGCAAATGTGAGTGTTTTTAGTCTAAAAACAAAATTTGATGAACAAATTCTCTACAAAGAAAAAGTTTTTTCCTATAAAGAGTAAAAAAGGATTTAGTAAAAAAATTTGGCATGAGAATTTGGATTAAAAAAATATTGATTAAATTATTTAAAATATCTTCTCATCTGAGTTTCATGAGCTAAAAGGACCATTCTGGTAGGACATTTCTATGGTAGCAGTTGAAATATTGGACCAATAATTAATATTGACTTTGTCACCAGTCCAAATTGATAAAAAGTATGTATCAAATTTCATTAAGATGTGTTTCAAATTAAATAACAGAAGTTGGTAAGTCGTCTTAGACAGTGTCTGACACGACTTAAAATAGGGTATAGCAATAACACTTGTTTCTACAGAACTCCCCTCTATAGTTTAAGGTTTCAATAACTATTTATTCTTCCCTTTAAAACTTATAGTTTTTAGCGAAATTTCGGAAGAAATATTTATATTTGATCTCGATCTAGTCGCACAGTCTTTGTTGAATATGAGCTATCAGAATATAGCAGAGGATAATTACGATCGGTTTTAATAGTCAAATCCATTCAATATATATTTATGGGATTTTAAATGGTTCTTGACATATAATGACAAAGCTAATATTTCCTCTCAAATCACTTGTGGTATTGGAGGGTCTAAAAATTAAAAATTTTATCTATGAAGTCTTTGATTTCATGTATTTATCTCATTTTCCACCGATTGAAAAAGATTTTTATTCGGTGTTATGTAATGTGTTAAAATTGCTTTAAAATAAATTAGTTTTACTCATTATTTTAAAACCCCCTATATTTGTGATCATTAACGTCTGCCTAATTTTACAATTAAGGGATTTTTTAAATAAATCACATAAACATTTCTGGAATTACATTTTCGGGTAATTAGTTAATTTTAGCATTAAATTAAATTTTGTTACCGTAAAGTGTAAAGTGTTTTGGGAATTTTATAATAAACCATTTTTACCCATTTTTTTCGTTTGTTGGTAAAATAAATTAAAATGTTGAAATATTTTCATTTACCGTTGATGTCGTTAATGGTGTTGATCATTTCCTGAAACTTAACTAAAGATCAGCAACAATAGATCAACAACCTAAATATTCATATCATGTACTCACACACATCCACACAAAACAAAGACGTCAACCACAGCTTTAAGTGTTTCTTCCAGATGTAACAAAGTATTATCGAATCCAACCAACCAACCAACCAAACCAGCCATCAGACAATATACATCAGTCTAAAACTACAACTTTATCTAGACCATTTTTGTTTTACTTTTCTTTAGTTGGCCCTTATTTATGTCTTCTTTTTCTTTGAATCTTCTGGTGCTTTTGGGGGAATCAGAAAAAACTCTTTTGTATTGTTCACTTCATATCAAATCAAGTCATTTAATTTTTAATGCGAGAGGGGGAATCAACAACTTCTATTTTGTAGGTTTAATAAAATAAGGCAGGTAATGGTAGTAAATAACAGCAGCAATAACAACAACAATATAATATTATGCATTTTTTAGTTACATATGCATACATACACACACATACATATGCTTTTTCTAAAGTTTTTATTTATATTTTTTTAAGTTCGTAGTTCATTTAAAATTGCGCTAAAACTCTGGGAACTATAACACATGTTGTTGTTTGACTATGTTGTCGCCGCTGCTGCCACCAACACCGTCACATGTCTTTGTTTTTATGCTGGTACTTTGATATATTAGCTTTTTTTCACGGTACTAAATTCACCCTACTTTATGTATTTATTTGTTATTCCGTTTACTGTGAAATCTTCCATAAATCGTTTTTAAATTCAGATTACATTTTATATTTTATTTATATGTATGTGTTTGTGTGTTTGTTTTTTTATTATGCAGCTTTTATTTTTTGGAGATGGTAGAAATAGTGTGCAATATGCTGGGCGGTGGGCAAATTGAGGCACGTGGAAAAAGTTCTACCACGATAATGTAATTTTGGGAAAATAAAGTTAATATTACCGATTTGGATATCTGGGAGAAAAAGCACATGCGGTTTGTTTCATTAATACCAAATATGGTATTTAGAAGGGTAAACATTTGGCATTATAATCTAGTATTCGATAGACATCAGATTTGAAACATTAAACATTTATATGCACATCAACTCAAAAATTCAAAAGTGGTGATTATGACACAACGGACAAAAATAGGCATGATCAGCCGAATAAGTTGAAACTGAGGAATTGAAAGCATTATTCGAAAAAGGTTATGGTCAAACACAAGAAGTTCTTACATTATCAGTGGGAGTTACATCAAAAACATTCCATATCCCAATCAGGGACCTTGGGGCTCAGCAATGTTCATTTTTTATAGTTTGTTTCTGTTTCATTAAACATTTTTGCATTGTAATTACAATGTAGAATAGCGCCCTCTATGTGCTTATTTTTTATATGTTCTCTATTTCCCCAGGGGGTGAGATAACGGCGCCTACAAATTATCCTCTGGTATCCCTTTGTCAATATTCTCCCAATTGACTAGGGGGATTTTTCGTTATATAAAGGAGAGATGAAGCAAACGAGAACGGTATCCACTACAGCCAGGCCACCCAAAGTAAAATTGATACATTACTCCAAGAGGTGGAAATCACCTCTTTCAACGCCGAAATTAAATATGAGGAATCAGAAACGTGTTTTGTATGATTGAAATCGGATCAGACAGTTACAAGTTTCGAAGGCAATTGATTCATTTGAAGTGAATGTAGGGCAAGGCTTTACCCTTTCCACATATTTTTGGCACGATTTCTCAATATGTCATTATGGCAATAGAGTTCTGGAATTAAACGTAAGTAGTATTTTAGAATTTGGACCAACTTACAAATTGTTTGGAGCTAAAATTATGGGAGAAATATTGGACTTTTGTGGAAAGAGAATTTAAGAGCATTAAAGGTCTCCATACACGTTTAAGATTATCAAGGGAAGCTTGCCAAAGAGACCAACGGTTTCTCTTACTTTATACACTTGATTTTGAAGACTTCGAATAAACAATAATTTCATTTTATCAGGTCAAAAAATTTTATATAACTTTATGTATAGAATATTTACAGTGTAGACTCAGTATCGCTATATATACCAACTTGAACATTCTTTATACGGCCACACTAACATAGTTGACTGCACATAGTGCTACTACCATTTTGAAGTATACCGATTGACTCAGAATTAATTCCTGAGTCGATTTAGCAATCATAATGATAATCTTTAGCCAAAGACGAATTTTATAATGACCGGCCCAACATTTCAATATGTCAATAGTTCCCATAAAAGCGTTTTTATTTTGGAATGAAGTTTATGCTCGAAGAAACTAATAAATATGAATATATTTAAATTAAGTTTTCACAAATAATATATAAGTCCGAAACTTCATGTCACATTATAAAAAGATCTGTTCATAAATGTACTGTAGAACCTCTTCCGAAAGTAACTTTAAAGAACAAAAAATTGGAGAACAAAATGTATCGTGGTAATGTGATATCCAGTTAAGATCTGTATAACCAGGAAACTATATTCTCCATTTTTGGAGAACCGGTCCATAATTTCCCAAAAACTCCTTCCTAATCGTCTAAAGAGTACTCACATTAATGTTAATACCGAGATAGGGCTCTATGAACTTAATTTATATTATATATATAACTATATATATATATATATATATATATATATATATATATATATATATATATATATATATATATATATATATATATATATATATATATATATATATATATATATATATATATATATATATATATATATATATATATATATATATATATATATATATAGTTATATAGTTATATATATAATATAAATTAAGTTCATAGAGCCCTATCTCGGTATAACTATAGTACAACCTAGAGTTGTACTATAGTTGTACAGCTCTGTAGCAATTGCAATGTTGAGTTATAATTTTTTTATTGTTGTTTATTTCCACAACAATTTTTTTATAAATTGTGGATGTGTATATTTTTGTTATGGTTGTTGTTGTTATTGCTATTGTCTTTATTATTGTTGTTGTAGTTCGTTTTCTTGTTTGTAGTTGTTACCTTTTATTTACAACTTATTGGAGCAACAAAATTACTGGTGCACAACAAAAAGTGTTGCCAATAAGATGAAATAAATGTTGTTAAAGTTTCTGTTAAACTTTGTTTAAAAAAATATATAACAAAAACAACTACAACAACAATTATTTGAAAATACAACAAAATTTTGAAAAAAAGCGGAAACTAAAAATGGAGGGAGAATGAGAAAAAAATGAAATAAATGAAAAATAAAGTTATTTTTGTTCTAAAATTTTAAAGGGTACAACATTTTTTTCAATTTAAATTCTTTAATTTGTTTAACCTTGAATTAATCATTAAATTTTTTTCTGTAATTTAAATGTTTATTCATATGAATTTGTTTATGTTTAATTATTTCTTTAAATTAAGTTATTTTTTTAAGAAACTGAGATTTTTGAAAATAAGAATAATTCTATTGTCTTTTTTTAAACCCTTCACCTGACTAGATCAGAATATGAGTTTATCATTCCGTTTGTAATTTCCATAATTTTCAACTTAGACCCCCAAACGTATATACATTCTGGATCGGTATGAAAAAAGTAATTGACTGAGCTAAGTCCGTCCCTTAGTGTGTCGTTTGAAATCATGAAGCCGACATATATGATATGTATATCAAACGATTGAAAATGCTGTCGAGGATTTTTCTATTGAAATTCAGGATATTACAAAAAAATTAAGGTACCTCAAACTTTTTTTCGGGTTCCTTTCAAAGAATCTATAAGAGTTGAAAATTTATTTTTTTCACATTTATATTTCAATTAATTAAGCGGATTTATGCGCTGAAAACATGAAAGTAATCTGACCTTTAGTTCCTGAGTTTTAGACAAAATATATATTCCGATATTTTGAAGCCCCCCATGAGAGCTATGGTCTTGCTTATATTAATATTGTTTAAGTGAGAGCGAAAACTACTCATGATCTGACTAAAAATTTGCAAACATATTAAGTGCTCTGGAGAATCTATGTTGACTCAAATAAAGACTATAATAATAGCTGACAATTTCTCTTTCTTCTGATGGTATGAAAGCCTATTTTTAATAGGGACTTAACGTTATGTTAAGTCCATTTACGCTAAAGTGAAGGGTATTAAAAATTCGGCATTATTATTAATTTGACTTTTGTGCCTTTTTCTTCTGTTGGGCAACGAAGTGGAAACTTTTAATCATATTAAGAATACAATTAGGGTATAGTTAATTCATTACATCATTTAAGCCCTAGAAAAGTTTATGCAAGAATTATTTTAAAAAATTTATCTCTTTAAGAGGTTCTTGAAACAAGAAGTCGGAAATAAAAGTAGAAATGTGGATTAAAAATTTTAAATTCTTGTGATCATGTAATCGAATGGAATTTATCGTATAATCTAGACCATAACAAATCGTTTATGCCCTTTACCATCATAGATTACCTCCTGATTTATAAAAAAAGTCATAAAAAATCCATAATGTGGTAATGGTCTTATTTATGGAACATAACTCTAATACCTTATCATCATATGATTTTGTTCGATAATAAGCTTTGACAATAATTAAAATCGTTGTGCGGTGAATATACAGATGGACAAAAGTCACCGCTATTTGCTATTGTATAAGTTTGAAGGACTTCTGCACCCATAACACAAATGAGATATACAAATTATTTTAATTCTACATAAAAAATGTTTCTTTTATTAATTTTATTAACATAAAAAGGTATTTATTATTTAAAGTTCAAATTACGTGAACAAAAGTCACCATCACAGCATCTAAATTTTAAAGAAAACTTTAAACATGTTCACTTTTACCAATTCTTCTGCCTCAATCATATAATATGGTTACTTGATGACTGATCTGTTAAAATTTAATAATGGTAATGGGGCTGTATGTCGGCTGCTAGAGATGGAAAACTAGTATTTATTGATGAAGTAATGAATTTGCAATATCTTGCATAAAAGTCCTCAAAAACTTTGCATGAATCCGACTATTTTTTATTTCAGCAGGACAATGACCCCAAGAATATGGCAAACATTTTTCGATTTTGGATTTCATATAACACATCTTCTCATACTGTTATAATTTTTGATTTTGGGAAGATAAATTTTAGACAACAACTTCGTCAATATCGGTAACTTAAAATAAAAGTGGTAACTTAGCCACACTACGGCGTTTTTGTTGATACCCTTTAATAGAATTCACTCACTCATATCTTTAAAATTATGACTTGAGTTGTCCAACTTTATGATCCATATAGACAAACTTAACTGTTTAATAAACTTTTACTTGTTTATTTTTATCTCTAAAATGGATCACTGCGCAATACGCCAAACTCTCACTGAAAAGTTTTTTAAATTTTTAATAAAATTTCGAAATGAATTTTAGAACATTATTAATGTTCTTTTCTTTGTTTTAAGATTTTATTTCTATAAAAAATACACTTTAATTAATTCACAATAATTCTATAAAGAATATAACAATAGAGTTTTTATTAAAATCTGGTTTATGGCCGATAAGGTGTGCTAACCGTATTATAGTGAATACGATATGTAAAATATTTATGTGTTATTATTGGGAACTACTGTTTCTTTCCCTCTCTGTTCCACATCTTTTCAGAGAAACTGTTTAAAATAAGCATATTTATATAAACTTTAAAGACCCCCAAAATATATTAAAAACAAATAGTAGTGTTACTACATGGCAGCTAAAAAAATAAAGAACGATATATAAAACTATTTTTTTGATTTATTTTTATACTTTTTAAAAGGAGTATATTTTAAAGGTCTCCTTACGTGCTTAAGATGGAATAAGAATTGAATGAAGAACAAAACTTTGGCACTTGGTTACAAAAATGTTATGTTCGAAGAACCCACTTTGCACTACTATAACTCTACCCATGTATTCCCTAAGGGACTAAAGGAGATATAATATTACACTGCTCTACTATCATTATGCTAAACTTTATACAAATCTGCCGATCAAAAGTTACATTAAAAAACTGTCCTGAGTATGATGGATTTTGCAAACACAAAATTAAATTGTACCAAAAGCAATATTGGACCACCTTTTAGTCAGTAGTAATTAAACCAAAACTTATTTAACCATTTTTTGAAAATCAATCTACAAAATGTCTCATATACGATTCGGATGCCCCTGATCTTGTGTGCGGTTATTCTACAGTAATTTAATTTAATGATACAAGGTCCCGAATGTAAATCGGACCTCCCCTCCATTCTATTTTTATACCTCCTACCACCACAAATAGTGAAGAAGATGTACTAACTTTGTCATTCCAAAATCTGAGCCGTTTAAGATATGTATGTATGTCCGTCTGGTTGTTGTTGTACACTTATGTTCAAGGCAATTGACGAAACTCAATTAAGATCGGCCTGATTATGTTTTATAGCCCCGATGAGTTTCCATTTTAAAAAAGGAAAAACCGTTTCAATAAAAAAGCTGTAGATCGATATTTTAAGACTGACAAAAATTTGAACAGAACTAATGAGGCACGCATATCTCTAAAACTATTACTTAAAGAGTGAGATCGAAAAATTCTTAACGCACATTTTTCATTAAAACTTTTAACACTTGTATTATGCGATATACTATTTTTTTTTTTTTTTGATCATGCTAATCTTGCAAAGGATGTCAGTTATATATAAATTTTATTGTTAATCTGCTTAAGATGAGTGACCAGGAAAGAGTGTGTACTAAAGCCCCAACTTGGTCCTACATAAAGTTGGCGAAGCATTCAAATATCTGCCGCCAAACTGTTTGCTATTAAACAGTACCAAGAGAACTTGTCCGTTGATGAAAAATCTGATTCAGGTAAAAGGAATGGTCCACCTGATATTTTTAATGCCAAAAAAATAGGAAGCAAAAGATGGGAGAGGTTATCTAAGTGTTCGGACTATTTGGTATGTAAAGTTAAAGTTAATGCAAGTTTGAAAACACACAAGGTTTAAAAAGGTCCTGACAGCAACGCTGCTAAAAATTTAGAGACCAAAAACTGACACGGAAATTGAAGTCAAGATTTCTTAAGAAAAATATTGTTACTGCATTATGGACAACCCAAAAGCAGTCAAAATTTCCCAAAATGTTCTTGGTATGTATTAGCAATATGCACTTTCGGTAAAAGAAGTCAATCATTTGTTTCAGCGGGCTCTATAAATACCGAACTTTATTTTTGACCTGATTTGGCATTTTGTCTCTATAGTAAAAATGCCCTTGAGTGGTATAAGAATAACAATTTAGTATTTTTACCAAAAGAGACAGGTCCGGACTTCACTGACCTTAGGCCTGTGAGCTCTTGTTAAAAGAGAATTGAAGAGCACGTAAAAGGTGTCCGATGCTATGGATGATTTTAAACGGAAATTGATTACCTAATCGAGCAAAGTGGAAAAACATTATAAAAACGTTAATGGAGGGGTTTCCGGAAAAGTTTCAATATTTCATCTCTTATAATTAAAAATAGAAATTTTTTGGTTCAATAATTTTAATTAAATAAAATATTTAAAGTTGTAAGTTTAGTGATTTCGATTTTATTAACATGTATGTATGTATGTTAAGAATTTTTCTGTTTAACACCTTAGATGTGTGCGTTATCCTTTAACTCTTAAACTTAAATTTCTAACTCATGGCCCCCTATAAATATTAATAATTAGCTTCCCATAAAAATGCTATAATAAGTTAATTTATGTATATTTCTCGCGATTTCTTATTATATTTTCTTTAATACATAAAATGACCTTTAAAAAAAGTTGTAATAATGATATTTATGCTTTAATTATTTCATTTCATTCCATTTTATTTTGTTTATTGTAATGAAATTTGAAATTTCTTTGTTTTCGGTTACATATTTTTATGAATTAAAGTTGTTTTCAAGAGTCTTATTATTGTTGTTTTGGTTAATTTCAACTCTTTTATTTTATTACGTTTTCTGTTTGTTTTTATGCCCTCCACCACCACAAGTAGTGAAGAGGGTATATTAATTTTGTCATTCCGTGTGTTGATTTAGCTTTGTCAGTCTGTCTGTCTGCCTGTTGTTGGCATGTTCACATCCACGTTAGTTAACAGAGCTCAATGAAACTTGGCCTGAGTATTTGTCATGGTCCTGAAAAATTTCCTATTTTAAACCAGAAAAATCGGTTCAGTACATTAAATATATATACTTCATCAAAATTCAGTAAAAAAAGTTATATCCGAAAATATAATTAATTTTATGACTCAATAAGTGTTTCTTTATACGTCTATCTTATTTAATTGGCAGATTTTTAGCCTTCAAAATGCCATATTGACCCTTCATATGTGTTTTGAATAATAATCTTCATTGTGAATTACTTTGCTTTCTCAGTCAAAATTTCAACTTTTAAATCTCGAAAACCAATTTTTGATAAATTACTTAAGTCGAAAATTAAATGAATTAATCTGTCTGTATGTGTGAGTGTGTATGTAAGAAAAATAGCGTATTTCTTCACATGCATTTGTGTTGGAGGGTATTAAAGATTCGGCATAGCCGCATAAATCATACTTATTTATTTCTTTATAAAATTACAAATCTTAAAGTTGTTTCCCTGTTTTTTTTTTTAAGAGTTTAAACCACTTAATTGGCCAAATCTTACACCATCGTTATTTTGTAAAATTCAAAATAAATTTAAACTCAGTTGACAGTTGTAACAGACCAAAATTCAAAATATTTACAAAATAATCAAATAAAATACAAAAGACTTTTTTAGTTACAATAAAAGTCATGTTACCGTGATTAATCATGCATTTAAAATTTTTATTGTTTTAAACCTTTTAATACGTCGCAATTACAAGTTAATAAATAAAAACAACAACAACAACAAAAAAGTTGGTCTTTAAATTTAAATATTTTGACATTTACAAAAGAGTTTTTTGTCTTTAATTTTCTTTTTTTATTTAAATTTATCAATTAAATTTAAATTGTAGATTTCATATGTTCAAATTTGGTAAAAGAGTTTAAAAATGTGATCACAAGATTTAATTTTTTTTTTGTTTTTTTCGAGATTTCAATCAATTGAGGATGTCAGTTAACCGGTTTTTTTTGTATTTCAGAATAATGCCGAGTTTTTTCAGTCGGTTAACCGGTTTTTAATCGAAGTCACTTTTTAACTTTTCACTATTTTATTCAGCTTCAAACAAAAACCGGTTAACCGGTTTTTTTAAAATAAAACAAAAAAATCCCATTTTCGAATAAGTCGAAAACCGGTTTTTTGAAAATGTCGGTTTTTTCAATACACTAACTGTGTAATAGGTTTTTTAACATAAAACCGTATTCGAAACCGGTTTTTTGAAAATCTCATTTTCGAATAACTCGAAAACCGGTTTTTTAATACACTAACTGTGTAGCATTTAAAAAATTTTACAGATGAAAAATCTATTTTTTAAATATTGCCGCACTGTGTGTCCAAAATGCTCCTATCCGTTCAGAGGGTAGACGGTGATCCTACAAATAGGCCACCTTAAGTATTTTGATGTTCATCTAAAAATCTCTTATAGTTTCGGAGTAATTCAAGTCGAAGTAAATTTTGATCTATTTTTTTCCCTTTAATGTTAGGGGGCCTAAAATAGGTCCTAACAAGTCAAATGTTTGGGCTGAACTTGGAACAAAGATCTGATAGAAATCCCTATTAGTAAATTTTCGCTTTTTGAGGGATGTTTTAACGAAAATTTGGTTCAAAGAGAAGAAATATTTATATTTTTTATACCCCAAACCATAACATGTGTAACGCTAAGATGAAATCATCTTAGACCCCAAAGAGTATATAAAGAGTGAGATCGGAAAACGCTTAACACATGTTTTTCATTAAAACTTTTAACTCAAGTATTATTTGATTTATTTTTGACTGAGATACGTTTGTTAAACTCGCCAGTTATTATACTTAATGTCATATTATTAAAATGATTAAAATTAGTGACTGGAAAAAACTGCGTACTCTTATTACTAAATATTTTAACCAAACCCAACTTGGTCCTACAAAAAGTTGGTCAAGTGTTCAAATGTCTGCCGTCAAACTGTTTCCAGTGTTTTTAAACAGTACCTGGTGAACTTGTTGATAGAAAATCTGGTTCAGACAAAAGGAATGACCCACATAATGTTTCTAAAGACACAAAATAGGAAGCACTTACATATTCTGTAAGAAGGCAGCCCGATTAGCTCAGTGTTTGGACTGTTTGGTACGAAAAGTTAAAGCTAAGGTTTCAAAACATACAAGGCTCGAAAAGTTCCTGACAGGAACGCTGCTTAAAATTTAGAAATCACAAACAGAGCACGGAAATTGAAGTCAAGTTTAAAAAAGTATTCTTGCTACATAATGCATGACGAATAGCATGTCCTGACGGATTGTGCACAACTTTCTATTCAAATATTTTATGCAGCTGATGCTCGAGGGAATGTTGAAGAAAAGTTTAGGGCTCAAAAGTAGTCAATATTTTTCAAAATGTTTTTCATATGACCAGCAATATGCAGTTGCGGCAAAATATGCCAAGTATTTGTTCCGAAAATAACATCAGGGAATTTTTACGAAAAAGGCTGCTTCCATTTATAATACTTCTCAATGTATCCACTTATTTTTGGCCTAACTTGGCATCCTGTCCCGGTCAATGAGCAAGAACAATAACGTGGTATTTGTACCAAGAAAGGTAAATCCTCCAAACTGTCCGAAGCATATGGTCCAATGAGGTTTGGTTTTGGCGTTTTAGTTTTACAAGAGCTTCATCTCTTGTGGATATAAAAAAATCACAAAAAAATTACGCATTTTAATGATTTATTTTCATTTTTATTAAGATGAACAATTAAAGTTTATTTTTCTTAATTGAGACATAATTTACAAATGTCGCAAAATAATGAGAAAAAAATGAAAAAAAAAGTTGTTAAACAAATTAACGAAATATTAAAAAAGAAAATATTTTAAATTTGAGTTTGCTTTCATGAAATACGCGTTAATTTAGGTGAGCTCAAGTGTTTTATAGGAATAAACAACTTTAGTATGGAAAAAAATTGTAGATTCGTTTGCATGAATTTAAATATTTATGTTTAAATCATTTTGTATTTGTTGTTGCTGTTATTATTATTGTTAATAAAATAAAAATTCGAAAAAATTAAAAAAACAAAACTGCATTAATGAAATAATTAAACGCAACGAGATGTAGTGTCGCGTAACTGACGGATATCATCAGCGTCATCAAAATTTATTACTACCATTATTAATATAATCATCATTTTCATCATTATCATCATATGATCATCATTATTATAATCATTCTAATCATCATTATTGTCATATTATTGCTACAGCAGCAATAACAACTACAACAATCGAAATTGGGGGAACACATTGGTTACACTTCGTAGAGCATGGATTTTGTAGAAACTGTATACAAATGTTGATGATGCGATTTTCTAAAGTGTGTGGAGACCTCACAGCCCCCACTCCCCCCACAAAAAAAAAACTGATCGTCCAACTGGCTCTTTGGCAGGCAAGCGAAATGCTTATAGTTACCTTACGGACGGCCAGACAAAACATGAAAAGTTTTCCCTGCTCTTGTGGTTATAATGTGCAGTAATTTATCACAATGTTGCAGTTGCAGTTGTAGATTGGAGTTTTTTTTGTTGGCTTTTTCAAATGAAATTATGTATTAATGTTGTATGTTTAATGAAACGGAAGCTTCACTTGAAGCTGCTTCTGATGATGATAATAATTTTTAATTCAAATATTTACATTTCTCTTTCTATGTATATGAATGTCTGTCTGTCAGTCTTTTATTTCATTGCGTTATTACCTAGACAAAATTAAATATAAATAAGTATTCAGTTGGAATTATCAAAAGGGTGTTTCAGCAGGAGTTGTATATGAAGAGCTCTATATGAAGGCCGGCATTTTCCACTGGTATATCAAGATTTATATAGCTTTAATCGGAAATAACAAACTACCTTACACCAAATATCCATTGAAATCGTTCAACTACGTTGAGAATCAACTACAGAAATATACACATATGGAGAAAAGTCACCAACATTTGCCTTTATGTATGTTTAAAGGGCCCTTGTGCCCATAAAGCAAATGGTATATAAAAATAGTTTAATTCTGTTTATTTAAATAAATTTTTCTTTCATTAAACTTATTAACAAAAATAACTATTTATTATTTGAAGTTCATATTTCATGTGAACAAAAGTCACCGCCACATCATCTAAATATTAAAAAAAACCTATGAAATCTCGCTCTAACCAACACTTCATGTAATATGGTAACTTTAAAACTGATCTGTCAAAATTTAATAACGCCATTTCTATTCAAAGTGAGTAAAAAGAGAAAAATATTACAATTAAGGAAAAATTATTTTTAGTGCGTACAAACGAAATAATACGATCCGGTTAACCGTCCACTTTCTAACATATCTAGAATAATAAAACATTTTAAAGATGATCCATCATGTGAGTATCAGACAAAAAATGGACGATCGTGTTGGTATCAGTTCGGGAAAAGAGGAAAATAGTAAAAATAATTAAAAAAGACTCTAGAATTTCGTTATGCGAAATTGCTGCAATTTTAAAGTAAAATACTGGTACAGATTTCATCCATCCATACCGCACGTCCCGTGTAGATTAGCAAGATGAACGCTTTTCTTTCGCAAAACATTACGTAAATTTGGGACAAGGTAATATTTCTCATGAAAACAAATTTGACCGAAGACGGAAGTATTTTGACATCGAGAAAGATTGGAGTGGGGGGGGGCATGGTTGGTAGGGAAAACAGTTTTAATTGACTGTTCAACATAGTGCTCCATGAAAGTGCTCCAAAACTTGGCATTGAAATGCCCTTAAGCATATGGCGGAAACTCCCTCACACTCTTAAAACTCTTACTAAGTGACTCGACATCAACCCAATTGTGCATATATGAGACCACTTGGATTGAGGGTTACTCCCAAAAATAATTCTAAAGAGAAGAGTACATTCTATAAGGAAACATGACAAACATAACCTCATTTTAAAATAATAAAATGAGGTTATGTCCAGTAGTTCTATGAATTGTTTTGTACACTTTTAATTTGTTTAATGAATTAACATAAACTTTTGTTTTAGCCTTTAATACAGGAATTTTTATATGTTTATAATCATTAATTATTTTTTACATATTTCAAGTTTTTTTTTTTTTTTTTTTTTTTTTTTTTTTTTTTAATAAAAATAGTTTTTGTAATTTAAAACAAAAATTTACATATAAATTACAAGTGATAATTCAAATTCATTACAATTTTATTGAAATTGCAATTCGAATAAATTTTAAATCGAATAAAAAGATCATTTGATCACTCATTAATTATTTTATAGTTGGCAGATGTACTTCAAATGTTTAGTTAGAAAAATAGTAAAGCTCTGCCTTGACTTATAGAAAAATATTTATAACGGGAAGCACGGAAAATTCGAGTATGTCTCCAGGTGGCGAGAAAGGTTCAGAACAAATTTCTAATTAGCATTGTATTATTTCTCAACTTAACTAGTTTGGTTTAAGGGAAAACAGTGTGACCAACATTTAGCTGACGAAGGCAGGAAAAATTCGTAGTTCTGGACTAAGACCTATACAGATTTCTGGCACAAAATTTAAGCTAAAGCATTTTGTTGAGTTATGAAAAGCTTTAAATATGTTTTGATGAAAATTTTATTTTATATGAAAATAAGTGAAGACACTTTTCCGGCCCAAAAAAGTTGTAATTTTTTGAATTTTCAGATTCAAAATTGTTTTTTTTTTCAACTGGAGATATTGAACTCAATCTTCTTTTGTTTTATAAATAATTTTGTTTTTTAACTAAATAAAATAATTTAAACAAGGTCGGGGTAATTTTTGCGGGTATATTTTGTAAAAAATCAACTCGAGATCTTGCAAAATCTTGAAAGTTCAAAAATTCAAACGCAAAAACATGTGGATATATTTTTAAAAGGACTAATCAAGGTCTATAGGTGGAACAAATTTAGAAAGTGAATGAGAAATATAAATTAAAACAAAACATGGCCGAAATACTATAACTTCGTCCATGCAGTACTAATGGGGTCCAAATCGCTATAATGCCACACATCTCTGCTATCACTGTGACACATGACATGCGAATCCATCTAACCGATCAAAAGTTACAGATTTATTCAAAAAAGAAAACAAAACAAAAAAAAAAACGATTCTGACTCGATTAAAGACGATTCCGGCTTTGCGATTTACAAACTTAAGAAAAAAATTTCCGTTAAGATTTCTTAATGAATCAACAAAAATAATTATAAAGTTTAAAACTAAAGCTAAAAAATTGTTTGGGAACCACTGTGACTTGGTAAGATTTTTTACATTAATGCGCTGCAAAATTTAGGTCGTTATGAAATAAATAACATATAAATAATACGAATCAAATTACTGGAAATGAGGACAATAAAATTCTGTTCATTAGCAAAATAAAATGTAAATAGAAAGAGTCCCCTACAGAGAGTCCTTTGAGGGAGCTATAGGGACTTTAAGTAGATCGAATATACAAATCTAGAATGCTTGTCAATAATACAGATTTAATAAAAACAAATAAGAATGCTGTGCCGAATCTGATCCGATTTTGTTAATGTTTGGCCTAGCGATGAGGTAAATATAGACTCATATAATACGTAAGAGATCTTTTTTGAAATTTTTATTCAATAAAGATCCGATCAGAGTGGGACAATAATAAATAATTTTTGTGAAATTTCATTGAAGAAGTAAACGAGTCAACAACATTTCGACAGACAGACAGACAGACAGACAGACAGACAGACAGACAGACAGAAAGACAGACAGACGAATATAGATAAATCGACTTAAATTTTGATGTGATGCAAGAAGATATATATATGCTTAATCTTGGTCTTGGATGATTCTTTCTTGGTGTTACAAATAGAATGACAAAATTACCTATTTCATCACTTGTGTTGGTGGAGGGTTTTGAACATTATTAACAATTTTAAATTATTAAAATTCCAAAAAAGATTTATAATAATTCAATTCTAATTAAATAAAAACCTAATTAAAGATAATTTATTATCATTATTAACTAATAAATTAAATTTCTTAATTATTTCACTTAATTTAAATGACAAATCAAAATTTTTAATGAACTTTTATTGATATTTCTAATTTTAAAAATTTGGTTCTTATTAAAATCTATTCAGTTTTCTTATCACCAAATAATGGCTTTTTCATCTATTGATTGCTGGTAGAATGTTTATATTGGACAAGTCATTCAATCCATTATAAGAACTCAAAATAGACGATGACATGCAAATAAGTGTAAATAATTCTAAAATAAAATTCTTTAAGTAAATAAAATTTGTAATAAGTAAAAATGATTTGTTCGGCTATGACGAATCCCTAATACTCTTCACCACAAATCGTGTAAGAAGTAAGTACTATATGATTCTTACATATACACTAATATAGTCACTTACAAACATATACAATATAAAAAAGTTTTTTTTTTTTAAATATAACACAATTAGTGAGTCACAATATAGGTTATATTTTCGGTTATAACTTTTTTTCTAGTAATTTCGATTTCGATCATTTTTGAAATGGTAATGAGGTACATATAGATTAATATTTTGGCGAAATTTCATTCTAATTTATCGATTTATAATTGACATTTTTACAAAAGTTTTTTGCTTTAACTAAGAGGTAATCTCAGATATCGGTCTATAACTTTCAACACATTAAGCTCTGTCGACTTTTATGGATGTGAGCGTGCAAATAACAGACAGACATAGCTAAAGCTACACAAATTTTGATGCAGGAATGTATAATTCCTTCTTAGCGTTACACACAACCTGTGGTGATGGAGGTTAAACAAGGGTAACAAAGCATGTTCACGACAAAGTTTTTAGAATGAATTAAATGCGTAATAAACATTTGCAAAGAGGTACCACGTCCAGTTAAAAATAACTGAAATTTTGCTTGACATAGCACAGTGGTCCCAAAACGTTTTTTTAATAATTCAGTTAATTGAGAACTTTTAAATTTTTTCTAATAAACTTTCATGTGGACAGTTTCGAGGTCTTTTCTAATTGATTTGAATAAAATTTTGGCAAATTAAAAAAAGATTTTCCAACTTTGGAGATCTACTTCCTGACCTCATGGCTCATTAGAAGCCTGTACTTCTCCAAATCAATTGGAAAACTCCCCCAGAATTTTCGTGAAATTTTGATAAAAAGTCTAAAATACTTCTAAAATTACAGATTTAATTTCAAAAAAGTGTTTTGTGACCACTCCATATTATTCAAGTCAGAGGTACCCTTCTAAGAGCTCCCATAATTCCTTTCATAGGAAAAGTATATAGTCCTTCTAGCAACACATATAATGACACACTTCTTTACTTCATCTGTAGATAATTTAATGATAGAAAATTGTCCTAATTTTCAATATAAATTAAGAAAATGACACTGATTTCGATTAAAATGACAAACGAAATGTCATTGAATATAAAATTGACTTAATTACCAGACAAATAAATTATTTAAACAATAAAAAATGAAAATATAAAATTTTTTCAAAATATAAAGATGTAATTTTCTACCTGATTGATTTTATAAATTGATTTTTAACAAAAACAATTACAATCAAAATTTAAACATTTTAAAATCATTTTTCAATTGAGGTTAAAACGAATATTTTGGTGGAGAATATGAAGAAGAAGAAGATGAAACATAATTAAGTTGTTAATTTTTGTGTAAAATAAATAAAATACATTTGTATTTATTTAATCAGGGTCAAATTATTTAATTAATGCTAAAAACAGGCCTTAAGAACTTCAACTAATTGAACATTTTTATTGAAAAAAAAAACCTTCAAAAGAAAAAAAAATCAATTTTTGAGGTTTACAAACTCTTCACACTGTAACGATTCTATCTAAATCGATTTTTTGTTAATAATTTTGTAAAGTTTGAGTTGATTTGGAGAAGTACAAGCTGTCAAACCTGTTTCTAAGCCCGAAAATTTTGAAAACATTTACAAAAGAGTTCCCAACACATTTGGTAGTAAAGCAGTCTGGATAGTTCAACACACAGAAAAAAACTTGAAGCAAAATCAACGTTGAATATAGTTGATTTGAAATTGAATAATTTCTTTTTTATTTAGTTAATTTGTTTTACGTTTGTGATGAAAATGGTTTCACTTTTTAATCTCACTCCTAGGTTCTGCAAAATTTGCACTGTAAGATCGGGGGTGTTCAAAATTCGCCAAAAATTGATGTTTTCGTACTGAATTAGATAAGTGCAGACATAGACGATCAGTTTTTTTAGTTTTTTTTAACCACAACAAGTCCACATTATAACTGTAACACTTATAACGAATCATCTAAGACCCCATAACGTCTCATATTAACATCTAAATTATTTTTATACTCTCCATCACCGCAAGTGCTGAAGACGATACATTTACTTTGCCATTTCGTGTGTAACACTAAGAAGGAATCATCTAGACCCCATATATTCTTGCATCAAATCAAAATCTGAGCCGATTTAGCTATGTCCGTCTGTCTGTTGTTGGCCTACGTCCATTTATTATAAACCTGAGAAGTTTCTTATTTAAAATCGATTCAGTAAGAGATATTGATAAGATATAAGACAGATAAGAGATATTGACCGATATCTGAAACAATCTCTAATTTAAAGCAAAATAAATTTTAAATAATTTAAAAAAATTATCAATTATACGACGACAAATTAGAATAAAATGTTTACATAATATCAAGAAATATATACCACATTACTATTTCAAAAATCAAACAAAAATCGGTTCAGTTGAAAAGAAGTTATGGTCAAGAATATAACTAATTTAACTCATTAAGGTTTCTTTGTTATATATTTGAAATACCTTCATATAATGTATGTGTTTCTGAGTGTATATGTGAGTGTGTATATGCGTATAATGTACATTTACGAAATATAATGTATTTATTTCGTAGACTTTTGTGGTGGAGGTATTGAGGATTTGGCATAGCCGAATATAGCATTCTTATTTGTTATTATATTTTTCGTTGTACTGAAAAGAACATTGAACTTATGGTTCAATGATCACTAGAAAAATGTTATAGACCGATATTTGAGAGAATTTCAAAATTAAATTTAAGAAATTTTATAAATTTCTCAAATTATAGCAGATGGTTTTTAATAAAATTTGGATCTCATTATCTTGTTGAACATTACATAAAAGTTATAGCTGAATATATGAACAAATCCATTATAGAAAACGGATCATGAAATGTGCTAAGATGACCCGATTGCGAAAAATGGAGATCAATTCAAGAAGAGAAATGTGTAGAAATTGTGGCCACATATTTTGCAAATATATTAATTACATACTGTTTTCTTTCACTGTATATAAGAACATAACCTAACTTAAAACCAGACAATAACATAGTAAATGAACTGTCAAACATGTTTAGCATATTTAAATTAAAATCTGTTTAATCTGGATTAATATTCGAATAAATAATTTTTTATTATATTTTTTTTACTTGAAAATTTATAAAAAAAATCATAAACTGTTAAAATATGATTTTAAACATAAATTTAATAAAAAACATTAATAATTTATTCGAGTTTCAAATGAAATATAAAAAGAAATAAATATGATTACCCACACAGAATTAACAAAATTTTAATCGATTCGTCTTACCTGAAAATATACGAAAAATAAGAATAAAAATTAGATTTGTATCAGTAAAGAAATCTTTTTTGCTAATTTAAATAATTTAAAACATGAATAAAAAAGAAATAAAATAATAGTTGGTTAAGAAAGATTATATAATACCCTACACTAACACAAATATATATAAAAAATTATGGACCGACTGTCGATTATGATTTGTGCTTGTATTACAGTATTAATTGCAATATTTTCATGATACTCAAGTTTTTAGATATTTATGCCATTTTAAGTGATTTTACGAAGTAGGGCTTATATGCGGGATATATTATATTATAGACCGATTCTCGAATAATTTGGTAGGGTGCTTTCTGGCTGTATAAATTTTAAATGAAATATCACAATAATTACTTTTTAGAGATTTATTAACATTAAGAAGTAGTTTTCGTAAGTGAGTCAGTTTTGGAGCTCAATTGAACTTCTTGAATTTATACCAATACAATATGAATGCTATAGGAAATTATGGATCTTAAACATACGAAATATTATCCAAAAACTAACTTTTTATAGATTTATTGACGTTAAAATAGTTTTCGGAAGCGAGTCTATGAATTTGAACCTTTACAATATGAATGTTATAGAAAATTGTAGACCGATTCCTGCATAACTTGTTAGGCGTTCTCTGGTGCTATCAACCTCTTAAAATTGTATCAAAACAAAATTTATTAGTGCCAAATTTTATTAAAATATCTTTATATCTGTGATTCAAGAACTTAAATCTACATTCAGGAAGCTTCCTTGAAATACTAGATCAATTTCAGTAGGTTCTTCTCTTATCTCAAAATATGTACCAGATTTCATTAAAATATCACTAAAATGGCGACCTGTATAGTGTTCACTACTTTTACATGAACCGCCAGCAGGACAGATAAAAATTCTTTTGGCTGGACATCGTTTAATTGAATCAGAAAGTGGTTAATCAAGCTTCTTTGGCCCGAAAACGTATTCTGAATCGATTAAATTAAACTTTGTCTTTGGTCCAAAATACTAATATGTACAAAAATTAATATCTCTAAAATTGCGTCATGTAAAGTGTCCAAATGTCCTTAATGATTTTCACATGGTTGGAGCTGAGTTATCTTCGAATTGATATGGAGAAATAAAAGTGCCTATATGGTCAGGGGCATATTACGTGATCCTCTAAAATCAGCCAACTCTGTTATGATGATTTTTTAAAAATTTGCAAAAAAATCATTTAAAATTGTGACGGTTGGATCTTATAATTACACTATGATCATACTGATTTCCGAATATCTAAAAAACTATAAAGGGAGAATTCTCAAATGCAGCCTTAATTACTTTCTCAGGAATCTGTGGATCAAAATAGGGAGAGAGATAACTATAACACTCATGTTTTTTTGCAAAATGAAGTTTTCGGGTCAGCTAGTTTTGAATAAATATCTTTATTGCTATCGAAAATGCCTAAAATAGTCTTCCTCAAGTCAAGTTTAGTTATTTTCCAGGGATGGATGCTTTGATAAATCGTGTCAGATAGTAATTTTGAAACAATCGTTACACTTAATAGTACACCTTATACAACATAAGCAGAACGTATAATAACTCAAACACCTTTGTAGGGTGTAAAGAGTCGTATTTAAAAAAAAGTTCTCACAATCTCAACAGTATGACATGATATTTTAAAAAAATTTCTAATTTTATTAAGTAAATGAACATGTGTGTGTGTACATATTTAGATAAAAACCGCCAGATATTGCAAATATTCTCTCACTATACAACAACAACAAAAACTCTTAAGAACACCTTAAAGTTCAAAGACCCTTCCGAAAAAAGTACAAAGACTTAAAAATGAAGTAACAAAAAAATTAATAATTTTAAATCAAAAAAGAACAAAAAATATTAAAATTAAAAAATACAAATAAAAATAAAAAGATACAAAATGCGACATGTGAGTTTAAAATTGAAAAATGTATAAAAAAATATTTATATAATAAACTAAGTACTTATTTAAAGTTGTATGTGTGTGTGTGTGTAAGAAGAAAACAGAGTAAAGTACTAAAGTACACGAAATAAGTCCCCAACACATTTTTTGTATCTCAAATGAAAAAAAAGCGACACTTAAATAACATAAATTAATATGTATGTGGCATAAAAGGAGGAAAAAGAACCCATTAACCAACCACTAGTCACCTAGTCATTCAGTCAAGAAGTCAAACCACATAACCGAGCAGCCAAACAGTCAGCCAACGGGCCCTAAATGCGCATAACTGTCTATTTGTCGCTGATGGCCAAATAACCGTACTCTTTACCTTACATTCATACTGTTTGTATGTGTGTGTATATATATTGCGAGTATTCACTCGCGTAATATGGTGTTATGTCAGTTGGGCTGCCTAAATTGTCTGGATGTCTGACGGGGGTTCGTTGGTTCGGTGGTTCGTTGGCAGCTTAGTAACGTTGATTGAAATGACGACTATAAAATATGTTTTGCTTTTTTTCATAAATTCTTGCCTCAGAGTCACTAGTGAATGCAAAAAACGTAACAGGTAGAACTTTGTTGAGCCAAAAGAAATATTTGAAAACAAAAATTATATCGAATTTTAATAAAACAAAATATAATTATTTGACATATTTGGAGTGGGAAACTCCGAAAGTTATTTGTACTGTAATGTTATAGTTTGATTTTGTATATATTTTTTATGTCAGAATGGCGAAAATAAATTCAAATAAAATGTTTTCGGGTTTTTTTTTAAATCATAATATTACGTAAGAGAATTTTTAATTAATATTTGTGATTTAGAATTTTCCATTTTTGCAAATATTGTAAAGAGATCTGCCATAAAACCGATAATCAGGGGCCGGCATAAGTATTTAATATTGCATTAATGATTCTTGTATTCTATTTATCTTCTTCTGTATATATACAAATTATATCTGAGTTGATTTGGCCACTATAGACAGCGAATCCACTTAACTGATCTTGATGAAATTTTCACAAATTGATCAATAAAATCTGAAAATAACATTTGAGGAAGATGTATGTAAAGTAGCAAAATTTGACTAGAGGCAACATGATCTGGACTAAATTTCAGGGAATAAACCTTTTACACATCTATTTGGTATCTATAAACAGATTAGAACTCGGCGATTCACAATTTTTAAGAAAACGTAAGACGAATGTTACTTCGTGTCAAAAATGTATTAAAAACTTCAAATTGCGATTTTTTTAATAACATGTCCCCTTGGCCACATAGGCACTCCAGATCAACTCCAAAATACCTCATGTTTAACCATGTTTCATTAAGAAATCTTTGTCGATTGAAAAAATTTCAAAATTGTTATCAAAAAAATAGATCTGAACACACCGTATTACGGTTAATGTGCACCAACTCGAAATATTATGAACAAGGGTTTCTGTGATTAAATAAGGTGAATCATCAGGAAAATTACAACCTTAATACAACAAGAAGTTCCTTTAAAATTATTGCCAGGTTTTTAAAGGTAAAGAGATCTTCTCCCATTTGCCTAGAACTGAAAGATGACAAAGGATTTTGATGTCGAAAATGATTATATCACATTGGTTTTGTCCGAGCAGATTAAAGTCAAATATTACTATGAGCTACATGAAACTTGCAGAGTTCCCGCGGAATACTATCCTCAGAAAATGATAGTTTCATTTTATATTCCTGATAAAAAGTGAGAGTTTCGACTCTTAGCATTAATTTGTGATCACTTTAAGGTTCATGACCCCTTTTACATTACTCAGATGTAATACCATTCGAATTGGGTAGTTAAAAACTTGGAACTTTGTACCATCTTGGTCATGTCCAAAAATTAATCATATCATTTCACTCGCAAGAGGCGAGTTAACGAACTGAACATTTCAAGTGTTGTCAACTCGCTTTTTATGTTTTGTTCAGTACCGCCCTAAACAATTATGTGTTCAAACGTTGATTATAACGTTAATATTGCAAATTTTACAAAACTTTGACGATCTACATCGTCTTAAACACGATCATTAATCACGATCACAATATCTTAGAAAGTATGAGAGAAAAAATACAATATTCATTATATTCAAATATTCATTATATTCACATCAGTTCGAATACATTTCACCAATATGTTTTATACTTATATCTCCAATATTTTATTAATAACAGAATTGTATTTAAAATCATTTTAGAACCGCTGTACAATAGGAAACATTTTATGATCACGGTGAAACCAAAATAAATTTAACCTTAATTGATAACAGACCCAAAGTCTAATATTCCAAAGTCTAAAAAATATTTCTTTTTTTCAGAAATTAAGTTATTTTCCAAAAATTCGGTAAGAATCACTTTAAATTAAAACCTTAAACCAATAAATCTGTCTAATTACAAATTGTTTAAAAGCTTTTAAAGTAAATTTATTGAAACTTTTAAAAAATCCAAACGATAAAAGTCCATTCACATGTAGGGTACCCAGATATTTATGTATATAGAATTAGAGGCGAAATGTCAAAAAAAATTTGAATTGTTTATGGTGCCAAATGGTTGCACTCATGTGAACAGCAACAAACAAACCATACGTGTGCCATTCATTCTATTCACTTTGTTGAGTGAGTGAGTGAGTGAGTGAGTGAGTGAGAACGTATAATCAAACATAAATATTTATGTTTCCATGTAACATTTTAAGTAAAAAACAATTAAATTAAATATTTTAAACGCTCAAATCCATTCGACTCTTTAGAGACAAAGATAAAGTTTATGATTTGATTTTTTTTCTTTCAGAAATTCAAATCAGGTATAATAATTTACAACAAAAAAATAATAACAAAATGACATATGGGTGCAACATTAAGAAATGTTTCGATTCGTTATATTTTTTGGCGTTTTATAGTTTATTGTTTGGGGCAGTTTATAGCTGAATTGTTTATGCATTTTTTTGTTGTTGTTTTCTGAATTACATAATCACTTTAAGCGTTCAATGAACCAAAGAATAATGAAAACACCTCCCACTTTGTTTAATTGTTTTGGATCCAAAAAAAATAACATTCATTTGGTTACTTGGAAGTGTGTTTTTGGACATAAACAAATGAACTTGTTGGACTTACATAACTACACAGAGTAATGTATGGGCAAAACTAGTTGTGGGTCAATTATTCAAAACATGTTTAATATTGTCATGGCAAAACACTTCTTTTTGCCAACTATCTGAAGATAACGTTGGTCTTGAAGTAATATTCCAAAGAGAAGTTTATCCCAATTAGTTCTTTTGTCTTCGTTCGGAAAAAATAGTAATCAAAGGGAACAAGTTATGAGCCGTAAGGGGATGAAAGTTTTTGAACGATCTTGAAACACGTGAACGAGCGTTATTTCGATAGTACACTAGAGCCTTATGTCTGGTCGAATACTTTGGTGGTTTTTTTTCAATTATCTTCAGTGTAAACCGCTTTTGATCATTTAATCGCAAAATGAGCAGTTTATAATACTAAACAATTTTCTGATTTTAACACAGTTCTCTATTCTGGATTCTAAATTATTTTGACTGATTGATTGGATTTAACATATTATTAGTAAAGTCATTATGGTTTAAGGGCAAGCTATGAGTCAAAACTTTCATTCACTGTTTTCCAAATAGTTTTAAGCCGGTTTTGCAACTGTGAACCAGCATTATCCTGATAAAAGTTATGATCATCTGACTGATAAAATATTGTGATAGTTTTTAGTCAATTACCATCGGAACAGGTCGCCTGCCATCCTTTATTCTCATTTCAACATAATAAATATAGAGGCTTCTTGACATTATGAATTGACTAATGACTTCGGGCTTTGCATTAATATTTTTACTCTGGGTTTATACAAAATACCAAGTTTGATCAAAAGTAATGACAAAATGCAAAAAGGAACTTTTTTCGATATCATTTCATCATCATTTCCAAAATCTAAATACATTTAAACACTCTTCCGGATTTTAACAAAAACTGAGCGTTACCTTTTCATCACGAATATTTAGCTTCGGCTCTGGTGTAATAGTTGCACTTCGAATTATATTTATATATCCAATT
Source organism: Cochliomyia hominivorax (assembly GCA_004302925.2). Taxonomy (NCBI): domain Eukaryota; kingdom Metazoa; phylum Arthropoda; class Insecta; order Diptera; family Calliphoridae; genus Cochliomyia; species Cochliomyia hominivorax. Next base: position 48,277,437 of record PYHX02000413.1, read on the forward strand.
CTTATCATCAGTAATAATACGATGCAATAAAGTCTTTTTTTATTGTGGTTTAGCAACATCTCTCGACTTCAATTTATTGGTGAAATTAACTTCCTTGATTCCGAATTTATCTTTAAACTTTTAAACAAACCTCTCGGCTCGCCAGGATTATAATTTATTCAGAATTTATACCCAACTGTTTCAGTTCATGGAGCTTCTACAGATATTGGTCTATAACATTTTATACTGAACTGAATAACGACTTACTTTGGATAATAATGAATATTGATCTTGGAAATCAACAACAGGGAGATGGATTGACAGATTATCATAGCAAAATCGACTTAGATTTTCTATTGTTTTGATGCAAGAATATGTTGTTGTAACCGTTTGGCTGCATCTGGTAATTTTCTTTTTTGGAAAAACAATATCCGATTTATACAGCTGTCGTTGAATGTGACTCGGATCGTTTCGGAACGGAGATTTAATTATTGTAGGACCTTAGGAATATGTAGTTAATGGGGTCCTAGAAGATTCCTTCTAAGACCCCATTAAATATGGAACGACAAAATTAGAAAGAAGGTATCTTATTTTGTAGTTTGTGAATGGTGGATGGAACATGGTTTAAAAATAGAAGCTTTCAGAAATTTTCGAACGTTGCTTAATTTAAATATTCATTCACAAAATAACCATATATTTTTTTACCCATACCTTTTACTTATTTATAGACATTAATGTGATTACAACTATTATTTTTTTCCAATTTACAAGTTCAATAGACTACGAAAAAAAACTAATCGTATTTTATTCTTTAGTTATTTATTTATTTTAGTCAGTGTTATTAGAGGGGAAGTATGACAAAAGGTGGCTATAGTTATTTAATATTATTATTATTGCTTTCCTATGTTGTTTTTGCTGTTGTTATTGTCGTTTTGTCTTCAACAGGTATGTTTGCAACAGCAGCTATAACAGACAAAATGACCGTGGGTTTGTGCATCCGTTTGCATGCATTTCCGTTCTAATGTTAATGTTTATTTTTCTATTCTGTTGTATTTTTATTGGTTTTTTTGTTGTTGTTGTTGTTTTGTATTTTCCTAATGTTGTTGTTTTTTATTCTCTTGTTGTTGATATTGTTGTTGCAACATAAGAGTAGTTAGTTGTATGTAGATCTTTACACGTTACACATACATTTACATATGTTTATACACACATTTATATTGTTTTGTATTGATTTATGTTGCACTTTGATTTTCCGAAGGTCAATAAGTGAATGAATGAATGAATGAATGAATGAATGAATAAGTAAATGATTGACTCTATTGTATCAGAGTGGACTGTAATTAATTTTTTTTATAGAAAAGAAAAACGTATGTTTTTATGTCTGAAATTCGTTTTAAAGAAATATTGAATTGAAATTGTCAAGCTGTCATAACCGATCATATAGAATTTATCTGAGTCCTCTGTTTAGCGTTTCATAAAGTGTAGTCATTGAACCATTGGTACATATTCTGCTAGAACAGTCATCCGTATTACTTAAACTTCTTGAGGGCTTTGAAATATGTCCAATAAAAACGTTGGAAGTGTGATCATTTGATTTCATTAATTCAGATTATGGTTTACTGATTTACTGATTTCGACAAATTTTAATCCGAAAAATCTAAATCTTTAAGAAAAGTATCGATTTTTACGAATCAATTCCAGAATAACGTTGGCAGAGAAGTATCGATAATCGCCTTTTACACAAAGTACCGAATCTTAGAAAAAATTATAGTCGATATTTTAATCGCTATTGTTACACTCTTTACCTCTTTAGGAACCAAATAGAACAAACGATGTGAAGTTACTACGCGACCTCAGGCTCTTCAATCGATTAATTATAAAAATTTAAATGTGTTCATATTCGTACCAGTAATAGATGTACAATGCTAACACAGTATCGAGTAGAGCTTATCGGCTACTCCAACACGAACAATATTAATGTTTTAACACAGATCTGATTTGCTGAATAGGACTACAATTCTTGAGGACACATTCATTTCATTTATCTTGGACAAATTAAATTGAATGATTTATCAATCCACCGCTCTAGACCAAATTAACGCGATCATGCTTATTTGTATATACCATATAATGAGCACAGGCTTTTTCACACACAATTAAGATCATCAATTGTATTGGTATTACCATCTCTTACAAAAGTATAGATGATATCAATAAATGCAGGAGCATTATATCTTCTATGTAAATCCCGATCGTCGTTCCGAAATAGTACGATAAATGTGGATCTGGCAGATGCGAATGTGATCTTGATGCGACAATGTTTCTCTGCTCGAAAACTGTATTCAAACTTCCTATATAACAGAAATAAATTACAGCTTTTGTCCGATAAAAATAAGTCCCAAAAATTCGCCTTATCGATTTTAATCTTTAAAGTCAGAAAAAGTAAAGTCCGAAATCCACAAAGACATCTTGGATGTATTTTAGACTTTCGAAAATTGAGCATCCCCCTTTGATATGTGCGAGATTTAGATGCGAATAATTTAAAGTATTGAATTGCTTTTTACTGGACAGTTGTTGATTAAGCAAATGAAAATGCAGATTCAGTGTACAGCTGCCTTCTTGTGTATAGCATACACTATACTGTGGACTTTATACGAGATCAATAGGTTCTCGGCGGTAAAATCATTATGAACCGATCATTATAAAATTTACTCAATCCCTTTTCGGTATTTAAAAAAATTGTAACGAGACGGATTCTGAGTAAATCGATAATTAATAATTAATATTATTTAAGGTGCTCACAAGTCATTTATACTTCACTAGCAAATTTTAATTTGTCTTCTTTTTTACACTGTCATGATTTTTAAATCGGAAATTAATTATAATTCAATTGATTCTGTATTGCAAAGATGTGAAAATTATATAGAAGGAAATCTGCAATGAATATTGAAAAAATCTTTAAAGTTTTTTACAAAAAAAGTTTAAAATTAATGAGTTTTTTCTACAAAACTTCTACTCTATTATTAACTTAGATTAAAGAATTACAGTCATTTTTTGTATTGGAAATTTAAAAGGTGATTTTCTTCTTGAAAAGCTTTAAATAAACTAAAACAAAACAAGTAAGAATGTTATATTCGGCTATGCCGAATCTTCAATACGCTCCACTACGAATTCGTGTGAAGTTAATACATTATACACACACATACAGTCACAAATGTATATTTTATATAACACAGAAACACTTAATGAGTCATAAAATTAGTTATAATTTTGGCTATAACTTTTTTCTACTAAACTGGCTTTTTTCTACTGGGCCAGATTTTATTGAGCTCTGTAAATTTTTTGTCGATAAGAGCAGACATACAGATTGACGAAAATCGACTGACATTTTGATTTGAATCAAGAATATATATATACATTATGAGGTCTGAAATAACTCATTCTTACCGTTACACACAGAATGATAAACTTAATATGCTCTCTTCATCACTTGTATTGTGGAGGGTATAAACACAAACAAAAAATGCTTGTTATAAGATCAAATCTGTTTTCCGGGAAGGGGTCTTATATGGGATCTACAGCAAAATTCGGACCAAGATTGTTCATATTTATAATATATTAATGGAATTGATCTTTACTAAAATGTTTTATAAACTCAAACCGGGAAAGCCCTTTATATGGGAGCTATAGGAAAATTTGGATCGATATGGGGCAAATTAATATAAAATCTTCAGAACAGTTAGCAAAATAATTGTGTCGAATTTCAAAAGAATTTGTCTTTATTTACTCGTTTTATAAACATAAAACTGCTTTCAATGAGGGGCCTGATATGGAAGCTACAACGAAATATGGACCGAGATTGTCCTAATTAAGAATATACATTAAAAATAGTTAAAAATTCAATGTATTGAGTTCCAATGGAATAGGTCTTTATTTATTTGTTCTATAAGCTCAAACCCGTTTTCCGGGAAGTGTCCTTATATGGGAGCTATATCAAAATATGGTTTAGATCACAGAACTCCTCGATGGTCCTTACTAACAAGCAGTTCAATATAACAAGAAAAGAAGATCTACTATATAAGGGTTTACTGGTTCTCCTACTACCAGATTTCAGACTCTAATGAAACTTTAAAGGTTATTATCTCCGATTATAAACTACAGATATCACGAAACTGACCCGAGGGGTTTTACCAACAACTAATTCAATTTGCCAAGGAAAAAATGTCCTTCGATGTGCAGACTTAAGTTTCTGGTGAAATTTGAACTTGTTATCTCCCAGTTTCGGCACTAAACTGTTTGAGCATTGATTCATCTTATTTACCAGTTTTACCAAATAAGAAGCCTAAAAGACTATTTGCAGAGGCTACTTACTCTATAGTGGATAATATTAAGGGAGCAAAATTAACTCCGAAATAATGTTCTTCCTCCGTGGAGAATTTGAATGCAAAAGAAAAGGTTCTGCTATGTCAGGTGCTGAAGATTTCCGTGCTACCAGACTTAAGTCCCTGGTGAAATTTCAAAGGCTGTTATCTCCCAGTTTAAACTACAGACAGTCTAAAATTCTCCGAAGGATGACATCGACAGCCAGTTTAATATGACAAGACAAAAAGTTCACCTATATAAAAGGTTAATAATTCCCGTGCTACCTGACTTAAGTCTCTGGGGAAACTTCCAAGATTTTTATCCCCAGATAGCACGAAACTCCATGAGAGGTCTTACCAAGAATCAGTTCAATTTGCCAAAAGAAAGATTCCAGTTTCGACATTGGACTGCCTGGTTATCGTTTTACCATATTAACATTTTTAGAAGGCTTTAAGACTCTTGGTAGAGGCTACTTACTCTCATAGATATTGTTCAGATATGATCATGGAGGTACATTATCTCCTCGTGGGGAATTTTAATGTTTTAAAAAGAAGTCGTTTTTCTATTGTGCTGTTTTTGGTAATACATGTGTGAAATGGCATATGGAAGTCCAGCCAAATTCGATAAGATCAGAACATTATTATGAGCTGTTGAAATCGGACAACCAACGAAAACGAACAGATATTTGACAGATGTCAAAACGATAACTTTGTTTCATGGATTTCAAATAAATTTCTATATTCTATTTTGTTTTTCTTTTAAAACTTTTTCCTTTTTTTCAATACTTTTCTTTTAATACTAGAAATGTTAGATTTTTTCTTTATTTCTACTTTCAAAATTATGTTTTTTTTCAGTTTCATATAATAATTTTTGACTTATTTGGCTCAAACATCAAAGATTTTCTCAAATATTTCGTTTATTATTATTTTTTTTCCAAACATCAGTGACTCGTAAATTGTTAAATAAAAATTAAACGTTCAAAGAGAAGAAGAGAATTCTGTCCAAATAGAAGAAGAAATAAGTTTATTTATAAACAACTAAATTTGGATTCGAATGAAATTGAATTAAGAACCAACAAAAACAACAAGTCCAACAAAAATAATGAAGAAATTTTTTTAAATAGATTTATTTTTATGAAAATTGAATATAAAAAAATAGTGAAAATTGTTTATATTTATTCTATTTCGTATTTTTTATTATTATTTTTCAACTTTATTTTTATACCCTCCACCACTACAAGTGGTGAAAGGGGTATATTAACTTTGTCATTACGTGTGTAACACTAAGAAGGAATGATATCAGATCCCATTATGTCTTGTATTAAATCAAAATCAGAGTCGATTTAACTATGTCCATCTGACTGTTGTCAGTCTGTCTGTCGGAATGTTTGTTCGTCTGTCGGTATGTTTGTCCGTCTGTTTGTCTGTCTGTCTGTTTGTCCGTCTGTTTGTCTGTCTGTCTGTTTGTCTATATTCTTGCATGAAAACAAAATCTGAATCGATTTAGCTATGTCGATCTGACTGTCTATATGTCTGTTTATGTGTTTGTCTACTTGTCTGTCTATTTGTCTGTATGTCTATATTCTTGCATCCAATCAAAAGTTGATTTAACTACATCTGTCTGTTTGTCTATTTCTCTGTCCAATTGTCTGTTGTTAGAACGCTCGCATCCGCAATTATTGACAGAGTTCAATGAAAATTGGTCTGAGTATTTATTATAGTCCTGAAAAATTTCTTTTTCAAAACCAGAAAAATCGGTTCAGTATATTAAAAGATATAGACCAATATCTGAGGCAACGTCTACATTCAAGGGAAGAACTTTAATTAAATGTCATTTATAAATCGTTAAATTAAAATACAATTTTGGCATAACATGAATCTATATGTACTTCATTGTCATCATTCCAAAAATTATCAAAATCGGTTCAGTAGAAAAAAAAGCTATAGACAAAATGTTAAATGTTCCCTGTAATTTTAAAGAAAAACTTTCATATATTGCATACGTCTGTGAGTGTGTATGTAAGAAACATAACATATTTACTTCACAAGCATTTGTGATCGAGGGTATTAATGATTCGGCTCAGCCGAATATAAAATTCTTGTTTTTTTTTTTGATTTTATTTATAATAATTTTATTTTCTGCTGCTTCGACTGCTGACTTTAGCACAAATATTTTGGCATTAAAATATTTATGCTGAACATGCAGCCATAATCTTTGGATTTTTTATTTATTTTATTTTGTTTTATTCTATATTTTTTGAATATAAAACATGTGAAAAGAATTAAGTAGTAAAATAGAAGAAGAACAAAATATATAAAAAGTTCAAAAAGATTTATTTATTAAATTTGAGAAAACAGAATTTTCAAATTTCTTAATTAAATGTGATTTTAGTTGGATAAAGTTTTAAAGCGGATTTATGATGGATTTATGTTATTTTGACATAGAAAATGTTCATTTTTATGAGATTTTGTACAGGGAAGTGCAACTATAATGCATGATATGAATTGCAGGTCAAAAATAAACATCAATCTCTTTGTCACACATAATTGTGCGCCTTTTAAACTTTTTCGGAAACGGTGCTTGAAAAAGGTCTTAATTAGGATTATGAGGGGACGGTACCCTTGACTATAATGTTGTGAAACTGTCTTCCAGCCTAACGTCACATACAACTACAACAGATCTCACTGTTAAGTTGGTGGTATAGTTTATGATGAAGATTTCCGATTTGGAAGGATCTGGTTGTAGTATAACATATATTGAGTATTGACACTCGCTTGACTTCCCTTCTTGTAAATATAACCACGTGATCTTGACGAAACTCTCCAACAATTAGAAAAAGCTGCTCTACGATAGTTCGAGAACGAATTTTGGCTACAGTTCATGCATTAAAGCAAAGAACAAAAAATCAAATAACAATGAGGATGCAGCAGAATCACAACTTTCTTATTATGAGAAATTTGCAAAGCAAGTAAAGCTCATACCTACCTGATGTAATTGGAACAATGTACATCACTCCATAATGGAACAATTACTATTATGAGTCTACTGTAATATCACCGATTGCATCCAAAATTATTATGACAAATAAGAGGAGAAAAGACATTGACAAATAATCTTTCAAAAGTCCTATCGGGGAGAAGGAGAAAACACTCAAATTTATCTGAGAAAGAGAGAAACACTTTAATATCAAAACATTGGAAAAATGTAAACCCATCGCCTGGTCTGGAAGCAGATGATGCGAAAATGGGTGTAGATCTGAGGAAATCAAAGTCAACTGCTTTAATGATCACCGAAGCATTGCCGATTATATCCAAAATTGTTATGACGAATAAGAGGAGTTAAGATGTTAAAGAAGAATCCTCCAAAACCAAAAGAAGGAAATACCCTGACAAATAGAGGAGAAGAAAAACGCCTTAATACCAGAAAATCAGATGAATGTTATGCCACCACCATCGGTCTTGAAGGATGTATTGCGAAAAAAGAGGAAAGATCCGAGAAAATCAAAGCCAAACACCTTAATAATCACAACAAAGCACAAATTGTCATAGAACGAACTCCAGCGGAAGGATATTTAATCATCAATCAAAGAGGAACTAAATAAACTAATCGGAAATACGCTAGAAGGATAAGCTGAGATAATGGTTTAATCCAGGAAAACGATGATCGAATGCAGAGACCTGGACGAAGTGAAAACGGAATTCGATTTTTACGTGGTACTGGAGGAACAAATCCAATCGAGGACCTCTCTGACTCAAATAATGTCTCATATGTGCTTGGAATTTCAACATTTTTCTGGAAAGTTATAAAAACATCGTTAATATCCAAATTATTTCGAAAAATTTAGAAGATACATTGCAGGCCACTGTAAAAGCCTGGTCTTTAGAAAGTTCTTTGCCAACGTTAAGATTAAAATTATTTAATTGAATCTGAATCGTTAAGTAGAGTCATGTGACAGTCTTGACAGTCTGTCGTTGACATAGCGATAACTTGTGAGCAGTATATGGATAAATATCTCGAAATATTAAAGTTGGATAAGACGAGAAAGGCGGTAACATGAACATGTGGCAGTTACGCACTTAAATATTAATTGACAGACTTTCAGAAAGGTTCACTATATTTTAGAATCATAAAAAACAATAAAAAAATATTGAAATTGTGAGATGTTTTTGGAAGTAAATCAAGCTGAACATTTCTAGAGTTGAAAACAAAATTTTAAAATTTATCTGGTAACAACGATTTCGGTATTTGAGATAATGAAATATGGATTCATATTTTTAAAATTCTGCCTTAAGTTTGGAATCGAACTAAAGTTTTTCATAAGCTTAAACCTCTTTCCCGGGAAGGAACCTTAAATTGGTGCTATAGCGAAGTATAGTTCGATATTCTGCTAATTGGTTAGAAATATTTAAGACAGTTAAGAAATATTAGTGCCGAATTTCATTAGAGTTGGTCTATATTTAAGAGTTTTAAAAAGTTTACAAAAAGGGGACTTATAGGGGGGGCTATGTCAAATAATGACCCCAACATAATATATATTTTTTTGCACTTTTTAGTTAATAATCTTTTTTCATACTTTTCCGATTTTTTATGACTTTTGAAACATTTGATAAGTAACAAGTGAACCGACATTCACATTTCTTGTATTCTTCTTTTGGGCTCAATTTGCAGAAGCCCCACTGTATAGTAAAAAATAAAGTAAAATTTGACATACAGATTTATTTACCAAAACTGTAGGTTCCTGCCTCAAATTTGACGAGAGTTAAATATTCTTAAGAGGTCTTCCAATTTTATTTCAGAACCATGTTATATTTCAAAGCTTTCAAAAAACTTTTACTTTATAATAAAAATATTATTTGCACACATATAAATGTAATTGTGAAGACCTATTAACATTACCGGTTGTTCTAGTTTTTTTCTGGGATCATAAAATCTAATTTTTTAATTATAAAGAATTTTACTTCAAAATGTGTGATTTCTAACACAATATTCGCTCTAAAAAATCTCTATACAAGAATTTTTAATTAGTTTAGACAAAAAAAAGCAAATTAAAAAAATTATGTTGTTAACATTTTCACATTTTAATGAAAATATATGAGATAAAATCATATTTTTAGTTGTTTTTTGTAAAAACCACTTTTCTACAGATTTCAATGGAACTATTAAAAGCAAGAACAGCAATAAGAACAATAAAAACAATATAAGTGAATATGAAATGGAGTGAAGTGAAGTGGTGCCAGAATTTAAAATACGTTTTTCTTCATTCATTCATTCAATCATTCATTCAGTTTTTTGGTTTAGATTTTTTTCTAATTTTTTTTTATTTCAGACTAATGTGGCAAATATTTCAAATGATTTCAAGAAATTCCAAACATTTTAGTTGCCACAAACTCTATACTATTCAAGGAGTGAGATCGAAAAAATCTTAACACACGTTTTTCATTACATTTTTAATCCAAGAATTATTTGATGTCTTTATACCTCCACAAATGATGAAGAGGGTATATTAACTTTGTCATTCCGTGATAACGCTAAAAAGAAATCATCTCAAACCCCATAGTGTCTATATATTCCTGAATCAAATTAAAATCTGAGTCGATTTAGCTATGTCCGTCTGTCTGTCTTTCTATCTGTCTGTTTCTAGCATCGCTAGAAACGCTTGAATGTTTTACTGCATTATTGTGGATTACCACTTTTAACATCATTGATTACAATTATCGTCACTTGTACGTGATGTTCTCAGATTAAGTGAAATAAGTGGGGTTCCCTTTTCATTGTTATATAAGTGCTAAACTAAGAACAAGTGTCTGATAATGATCAGAATATAGTGTGTGAATCATCAAAATGTGGAATTATTATTAGAGGTAATAAAACGTTTTAAATCGGGAGAAAAGGCCGTTAATATAGAAAGAGTACTTGGACTAGTATCTACAATAGAAAGAACAATTTGCCACAGAAACAGTGATAAAAAATCAATTAGCTGAAGTTATCACGATACTCGAATCGAAATAAGAAACTGTAACGGGAAATCCCTTATAAGTTAAGATTTCAATTTAGATACATGATCAAAATTAGCCACCGAAAAAGACGTTATAAAAAAAAGCTCTTTCTTTTAACTCCGGCCTTAAGAAAAATACGGCATCCAGTAGTAACGGATTGGATTAACTTTTACATAGAAAAAGTTGATTCGATTTGCTTCGCGTTTCTTCAATTCCCATTAACGATGCAAATCGGGGCTCTAGTGTACTTCGTTATCATTCCAAAAGTTATAGCCAAAAATATAACTAATTTTATGACTCATAAAGTGTTCCTGTGTTGTATTTAAGAAAAACGTTTATATAATTTATTAACACATGTTAGTGTATGTGTGAGTGTAAATGTACGAAGTATAACGTATTTACTTACTCGCTTCTGTGGCTTAGGGTATTAAATATTCGGCATAGCCAAATATAACATTTTTACTCGTTAAACATGTCAGTTATTATGTTGAATACTAAACAAATGAATATATCGTAAACCAAGTTGGTCCTACCGGGAAAACTTGTCTGTTGACGTAATATCTGGCTGAGGTAGAAGGCATGGTCCATATGATATTTCTAAAGCCAAAAAGTAGAAATAATTTTTGAAAAAGCTTCCAACATACCCGGTAAGAAAGTAGCACGATTAGCTCAGCGCTCGGACTATTTGGTACGAAAAGTGAAAGTTAATGCAGGTTTAAAAACATACAAAGGTCGAAAAGTTCCTTCAAGAAACGCTAATAAAAATGTAGAGACCAAAAACAGTGCACCAAAATTGAAGTCAATTTTTCGTCATCCATTCTTGCTGCATAATGGATGACGAAACGTATGTTTTGGTATTCGCAACTACCTGGTCACAAAATTTATGTGTTTCGAGGGAATTTTGGAGAAAATTTTGGACCCAAAAACTGTCAAAATTTATCAAAAAGTTCTTGGCATGACAAGCAATATACGGTTGGGGAAAATATACAAATCTTGTTACAACGGGCTCTATAAATACCGAAATTTCCATCAAGGAATGTTTAACAGAAAGGCAGCTTCCATTTATAAGACTTCATTAAGTGTCAGCTTATTTTTGCCTTGACTTGGCATCCTCTCACTATGGTTAACAAGCTCTTAAGTAGTCCAACTCTCCACATTAATGGAGGAGTCATAATAATTTCAAACAAATAAATAAAAAATCAACATTTTCGGTAAAAAGGTTTCTCTTTCATTAACATATATTTTATTAACATAAATGTATGTTAAGAATTTTTCGATCTCACTCTTTCTACTTAAAGAGATAAATATGTTTAGATACATATGCCTATAAACATATGTATATAGTTTTATATCAAAGTATAACTGTGGCTTATTACGGTAAAAATATGACTTGTAAGTTGTCTGAATATGTTGGAGTTAAAAATCGTTAAATGGGTGAAACAAAAAAAGTTTGTTTTTTTTTTTTGTTTGAACCAAAAGAAATGTCGGTATGTTAAACTAAAACAAAAACAACAACAATAATAATATTTATAGTATTTAGCAATAACAAATAAAAAGTGCAAAGTCTACAACAAATAGTGGCAACTGCTAACTAGACTAAACAATGGGTTATTTAAAAGCTTATGGACGTAATATTAAGAAAAGAAAAAGACACGAAAATACCCCTTCAACAAGAAAAGAAGTTAAATTTTGAAATATGATATTATTCAGGTACTTTTATTTTATATATTGTTGTCTCAGTTGGTAGCTTGATACGTAACATATTTGTTGTATGAGATACATTTAGCAAATAAATTTGCACATATATGAATATTAGGGTGGTCCTAGAATATAATCAGAAGTGAAAGTTATATTTAATTAAAAAATTTCAGGAGTGAGAATATTATAGTCGGCCAAGTTTTACGTTTTAATTTTTTTTTTTTGAGGGGATTGCAAAGGAACCGACCTTTATAAAATTTCGTATATCGATTTTTCTTTATATTTATCATTATTTGTTCCAATACCAACATGGACGTATTATTTCATTAGACTTATTTGTATCAAGTTTAGTTAAAATGATTTTTTATTCAGGACTTTATAAATTCCAGAAGGCACATTTTTATAGGGGCTAGGTACAATAATGGACCCATCATTACCAATTTCAATAGGTAGTGATCTTAGGCCAAATAATTTCATCAAGATATATTCAAAAGTGCAAGCAACAATTTCTTTAAAATATTTACATGGGTGGCCAGACGGACGGATGGACATCGTTAAATCGACTCAGAAAATGAACGATATACTTAGAAGTGGTGGCAGAACAATTTCTTCTGCCCATTATCCGTTATATGCATCTATAGTGGTGTAGGATGTAAATATATGAAACTTGCCAGGCGATCATGCGCAAACTGCGATCTGCATTTCATTTAAAATGTTTACATGACGGACGCAGTAAAATATTCAAAGTTAGCGACCTCTGAAGATTAGAAAGCTATTGAATTAAGTTTTCTTGTAATTCGATCTAGAACCAGTTCCGCTGGCTACCTACACATAGATAAAAGCACGGTACACATGATTATTTTGAATCAACATGTAACTGCCAATATTTGGTCGGATAATTAAGGTAGCTCCCGCATTTATGTCCTCCCAGAATGGAGGTTTGCTCATAAAACGCACATATATGAAGATTTCTTTTTAACAAATATCAAGAATATCGGTCCACAAATTTAACTAGATCTAAAGTGTGCAGCTTAAATAAAATCATATTGTGATAATATTTCGTATATCTAAGAGTAAGAATCGGGTTCTATAACCCGCTTTTGTAAATCACCTCCACGATTGTTCAAGTTCTGGAAAAAGCCTTTGTCAAATGATTAAAACAAAACAAGGTTTTTCAAAATTAGTCAATTGAAGGGAGCCTATTTTGTATCTCTTAAGGCTCTAAATTAAATTTAAATAAAAAATATTCTAAGTAAATTAATCTTTTGGATAAATATAAAATTAATATGTCCGAGATTAACGTTTTTCGAATCTTGGTAATTCCGTCCATGGACGTTTCAACTCCCCTTCTCTGAATCCGCTAAGAACGTGAACTTGGAGTAATAAGTGAAAAACGTATCAAGAATGTCCATTTTCAAAGTTACAGGATAATTTCCAAAAACGTTTTGTGATCACTGAGCGATAGTTTGTGTGATTAAAAAAGTGGTGTTTCGACATAGAACACAATAAGAGGCATGACCAAACCAAAACTTTGAAAGAAATTATAGTCCAAAGAATGAAGGAATCGCATTAACAACAGATGTCACTTAACTATCAATTCCCTCTTTTGAAAAGCGTTGAAGTACATTTCAAAGCACGCAGATTGGATTGGATGCTACATAATGTGAAAGGCGCTTTGTCATACCGGAAATATTATTTGAATACTACTATGGCACCTGCCATCCTGGCTTAATTCCACGGTGATCTTATCACAAGTTGAATATCATGCAGAAATCAATGCTTTATATACATATTTTTAAATACAGTCCCTCTAGATCAGGGGTTAAAGTTTCTATTCTCCTGTCGCACTTTCAATAACTCATGTTGCAATGCGACAGCACATTAAAAGCGAGATTTACGCCCGGCGATTTTGATTTAGTACGAAACTACTCAAGTTGCCTCACCAACAATCAGTTCAATATAACAAGTCCAAGTACGATCAGACTTTAGTCTCTGGCGAAACCACGTAGGTTGTTGTCTTCCATTCTCGACGTCAGACTTTATGGTTATTGGTTCTTCCCATATGTAACTCTCTTATTTCAAGAATTAAATCAAAATTAAGGTTGCAAGTGCCTCTTACGCTATCACTTATAGATATTATTCAAATAGGGATATTAACTCCAAAAACTTTAAGCCACGGAATTCTGATATCACCAAGTCACTTTCTAAGATCAGAATATTATTATGAGCTATTAAAATCGGGCAGTTTAAAGAGAGAAACCAATGCAAAACGGCAAGATACGAGGATATAATCTTCTATCATTAGAACGCTTGGACATTTGTCTCCATGTGACAGGATCCATTAAAAGTATTCAGATTACTTTGGTCTATCGGAGAAAGTTTCTTTTTGATAAGTTTTCAGCTGAAAATCATTCCCAGCATTTGAATATTTATCTAAATTTAAATAGATTTTTTTCCAACATTTGCCACCATCTTTGTCTTAAAAATCCACAATAACTAAGATTTGATTCCAAAAGGTGTTCGGTGTCATGACTTTATTTGTTCATCTCTAATTTCTATTGTTTTCAATTACGGAAAACTGAAAAATTCTACTTACGGTTGCTCTTCATGTAAATTTTCTTTTATTCTTAAAGTTTCTGTTGTTGTTGTTGGTTGTTCTTGTTGGCATCAACAGGAAATTGAATGCATTTCTGGGTTGTTGTTTCGTTGTTGATACCATTAATATGGGATGAAACTGAAGAAGAAATTTACAAAGAATCTTCTCTAAGAGATTTTAACATTTTTCTTACAATTTTCAAATGAAATTTTATACAAATTTATGTTCATTGGCCATGTATCTTTTTTATAAGTCAAAAAGATACAATATCTTAAGTTAAGTAGAACGTAGGTACAACAATAATAATTATTATATTCCAAGAGAAAACTTACAAATTGTAGAAGAAGTGGGAGAAGAGAAAGAAAAAAAAAAACTAATTTAGAAAATTATATCAATGAGAAATAGTTTACGTTCTATTTGATAATTAATGGAAAACTTTTTTTTTTTTAAATTCCTAATAAAGTTTGTTTTCATAATTAAAAAGAATGAATGTGTTGCAAAGTGCAAAGTTTGATTAAGGAAAATAAACTTTAATTATTATTTAGATAAAGCAAGAATATTTGGAATAAAGTTGGGACTCTATGGTATATTATTTCCAAGATTAATTAATTATAATAGTATAATTACATTATACTTCAATTTAATTAAAATTATTCATTAAAATAATGAAAAATTTAATTAGAAAATTAATAATGTAAAATTTAATTACATGAAGAAGTTAACGAAATTATTTAAAGTTACAAGCACAGTGGAAACCATAACAAATTTCAAAGTCGATTAAGCCAAGTCCGTTTGTATGTGGCTTAATAAGAATTGTCTTGCAATTCGACTTAGTATTATCATGATATTTTGGTAAAGTCTAACTTGTTTAGAAAAAAAGTATATTAACGAGTTTTTAAGAAATATATGCGGTACCTTTAATTTATAATATTTTAAATTCGTTATAATTATAAATTTTGACAATCATTTATACTTATTTAACCCATTTTTGACCACTATTACAACGTTAACTTTACCCATGCTCTCATTAAGAAGTTATAAATCGAATCATAATATTTTATAAAACAAAATTTAGCTTGTAATGTTGACTCTGAGATTTGATCTCAAAATCTGAATTTTAGGATTAACGGTGATGATTCTAAATGAAAACTATTGTCATTTCTGAGTTATATAAACTAGAAGCTCCTTTAAATATTGTATCACAAATTTCAAAGCTTAATTATCAAGATATCTATAAAATTGCTACACAGTCAAAAGAACGGAAGTAAATTAGCTCTGAGAGTAAATCTGAGTCGACCGTTTGTCTGTAAAGAAATCTTGAAATCCTAAGATAATAGAACGAATACTCCGGTATAGGCGTTCCGCTTGAAAGGAAGCAAATTGTAGACGGATGTGAAAGTTCTAATCCATCTTGCTACATCTCTCACAGAGTTTGGTGATAAGTTCAAACCTGAACAACAGCTATATGTGGAAGAACAAGAAGCCTTTGCATTTGATCTTTTAGACCTCTATTATGGTCCAATCGTTGAAGTAAGAGAAGTTTAGATAGAATGAACTGATGCCTAGACAGTCTGGTCTTGAAGTTGAAATATAAGAACCTTTAAAGTTTACCAGAGACTAAAGTCTGGTAACACGCCCATGATATGGCATGACTTACTCGGTCATGTCATACTGAACTGGTTATTGGTGTTTAAATCAAAACCGATGGGAGAGTTTTACAGATCGGATCTTGCCTTAGCAAGAGAGGTTTTAATATCCAGACAAAATAAATTCCGAATCCATAAATAAGGACATGGGGACATTAGTTTGGGCATTAAACAAATCCTATGTTAAGAGCACTGTGGGATTGGTTCAACGTGGCAGGTACCTAACTAAATCATGAAGACATTCTGTTTTGCTATGAGTGTTGATATGATAGACGTTTATGGTGTCATGTCTGGTCGCTTTTTGTTGGTTGATTGATTTCTTCAAATCAATCAATTGCCTTTGGTACAGATCCCCTGTAATCATGTATCCCTTGGCGTTTTGGATATTCAAATATGACTTTTCGAGCTTGATGGTATCGTACTACATTCATTATTTTATCACACGTAGCAGTACAATGAAAAAATACCTCTTGTAGCATTCTTTATGACACTTTAAATTGATAAACGTTTGCAGCTGTCATTTTCTGATGAAATACAATTCTATCATTGTTGGATCTATTTTTATTGATTTGCGTAATAAAAATCGCAACAGATTTTATATAAAATTAAGTGATATATACACTGAAAGCCACACACAGTTGAAAAAGTCGTACAAACGGTAACACTGGGTACATGCAGAAAAACTAATATATATTTGCGACAAACAATTTCGTTGCTGTAATAAAATTATTTTGATTAAATAAAAAAATATTCTGATCACAATATGTTTGGAAATATGTTGTACTGATCACAATATTATTGTTATTTAACAGCCCTTATAAAAAAACTATTGTTATTAGTACCAAATATTATTTTCAGTTTACTGACAACTATACTTTTTGTTGAAATTTTGTGCAGATAACAATAACTATTTTCATTTCATTTTCATTAATTCAAAATCACAATGTGAATAAACAAACAAAATTTTTAATTACGGTAACAATGTTCAATAACAATAGTATGTTGCTTCTCATTTATGGTTATCGCAAACATATTTTTTCTCTGTGTGTACAACTTGTAGCAATTCCTAAGTTATGAGTCTGTTTTGGCAGCAATTAGCTTTCCAGAAGGATGTTACACATTCTTTTTAAATACACTTCCGTTTTAGCCCCTTAAAATTATATCGATTAGTCTTCATATATTATGCCGAAAAAGGAGGCGTTTCTTTTTTTGCGTTCTGGTTTTTTAGTTTTGTTTAAATCTCTATTGGATCTCATTTATGTTATCGATATAATTGAAAAATATAAACAAATTATATTTACGATTCAGGTATTTCTATTTATTTTTCTGTTATAAATATTTCCATTTTCCAAAAAAAATAAGTTAAAAATTTTAATAGTTTCCTTGAACCGAAGCAAAAAATATTTTCGAGAAAAAATAAAACAATTCAAAATTTCAAATTCTTTTGTTGAATATTTTTCTTCCAAATTTTCAATAACGAAACTGTAATTAAATTCTCATTAATTTATTTTTCAAATGTAAACAAAATCAATCGTAATTTTATTTTGTGTTTAACAGAGATTGAGGTCAGGCTAGAGGTAAAACTATATACGTATATTGGAATGGATACAGATATGAAATACGTAATTTCTAAAATGGAATGGAAAAATACTTTGTTTTTGTTTGCAAAAAAAATAAAAATAAATAAAGAAAAATTATAATAAATCTGTTGAGAATAAAGAATTTGAAATAAGTTTATATTTTTTACTTATGTATAGGTAGATGTATACATATAGAATCTAATTTAGTCCAAAATCCCTAAAACAAAATACTTATTTTGTTCTGAAAGTTTATTTTAATTTTGTTTATGCTAAATTTAACATCATTCACTTGGAAATAAACGACCTTGAAAATATGAAAATTATGAATTTTATTTGTTAAATTGGCAACTGACGATAGAGATTATAAAGAATATATATAACGATTCCGAAATACCCTACATACCCTGCTCAATTCCCGAATCGAGAGATTAGACAACAAATCTGCTTACTTCACACGTACACTATAAATGACTGTTGCTCTCTCATAATTTGAGCAGAAAGAATATTTATTTAATGCAATTTGTTGCTGCTTCTCTCACGTTCACTAACACGAAGAAGTGTTGGTGGGCATCACTGCTATAAACGCATTTAATTTATTTTCTCTCTTTTTGTTGTTCTCATCCAAAAGTAAATTTTGATATTTGGGAATTATTTTTGTAACGGGCAGGAAAAATAGTCCTACTTTTAAGTTATCCATTCGACTCAGAATCACTTCTTGAATTGATTTCATCATGTCCGTTCGTCCGTAAAACTTGTTGCCAAGTACTGGTCGCAGTTTTAAAAATATCTTAATGAAATTCGGAAAGTACTATTATTTTGGCCCAAGGATGATGCCTACTGAAATTGGTTATGATCGGTCCACTACTTTAAATAGGTCCCATTAAAATGTCTCCCCGGAATGGGGTTTTTAGCCCATAAAATTCCTCAATGTAAAACTTTTAACCAAATTTTGCGAGGATCCTATTATTTCTTATTGATCCCATACAACCACCCTGCCAAACATCATTTTGCAATTCATAAATCCCACATATACGTGGGTATTGTAAAAAGAGCTGAAAACTGTTTTCCGGGAGAGTCCTTACATGAGAGATGTAGGAAAATATGGACCGAGATTAGTCAAATTAATAATATGTATTATGAATGAATATCTATAGAATATCAATAGAATTGGTCTTTATGTAAGAGTTTTGTTTTCCGGGAAGGAACGCTTTATCAAAATATGAATCGATATTGGTCAAATAATAAAAGAAAATTAATTGTGACCAAATTTTCATATTTAAGAGTTTTATAAGCTATAAACCGTATTCCGGGAAGGGTCCTTTTTATGTGGGAGCTAGGTCAAATAATGTCTACGGTACAATCCATTATTTTTGATTGTATCAAAATAAATATATATGGCAAATTTCAGAAAATTATATTCAAAATTACAACCCATATATCACACAGATATGGGGGGGGTGTATCAAAATTTTGCATTTTACAGCCTAAAACATTTTTTCTATTGATCCGATTTTAATATTTCTTTACATGATGATGAAGTACATATAACTGTTATGTTATGGTTAAGTTTTTGTTGAAAAAAAGAAAAGTTCTTTTTCGAAATTTTACGATTATTTCAGATATTGATCTATAATTTTTTTGCTAATGAACCAATACAGCTGGTTTTAAATATGAAACTGCTTTCGTTGAATTCGAACAATTATTCAAGGGGTAAAAATGAGATTTTGATATAATGCCCTTTATGGGGTTCTGAGTTGATTCCTTCTTGGCGTTACACACTTAATAACAAATTTAATATATCTTCAACATCACTTGCGGTGTTTAACCGGTTTTTTTTGCCTTTCAGAAAGCCGACCGGTTTCGAATAATTTCTATTTTCGAATTATTCCACATGCCGGGTTTTTTTCAGTGGGTTAACCGGTTTGTATATTCCGTAATTACTGATCGATTTTGATATTTCCGTCTGTTAAAAATAATTAAATGAGATTCTGTAAGATTTTTTATTAATTTTTGGGTAAAGAGATATAGACCTTTAATTTAGTCACATTCAGAAATTAAAGAAAGACTTTCTGTAACGAAAAAAAAATGGATTTAAAAAAACCATGGTATCGGGACATATTTTTTTTAAATACCCCACTCATTTAGGACATTGTACAGTACAAGGATAAGTTGGTGATATATGATGGAACCATTTCATCAATTTTATTCCATATAAAGGCCTAAATGTCGATTAAATTAGAATTTTTTTATAAATTTAAAACCATTACACAAAAACCATTTAACCGGTTTTTTGACATAAAACCATGTTCGATAACGGGGTTTTTTTTTGAAGAGCACTTTTTTCGAATAACTCGAAAACCGGTTTTCTAAAAATGACGTTTTTTTAATACACTAGTGGTGGTGGTGGATATACAAATGATAATAATTCCAAATATCACGATACGATTTTATTTTGATTTAACCCAAAACTAATTTTAATTTCACAATTAACTTCTTGAATTGGATTGGATCACCCATTATTACATAAATCCATACACTAAGAATATATACTTTGCTTCCTACTGTTCACATTGCCAGTACATACCCTACACAGTATACAAGTGTAGGGTATTAAAATCACGTGTAAATTAGTTCAACATTAAAAATAATTTTCAATTTCAAACATTTTTTTTCAATCTCTTTATTTCGTCTTCATAATTGAAAAATTTATTTAACACAATTATTTAGTTGTTTTAAAAACAAAACAAAAAAATTAACAACAACAATTTACTTCCTTAATAGTTTAAAATTATTTATTATGTTTGTCTTCAGAAAATTGTTTACACACATTGTTTACACTTGTGACAGCTAACAATAACAACAACAATAACAACAACAATAATAAAATATAATAAAAAAATTAAAAATTCATTAAAATAAATGAAAAACAATTTAAAATATTTTGAACTTTAGGCAAAATACCGTGAAAATGCTAAATATTTGAGATCCTACAAAAGTGCGAGAGTGTATGTGTGTGTAATTTTACCTTCACCGCCACAAGTGATGAAAAGGTTATATTGACTTTGTCATTCAGTGTGTAACATTAAGAAGAAATCATCTCAGAACCCAAAAGGTATATATATTCTGGCATCAAATCAAAACTTGAGTCGATTTAGCCATATCCCCCAGTCTGTCTGTTGTTGGCACACTCACAACCACAATTATTGACAGAGCTCAATAAAATTTGGTCTGAGTATATGTTATAGTACTGAGAAGTTTCCTATTTAAAACCAGCAAAATCGGTTTAGTATATTAAAATATAAAGACTGATATTTAAGGCATCCTCTAAGTTTAAGGGAAAAACTTTCGTCAGATTTCCAGTTATAAATCAAATTTTGCCGCAATATTAAGTGTGAGTGTGTGTGTGTGAGTTTATACGATACATAACGTATTTAAATCACATTCATTTGTGGTGTAGGGTATTAAAGATTCGGCATTCTTACTTCTTTCTCAAAAGAGTTTTATGTCATAAAATTCTACGTCGTAGTGTCACATTATTTTGGCACAAAATTTCATTTTTTTCCCATCACAAAATAAACTTATTTGCAAAAATTTGTTAACAATGTGATCTTTTTCTAATTCCTTTCTTAATCTATGCCGTTTGCGTGTGTGTGTGCGTGTGATTGTTTGTGTGTAGAAAATATTCTGACGTTAAGTATTTTATTTTTGAAATTTCTAAAAATAATTTGTGTTTTTTTGTAGTTTTTTCAAGAAAAAACTACAATAATTCTCATTTTCATTTAGAAGTTTATTAAGGCAGTCATAAATCTATGTGACTTAATCATTTGATAGTGATGGGTGAGTGAGTGTTAAATGAATCCCATTAAACAAAAACAGCTAACACGTGGTGAATTAAGTGAATTAAAATTGTTTAAAAATGAAATTTTGTATTAAACGCTTTAATTTGTTATACAAAAGAGTCACATAATCCTCAATTTTTTTTGTGGACATGATCCAAAGTCACAAACCCCCTCCCCAAATATGAGAGCATATAGTTCTTTTGTTCAAAATTCATCAAAGTTTCTATTACTCTCATTGAAATTTATTTTCCTCTCTCTTTTTTCTCCGATAAAGTCTATGCTTAAAGTAAATAATAAGAGAAGCACAATTTAAAGTTAAATAGACTATAAAAGTGTTTTTCCCTTAACCAAACATTATTGTGTTATTGTCTGCGTAAATGGTCGTATCACTTCGTATTCTGGAATATTGTTTGGTGATCATTGGATTAAATTAATTAGAGATGTATTGACGTGTATGAATACAGACAAATAGTGATATCAAGAGGACGCACAGGAATATTCTTAATATTATTACGACATTAAACTTATCAATTCAATTGAGGCCAAAATGATAATGTTGAGTCCTTAACTTTTAAAAGTAATTTGAAAATTGACGTTTGTAAATAACCCTTGATTTTGTTTCTTTCTTTCTTCCTTCCTTGCAGAGGAAGAAAGTAATGTTAAGAATTGATGAGGGACAGTGTTGGGTTCTCGCACCATTTATGCTTAATTTAATCACAGACAGAATTTTTAGAAGAATTTGGAATTAGTATGGGGACTACAAAGTCGCCTTAAGCATCGCAATAAAGCAAAGGACAATTGTTATTTGGCTCGCAACTGCTGCGGTCAAATATACGTTTCGTAATTGTCGGACTTTGAAATTAACGTTTCCTAGACAAATATGTTTTGTATCAACATAACTTTCTAGAATTTATGTATGATCGGTGCAAAAGAAATAGGGTATATCAGTCTATTTTTCTACCTTTATCTAAAGATGGAGGGTGGTCTGGTTCACTTGGCCATCCCCATTTAACACTGCATCCAAAGATGGCATATTGGAATATAAGAATGAATATGAGTACATGAGCTACAGTGTTTCCAATATCCAATATAATTTCTGACCAAGAACAAAATCTAATCAGTTGTTTTGGTGTAGAACAAACCAACCAATCTGAGAGATTGAAATAAGAAAACCAAACTGGTGATCGTCTAAGGATATTAGCAATCATTTTGTCGTCTAAAACTTCTGACCGAGAAAAATATCTAACCAGTTCTTTTGTTTAAAAATGAACCAACAAATCTGTGAGATTAAAATAAGTCAGCCTAAATAGACTGACCAAACACTTAAAAGACTTACCAAGGGCACCACTAATGGAAGATCTTACCATAGTCACCACTAACTGGGAAATTATAGACCGATTAACGCAAAACTTACAAAAGTAAAATAATTAAAAGATGCAAAAGTGATGGAAACCGTTTTTTTGGGTCCACAAAATATGTGTAAAAACGATATTAAGAATACGAATTTAATGATTAGATCAGCGAAAAATTTAGTTAAATTCTAATTTAAATTGGTCAAGACATTTGTGTACCTTCGTAATAATGCGGGGCCTTCAAAAATGTATTGAACTAATGCTGACCATAACTTGTAGGTATTTTTAGAGGCCGCAAAAGTCTTTTGGGGGAAAACAATTTTGTTTGCTTCTTAATATCCGCGATCATATTTTGATATTTTTGGACTTTTTCGAATCAAAATGCCTTTTGCGAATTTCAAGATCTTTAATGGTATTAAGCGTTTGTGCTAATGTTTATAACGTACAGGAAATATGGATTTATAACCATTTTTTAGTATATCGTTCAATTCAAAATCATCTTCAGAGTCTATTTAACGTTTTTGATCAGGTCGAAATTTTATAAAATATGGTACATATAATTATCTGAGTCAAGGACAAATCCTATTGAAATTGGTCAAGCTCGTTGAAATATTTTGAGATGTTCTCCCGGAAAAATGTTTTAAGCTCATAAAACTTACAAATATGAAAACATTTCCATTGAATTAAACAGATTCTGTATCAGTCCAAGCCCACTTAACAAATTTTTTTGGGAAGATCGGTTCACAAAGAATGATAGCTCCTATACAGAGTCAAAAATAACTTTAATGTACATAAATCTTATGCCAAAATTTGCGGTCTATAATTTCCCATAATTTCCTCATATAATCATTGAAGCTTTGTTTACATTGGTCCACTGATTCAAGAATGGACGTTTACTGATCATTTCGGCAGCCATCAATACGTATGATCACTCTACATTAAACGATTCTTGTAGATCATTATTTTTTTATTTCTTAGCACTTTTGCCTTTAATTAATGCCTGAGAATTATTGTCACTCTAAAAAGTCTTGATAATTAGAGAAAATTTTGTAAAAAAAAAGCTCTTAAATTTTATTTTATGGCAGTTTTTCCTACTTTGATCATTGGACCATCTCTGATATTTGAAAAAAAAACACTTAAACATTAATTTACGCATAAAGTTATTTACTGCTGCCTCTTCTCTTAATCTTCTAATGCTCTGGGAAGAAGAAAGTCTTAACGGAGGCATTAAGTTTTTGTTGCTGTTGTTGCAGCCTCTGTTGCAAAAGTTGTACACTGTTCTGTGTTTCTTTTTTCTGCAACACTTGTGCGTTTCACTATTTATTCTTTTATTTATTTTATTTTGAAGAAAAATTTTTTTTCTTCATAAAAATTGGAATACGAGAAGAAGACGCAAAAAACATGTTGAAAGTATTTTGTTTTAATTGCGAGAAAAAAACAAACTGAGAATTTTTTTGTGGCAGCCAAGATTTATTTCTCATGTGCAGCATTTAGTATTTACTTGAAGAAGAAGAAAATATCTTGTTTTAGTCGGTTTATACCCTACACCACTGTAGGTGTTTGTGCTGATATTTGTAGCATTAAGAAGAAATAGTGTGCAAAATTATATGAGGGTCGATCCATTACTTCTTCTAGCACCCACACAAAAATCTACATCAAAATTAATTTTAATACGCTTAAATTTCGCATAAATATTAATGTCACAATAAGAATACAATAGAAAATTTAATTATACGAGGGTCGTTCATAAATTTTTCATAGCCTCAATTTATAACCAACATGGTGGTGTAGGGTATTACATATTCGAACTTCATTTTTTGTCTATATATTTTCCATCATGATCCTCTTCTGCTTGTGGTTCATTATTTTAAGGTGTAATAATAATACGATGGTTCCAAGTTTGATTTATTTTTATTTTTTTCGGCCCACATCACTTTGTTGATAAAACAAATTATATTACTTTTTGCTGTCTTGTTTTCAGTTTCAACATTTTAGTTCTTTTTTATATTTTTCCCTCCAATATTTTCAGTTTTAGATCTCTCGGTTTTAACGCCCACTTTGTATCGCATTCTACAATGTTGCTTTAAAACATGAGATGCGATTTTATTTTCGGTTCCGCTTTTTTTGTGATTTAGTTTTCCAGTTAAAATGCTTTTCTAAACGTCAATTAGATATTTATTTTTAATAATCAATCGTTTAATTTGACATTTTTCTGTGTCACAGAATGTAAAAGTGTTTTTATTTTCAGCAAAAATTCAAATTTAAATTAAAATGTCTCTTTAACCGCATAAAAAGAAAGAAAGTAAATCTATAAAATATTACTTTAAGTGTCTATATGTATGTGTGTGTTCCACTCTTAGAACTTGTAAGAGATTTTTTTATGGAATAAATTATAGAACTGGTTGGAGTATTTAGTCATACTTTCGAGAGACAAGTAAATTAAAAAAAAAGTTAAAAAAATCGTAGTAAAAGTTTAGTTAAATAGATCGTTCGTCTTAAAAGTTTCACTTTAGTTGACTTTTTGATTAAAGTTATTTTTAACAGCAGATACTAGTTTTTAGGTATTAAAAAATGTGTACTTTTAGATTCTGGCTTTAAATATATTCAAATAAGGAGTCATTTATCAAAAATCGTTCTCTCATTAGAAGACATTTTTATTGATCAGATTTCCTGCAATCTTTAGTGAATTCTATTCCGACTTAAGTATATAAATAAAGAAGAGATTAATAGTTTGATAAGTTACACCAAAGGTCACCAAACAATATTAAGATATACAAATTCGATTATTCAGAGACCATTATTTGATTATGGATCTAACAATAAGGCTCATGGAATACGTGTTAAAGCTTATAAAAATCTTACATATATACTAATTCTATTTAATCCAATTATTTTCGAATAGACTTTTATACACTTGGTTCTACCACCCATTATTAGGCTTCTTTCCAGAATCGGGTTTTATGCTTATAAAAATCTTTTGCTTATAAATTCGACACATTTAGTTAAAATGTCTTTAATATATGTAATTAATTTGATAAATTTAGTTAAAGAACTCTGATCGTGTTTTAAACTCGTAAATATAGATCAATTCTATCTAAATTCAGCTTAATTTGACTAATTGTCTTGAATTAGATGTCATACAGCCAAATATGAAAACTTCATTTGTTTAATAATTTTAACCGTTGTAGGTCGGAATCGATTTTGGTATTCAATATGTAACTTTTGAGCAAACCCCCTTTGGAGTTCCAAGTTCGGAATTGTAAGGACGCAAAGTGGCTACCAAAACTGCGAAGAAAAATTGCAAAAATGAGATTTTTTTGTGTTTGACCTATAGAGTCCCCATTTATTAGAGGTCTCGAGAAAAACCATTACCAAACAATTATAAATACTTTAAGGTTTCCAAAACTACATTCCATTTAAAAATTAAGGTTTTCGGATTTTAGAAAATATATACGTTTATTTCAAAATTTTTATTAAAAAAAATCAAATTCTAGAGGGTCTGAACTTAACCTTATAGGGGTTTTTGATGCAAAAATCGAACTGGAGCATTCTATCTGATAAAACATTATAGGATATATATGTTTTCAAGACAAATTTTATTTATACAAATAAACTAATATTCGAAATTTTCCGAATCTGAAAACTGTTTATTTTTAGACTGGGAAAAATCATTGACCTAAATCATTTTATTTACAAAAACAATCGGCCCCACTGTTGGTGTGTATTAGCAATGCCACGATAACTCAATATTAACATCGGTTCATTACACTACTAGAAGGTGAAGTTTTGATTTATAGTAGCATAACTGACATTATACCTATTGGCAACCTAACGGAGTTTCTATAGTGTGATGTCAGGTCTTTTTACCCTTTTTCTGATCTGTGCAAATCACCTTTGCTTATTCAAAATGCAGTTTTCATAACGTGCGAGGTTATACTAAAAATTCTCGTACATTATAAACGACTACTGCTCTCTCTCTCATTAATTTGGGCTGAGCGGTCATTAATACAATGTAATTTTTTGTTGTGCGCAAACTAGAACCCACCGTATATAGTGCTATTTAATCTAAGCCTATAATAATAGGATATTAAAATTTCAGTATCTTAAAAGATATAGACCGATATCTGAGGCACCTTCAAAGTTCAAGTAAAAGAAAAAAATTCGTAAAATTCTAAGTTATTAATCGACAAATTAAAATTAAAAGTTCTTCATTTTCATTCCAAAAATGATCAAAATCGGTTTAGAAGAAAACAATTTATATAACTAATTAGCAGGATCGCAAACTTCGTTTTGCCAAAGCAAATTTTAAGCCATTGCTGGCCCTAAGCAAAGATTCATACTGTATTATCATATGATTTAAATCGATTATTAGTAATTTAAATTTGCTGTGTATGGTAGGACCTCTGCTCCTGATCCTATAAGTTCTATATTTTTTCCAGTTATGGTATCTTACAATAGCATAATTGGACTCTCGCCGTTATAGTTCTTTAGATATTTGATAATCAATATTTGCTTTGTATAAGGGTTCTCATCCCCCTGGTCCTATCGTAATAGCCAGTGTTACTTTTGGGTTTTTTGGAATTATTCAATTAAAATTGGCCCGTCCGTTTTGGAGTCATTACGTTACATACATACATACATACATACATACATACATACATACATACATACATATATACATACATACTTACATACATACAAACATACAAACATACATACATACATACATACATACATACATACATACATACATACATACATACATACATACATACATACATACAAACATACAAATATACATACATACATACATACATACATACATACATACATACATACATACATACATACATACATACATACATATATACTTACATACATACTTACATACATACTTACATACACACATACATACATACATACATACATACATACATACATACATACATACATACATACATATCGATCTTATGACACATTAAGTGTTCCGTGTTACATTTAAGAAAAACTTTCATGAATTACATACGCCTGTGTGTATGTACGAAATGTATTCAAATTATTGTATTTACTTCTCACGCATTGGTGAAGGGTACTAATGATTCAACATGGCCGAATATTGCATCCTAACTTGTTCAGTATTATCGATTTAAAAATTTTACCTTAATCGAAAGCTTTAAACCATTTACCAAAACAAAAGCAAAGCTTCTTTGAATCTCTACTAAA
Source organism: Cochliomyia hominivorax (assembly GCA_004302925.2). Taxonomy (NCBI): domain Eukaryota; kingdom Metazoa; phylum Arthropoda; class Insecta; order Diptera; family Calliphoridae; genus Cochliomyia; species Cochliomyia hominivorax. The sequence continues at coordinate 48,305,708 of PYHX02000413.1, forward strand.
ACGCCTAAAACTTTCAACTAAACTATAATTATTAAAATTTCGTTAAACAACTAAAATTTCAACCAAAATTTTGTTTATGTTAATTTTTTCTTAAACAAATTTTTTTAAAAACCATAATTAATTTTTCTATTAAAAAAAATATAAATCAAAATCGTGATTTAAGTCGTTTACTGTATTTACTGTCTCTATTTTTAGTTTCTTCTGAAATGTATGATTTATTAAAAAAATATTTAAATTGAATACCAAAATTAGGTTAAAATCATGTTTCATAAGAAAGTGCGTATAAACCAAAAACCACTAAAAAACAACATTTAAAATTTACATAAAACTTAACTAAAACAGACAGAAAAATTATCAAGCGTTAAATTTGGAAAAAAGACACGAAATATAAGCCACCATTTTAAACTCATAATTTAAACAAAAATACTCAAATTATTAACTTAATTTGTCTTTATTTGTTAAATTTTATTTATTAATTAATTTAAGAATTAAAAAATTTACATATTTTTCTCAAAATTTTATAAAACGTTTAAATTTTAATTTAAATTTATAATAAATTTAAAGCTGTTTTCGTGTTGCCAGATTTATGCCATAAATGGTTCAATAACAAAAGTTTTAATTATATTTTTACTTAAAAGGTAAACAGTAAAACTAATTAAAATTATGAGAATTTTATAAGAAATTCACTTTTTATCGAACTAATTCAACCCACATTTATTTTAAAGATTAATTTTTTTCTTGAGTCTTTTTTTACTAAAAATGGAAAGAAAAAATGATTTGGCATTTAATTAAAAATGTTATATTTAATAACATTGACTTCTCTAAATATTCTTATAAGATAATTAAGTCGATAGAGACTTAAAGAAATCAATTCGTTTCCTATCCATTGAACCATTATAAAGGAAATTCAATAAAAAATTTGCTACAAATCGTGATTTTAAAGAAAATTCTCGATATCGTGAATCGTGATTTTATAGAAAAACCCGATATATTGCGATTGTAACAAAATTTCCAATAAATCGTGATTTTATAAAAAATTCGCGATAAAAAAACCAGATAAAAGTGATTTCATAGAAAATTCTCGATAAATCGTGACTTTATAAGAAAACCCGATAAATTGTGATTTTGATAGAAAATCGTTATCGAAAAATCATGAAAGTTCCCTATAAAACATAATTTAATAGAAAATTCCTGATAAATCGTTATTTTAATAAAAATTCTCTATAAATCGTGATATAAAAGAATATTCATGATAAATCATGATTTTATAGAAAATTCCCGATAAATCGTGATTTTGTAGAAAATTCTCCATTAATGGTGATTTTGTAGAAAATACCCGAAAAATCAGGAATTAATAGAAGTAAATAACAACAAATGACCGATAAATTGTGATTATTTAGAAAATTACCAATAAATCGTGATTTTATGAAAAATTCCGATAAATCGTGATTTTATGGAAAATACCTGATAAAAAGTGATTTTACAGAAAATTCTCCATAAATGGTGATTTTGTAGAAAATTCCCGAAAAATCATGATTAAATAGAAAATTCATATTAAATCGTGATTTTATAGAAAATTTCCGATAAAAAGTGATTTATTAGAAAATTCATTTTAAATCGTGATTTTTTAGAAAATTCCCGTTAATATTTATAGAATATTCTCCATAAATCGTGATTTTGTAGAAAATTTCCTATAAATCACGATAAATCGTGATTAATTAGAAAATTACCGATAAATCGTGATTTTATGAAAAATTCCAGATAAATCGTGATTTTATAGAAAATTCTCCATAAAGGGCGATTTTGTAGAAACTTCCCGAAAAATCATGATTTTAAGAAAATTCCCGATAAAAAGTGATTTTATAGAAAATTCATATTAAATCGTGATTTTATAGAAAATTCCCGAAGAATCATGATTTTATAGAAAATTCATGATAAATCATGAATTAATAGAAATAAATAACAACAAGTGACGGATAATCGTCATTTCATTTCATTTCTCCATAAATGGTGATTTTGTGGAAAATTCCCGAAAAATCATGATTTTATTGAAAATTTATGATAAATCATGATTTTATAGAAAATTCCCGATCAAAAGTGATTTTTTAGAAAATTCGCGATAAATCGTGATTTTATGAAAAATTTTGCAAAAATCGTGATTTTATAGATTTTTCCATTTTTTGCTTTTCGAAAATATTCTATAAATCGTGGATTTATTTAAAAAATCGTTATTTTGTAGAAAATTCTATGAAAAGATTTTTTTCTAAAAATTGTGGATTTATCGAAAATTTTCTACAAATTAGAGAATTTATCGAATTTTTTTTTAAATGTCGTCTATAAAGTTTGGATAAATTTTGTAATAAATTTTAATTTAACATGATCAAAGTTGTGAATGTAATGATTTTGGGAAAATGATCTCCTTTTATTGAGTCTATAGTCAAAGAAGTATGTATTCTTCATCATAAAAATCATCAGGAGCATTTTTTTGAATATGATGAACTATATGTATATATATTATGGATCGATATACATTTAAATCATTTTACGAATTTATGCCAAATTGCGCTAACAATTCTGTCTTCGAATATCGCTGTTCATGAAAATAGTGAAAATAAGTGAAATAATAATATTCCGTTTAATATCTTAAATCTGTGGATTTTTTTATATTTTAGTGATTCTTGGTAGGGTATTAACATAGCTTGACCTGAATAAATAACATCAAAATTAACGTACTAAGAATAAGAGTTTTGTGTTGAAACAAGAATAATTTCAACTTCATATAAAGCAAATTAATAATTCATAATTCGTGGAAGGTGTAGGAGTAGGGCTTGTTGACTGATCTTCGACCTACGCTTATCCAGATTTTTATAAATTTCACCTTGAAATTATTTTATAAAACAATTAAGAAGATCAAAAGAAAATACTGATTTATCAGTGAATAAACGTTGTCACCTTTTTGAAATATCGAAAAAGAAATCATAATTTTTTTTCAAACTTCCAACTTGGAATGTAAATAACTTCTTAACGAATTCATATATTTATATGGTTATTACAACAATATTTTTTAGAATTTCACTGGGAATTTTAAGGTTCATATTGTTAAAGAAACTAGGAAAAAATGAGAATAAAAATTTATTTCGACCTCAATATCACTGATATTTTAAGAAAAAACTTAATAATTTTTAGGGGATTTACAAGGATTTTCTGTATGCGAAATTTCGAATTACCTGAGATGATGGAAGGCCACTCACTACTCTCCTGAACAGCTGGGAGCCTGCAATCCTCCAAGTCAAATCGAAAACATCTCAACTATAATCATGTTAATTTTATTTAGATACCGCAAACAGGTACAAATTTTATCAAGTTATTAAAATAAGTCACTTTAATTTGAGATAACTACATTAGTTCAAATACTGACGAATTATGGTCATTAAAGAGACTTTTGGATCAATTCTATTATTTCCTTCATAAAATTCCGTCCTGTAAAATCAAAATATTCAACTTAAGAAACGAAATAAATTTCCAGCCAAAAATTCGCATAAAAAGAATTTCCACAATTTAACACTTCACCCCTCGATTTTTTATACTTTTGCTGTTTTTGCTATAAAATATTTATTTTCTATTTTAATTATTGATATTTTGTTATCTGAATTAAATTACTTTTACTACTTTATTTAATAATAATGATCATTATGATTTTAATTATTCTCTCTTAACATCATATTTTAACATGCATCTTTAACATAAAATTGTATTAATGTTAACAAGTTAACTCTGTTAAACTCTTCATTCATGTTAACAACAAAGAAATAGAAAAAAATGTTAATTGAAAAAAAGTCAATAAGAAAAAACACACTAAATAAAGGAAGCAAAAAATCTTACCAACACAATTCTAATCAAATGCATTTACTAACACACTCACTCGTATTCTTGCTTTAACCGAGATTCTACGCGACACACGTACCGACGAACACTTCATTTTACTTCGTTTACTTTTTTTCATTCCACTTGTTATTTTACAAAAACAAAATACACGGCCGGCAGACAAAAATGAAATGGAGCGCTAGCGCTCCGCTAAAGACAAAAAAATACTCAAATTTTTGCATTTCACTTTATGCACGAAATATTCACGCATTTTATGTTGAAAATATAAAAATTTAATAATTTATTAACATTTTAATTAATTTAAATCAAATTTATTTAAAAATCTCATATTAAATTGACACTTTTTGCATTTTTTCACTTTTTTCAATATTTTCTCTAACGAATACAGATTTTGCGCGCACTTGATACGGACGAGTTTAATAAGAGACTAAGGAAATGTTGCAACATTAACAGGAACGTGTTAAGAGAAATGTTAATTAGCATAAAGAGAAAAAGGAGTGAATAAGTAAATGAAAAATTTTAACAGTAAAAAAGGAACATATTTTTTTCTTAAAGGAAATCAATACGTTTAAAATCACTAATTACAGACATTTTTCGGTGGAATCGCTAATTATAAAAATTTTCGATAAAATCACAATTTATTGTCATTTTTCGTTAAAATTAAAAGAAAATGAAAATTTTTGATAAAATCACCATTAACAGACATTTTCCAGATAAATCATAATTTATAGACAGTTTTCTATAAAATTCCGGTTTATAGGCAGTTTTCTATAAAATCACAATTTATAGACAATTTCCCAATCGCAATTTACAGACGATTATCTTTAATATCACGATTCTAAGATAAATTTCTGTAAAATATAATATTTGCGATTTTATAGGAATTTGCCTATAATTTGTGATTTTATAGAAATAATTTTAGTAAAATGTCCAAAAATAGTGATTTAATGTAAAATTGTCTAAAAATCGTGATTTAATGGAAAATTTTCTATAAATGTCTATAATTAACAATTTAACTGGAAAATGTGTGTTAATGGTGATTTTATCAAAAATTTTCCTATTCTTTTAATTTTAACGAAAAATGACAATAAATTTATCGAAAATGTTCTATAATTAGCGATTCCACCGAAAAATGTCTGTAATTAGTGATTTTAAACGTATTGATTTCCTTTAAGAAAAAAATATGTTCCTTTTTTACTGTTAAAAATTTTCATTTACTTATTCACTCCTTTTTCTCTTTATGCTACTTAACATTTCTCTTAACACGTTCCTGTTAATGTTGCAACATTTCCTCAGTCTCTTATTATACTCGTCCGTATCAAGTGCGCGCAAAATCTGTATTCGTTAGAGAAAATATTGAAAAAAGTGAAAAAATGCAAAAAGTGTCAATTTAATATGAGATTTTTAAATAAATTTGATTTAAATTAATTAAAATGTTAATAAATTATTAAATTTTTATATTTTCAACATAAAATGCGTGAATATTTCGTGCATAAAGTGAATTGCAAAAAATTGACAATTTTTTTGTCTTTAGCGGAGCGCTAGCGCTCCATTTCATTTTTGTCTGCCGGCCGTGTATTTTGTTTTTGTAAAATAACAAGTGGAATGAAAAAAAATAAACGAAGTAAAAATGAAGTATTCGTCGGTACGTGTGTCGCGTAGAATCTCGGTTAAAGCAAGAATACGAGTGAGTGTGTTAGTGAATGCATTTGATTAGAATTGTGTTGGTAAGATTTTTTGCTTCCTTTATTTAGTGTGTTTTTTTCTTATTGACTTTTTTTCAATTAACATTTTTTTCTATTTCTTTGTTGTTAACATGAATGAAGAGTTTAACAGAGTTAACTTGTTAACATTAATACAATTTTATGTTAAAGATGCATGTTAAAATATGATGTTAAGAGAGAATAATTAAAATCATAATGATCATTATTATTAAATAAAGTAGTAAAAGTAATTTAATTCAGATAACAAAATATCAATAATTAAAATAGAAAATAAATATTTTATAGCAAAAACAGCAAAAGTATAAAAAAACGAGGGGTGAAATGTTAAATTGTGGAAATTCTTTTTATGCGAATTTTTGGTTGAAAATTAATTTCGTTTCTTTAGTTGAATATTTTGATTTTACAGGACGGAATTTCATGAAGGGAATAATAGAATTGATCCAAAAGTCTCTTTAATGACCATAATTCGTCAGTATTTGAACTTTTGTAGTTATCTCAATTTAAAGTGACTTATTTTAATAACTTGAAAAAATTTGTTCCGTTAATGGTATCTTAATAAAATTTAACAGGATTATAGTTGAGGTGTTTTCGATTTGACTTAGAGAAATGCAGACACCCCAGCTGTTAAGGCGGGTAGTGGGTGGCCCTCCAAAGTCCTAGGTAAAAGGACATATATAGTCCAATAAATCCTTAAAAAAAGTAAATGAATCCGCTTAAAATTGATATTAATTCTAAGATGGAACTTTGGCAAAATATTATGATTTCAGATGAGCGTCGGACAAAGATCTTTCTCCAAGTTCAACCACGATTTTATAAATATAATACGCAGATTCATTTTCTGGAACAAATAAATATATGAATTTTAAATTTGCCAACCAAAACTCTGATTCTAAATAAGTTAATTCTGTTGTTATTTTGATCATGTCGGAAAGATAAACAGGGTTTCGTTATCCAGTTATACCCTACCAAGAAACACAAAAATCGGAACAATTGGATTTTCAGTCAAGTTATAAACTTCTTACCCTTGTAATTGATTTTAGGTCTTGAAAATTCACAATATAAAGAAATCGGTAGTGAAATTTCAAATGATGTCAAAAATGTATGAACAACTTAAAATTTCGAACTTTTGTTTTAAATTTGTCCAAGAATCGGGAAATAAAAGAGATTTCCACTTTTTCACTTAAATGATCGCCCTGTTGTTATGGGGACCGTCCGGCAGAAAAATATTTTTTGGGTTTTTACTTTACATTGTTGCTATGTATATATATTAGGGATGTATATATTAGGGATAATTTATTAGGGATATAAAATTTGAGAACTTAACAAAAAAATGCAAAAATTTTTACTAAAATTTATCAACTTTGGGTTGGGCTCGCCAAAATTTGACCCAATTTATTTGGGTAAAATTTTACATTTTGTCGGAATAAATTTCATAGGAAAGTTGAAGGGACAAAATTATAAAAATCGAATTATACAAGTTCTGGTTATCTAAATGCAATACTTATATTTGTTACTGATCCTATAAGCTCACATATTCCACGCAGTTTTAAAGGAAAAAGGCTTTAAAATCCATTATTTTCTCCTAAATTATAACTTTTTCTTTAGATCCAATTTTAATGATACTTGGAAATGCAGTCACAAATTAAAGTTAAATTTGATTTCTGATAATTATTGTTTGAAAAATTAAAAAAAAAGTTTTTTTTCAACTTCAAGATTGTCTCAGATATCTGTCTATAACTTATTTGTTATTGAACTTACTTAGGACAATAACAAATAATCTATGGAATTGTTTTCGTATGAATTTTTACAGTGAACGTGAACGTACAAAACTAAATCGCCTCAGACTTTGATATGATGCCAGAATATATATACTTGATGGGGTCTTAGATGATTCCTTCTTGTCCCTAGAACCTTCTTTCCCCTAGAACCTTAACGAATTTTTATTTTTCCAAGCTAAATGGTAAATGCTTTAGGAATATGGATTTAAAAATTCTTTAAAAAATATTCAATATTTGCCAAGTTACTAAATTCTTTCCAAAAAAGAATTTTGACACTAAAACTTAAACCACAAATTTGGAAATGTAAAATAGTTCTTTTATGTCCATTTTATATTGGCGTTAATTAAATGATTAATAAAATGGCTTCTTCAGATTCTTTTTTATGCGGTCGTAAAAAACTTAACAGTTAATTAAAGACAGATTTACCGCACTATCACCAAATATTGAGATCATAAAAGTCATTATTATCTTTTGCCATAATTAATTTTCTTATACGAATTTTTCTAATAAATTTGTAGATCCAAAAGATTTGTAGAAATTAATTAATCACATAATTTATTCTAAAAATTCATTCACAAAATTTAAGCGCTTTTTTCAACAAAACAACAAAATTTTGTATTCAGTGGCATAAAAACTTTAAGTTTTATTTAAAACCCAAAATTATCTGAAGCTTGTAATAGAGAAAGTTTGAAGTTATGAAATAAAAACACTTTTAAAAAATAATCATATTTAATTAATAATTAAGTATTAATATAAACTAAATAAAATACACTGGCATATAATCCTATAAATGCACATAACTTTTTTTTTAAAGAATTAGAAAAATTTCAACAAAAAATGTATTTAGTGTGACAAATAATATTTTTATTAATCAATTAAGACGACTTCAATTTCAAAATTACAAAAAAAAAAAAAAAATATTGGAATCAATTTCCTCCCAAACCTGCTTTAAATTAAGCTGTGTAAATTTTTTAATTTCGGGCATTATTTTAATAAACTTTATGGTTCATATATATCAAGATCAAGTTCTCCATTGGATTTAATTCCAAACTGCAAGACGATCAGCCTGAGATATGCTGTGTTCAGTAAACCATGATAAAGACTCCTTTGATACAAGAACCGCAGCATTATATACCTACCACCACCGAATTTTAGACGATTTTCTTCTTTCCACTATTTTTAATAGAAATTATATACCACACTTTTGGATCATTTAACTTTACGATCAATTTTATCAACTGAAACATACTTGATCACGGAAAAAACTTAATTTCGATATTTTCTTGATCGGACTGAAAATTTCCCTTTGTCATCTTGAAACGCTATGAGATAATGTTATTAAAATCATACCCTTATGTAAGGAGTGAGATCAAGAATTTATTAACATACATATAAGTTAATAATAACGATATTTTTATAGTTTTAATCACTAATGATGAAATTATCGAACCTTTTTTCGGAAACCCTTTCATTAACTTTTTTATAGTGCTTACTGTCACCTCGCTTGAATAGTTGGTCCATCTCCCTTTAAAATGAACCACACTTTTGGACACTTTTTCAATGCTTTTCAATTCTCCTGTTACAATTGCCAAATTACTTTCCATTAGCCTTAGCTCTTGGCAGTGTAGAGGATTCGCCTCTTTTGGTACAAATATCACATAATTGTTCTTGTAACTCCAAAGAGCTTGTTTACCATAATGATTGGATGCCACGTCAGGCCAAAAGAAAGTGGATACATTATGAAGTTTTACAAATGGAAGCAGCCTTTTTATAAATATTCATTGATGTATTTTTAGAGTCCCTTATGAAAAATGATTGCCTTGTATTGCTGCAACTACATATTGCTTGTTCTACCAGGAATTTTATGGAAATTTTTTAATGCTTTTGAGTCTTAAACTTTTGTAAAACATTCCCTCGTTCATAAGTAAAATACAAGTTTTGACCAGCAAGTTGCGAAAAATCTGCCAGAACATACGTTTCGTCATCCATTATGCAACCAGAATATCTGTTAAAAAGCCTCCGTGCTCTGTTCTTGGTCTCTACATTTTTAGCAGCGTTCTTGTCAAGGACTTTTTTCGTACCGAACACTGAAATAACCGGACTGCTTTCTTATTGGATGTGTTGGGAGTTATTTTGAAACTGCTTATATTTTTTGGTTTTAAAAACATCATGTGGACCATTCCTTCTACCTGAACCATGCTTTCTGGTCAAATTCTGTTAAATAACAGTTTGACTTTCATTGTTATTACAAACACACATTGTATACCTGCGTTTATAGAATTATTCCACATAGTATAATGCCAAGAACATTTGATTGCATTAATAAGACAAATATCGAAAATAAGATCATGTTTACTTCAAAAAGTACCGTTAAGTTGTCTCTCATTAAAAAAACTTTAACTTTAATTTAAGATGAGAACAACAAAGACAAAGCAATAATAAAGAAAAAAATGAAATGCGTTTATAGGATTAGGCAGCAGTGTATAATGAATAACGTGTAAATTAACAATTAGTAATGTCAGTTAAAACAACTGTAATAATTGAATTTCTTTAAATGAAATTTAAAATTAAAAAAAAAAAAAAACAATTATTAAATTTTTAATAAATAAAATATTTTTTTAATAAAAACAAAATGGTTGATTTATTAATTTAATTATTTTTAAAATTATAAAACAAAATTTTTAAGAAATTTTCTTTAGTCTTTAAAAAATAATTTACGTTTTTAAAGTTTTAGGCTTTTTATACCCTCCACCACCACAAATGATGAAGAGGTTGTGATAACTTTGTCATTCCGTGTGTAACGCCAAAAAGGAAATATCTCAGAACCCATAATGTGTATATGTTCTTGCATCAAATCAAAATTTGAGTCGATTTAGCTATGTCTGCCTGTCTGCCTGCTGTCCATTGAAATCTGGCCTGAGTATTTGCTATAGTCCTGAATAGTTTCCTATTTAAAACCAGCGAAATCGGTTCACTATATTAATTGATATAGATCAGTATCTGAGGCAGCTTATAAATTCAAGTGAAGAACTTTCAATTATAAATCGATAACTTCATTATCATTCCAAAAATCGGCCAAAAATCTAACTCATTTTATGGCATATTAAGTGTTCCTGTTAGTGTATGCAAAATACCGATATTTTCAGAAAACCGGTTTTTGAGTTATTGGAAAAATGGACTTTTTTAAAAAAAACTCGGTTAAACGATTTTTGTTTATTATAAATTTATAGAAAAAATATTATTTTTTTTTTAAATTTAGACCAATCAATAGAAACCTATAACGTAAAATGACCTGAAGATAATGATTCTAGAATGTCCTATTTAAGGTGGGTTAAAAAGTTTTTTTGCAATTTTTGGTATTTTATTATTATCGACTCAGAATATGATGTCTAAGAAAGCGTACCGTATTTTGCTCGGAATTCACAAAAATACAGCTGAATATGCCTTTAATTAAAACCAGTTAACCGACTAAAAAAACCAGCATTTCGAATAATTTGACAATAGAAATTATTCGAAACCGGTCGGTTTTCTGAAATGAAAAAACCCGGTTAACCGGTTTCGTTTTTTGAATGCACTAGTTACTGTCTTATGTTAAGGAAACATTTTTAGGTACATTAGACGTTTGTGAGTGCGTATGAACGAAAATAACTTATTTACTTCATATGCATTTGTGGTGTAGGGTATTGAAAATTCGTCATAACCGAATCTAACATTCTTAATTGTTATTAATTCCTCATTTCTGGTTTCAATTTCTTTGAAACCATTTTCCATTCAAATAGTTAAAATTATTTTTTTTTAATTCCTTAACAAATTGAACAAAGAAAAAAAGTTGTTAAATATTTTTTAAGAGTCCTTTTCATGTTTAATCGTCTTATTTAAATAAAAACCCTCCAAAAAAACAAGAAGACACTTTAATTTAACTGATAATAAACGACAACAATTTAATTAATAATGCGTCATGCTTATGGTTCGACAATCATTACTCTTCTTTTTTTGTTGTGGTTGTTGTTTTTGTTGTTGTCTAAAAATTATATCATCATAAAATTAAGACCCAAAAAGTGGAAACTGAAAAAAGAGCACAGAACATTTAAATACCAGCACTTGTTACCTTTTTAAACTTTTTTTAATAGAATTTATCATTTCCGCAGCAGAATCAAAAGGCACACAAAAAAGTACTGTAATGTATAAAATGTACATCAAGAATTATACACCGGAAAAAATTTATGAAGAAAAATATATTTTATGTGAATAATTAGAGTTAAATAACAGATTCACACGCCTCAAAAATCATTTTCTGTGAAAATTTATTGATGTTTATCAGTCCGTTTGAATGATTAGTCAAGTGCACTTTATTGAAAAATTAAAGGGTGGTCCAATCGAAACACTCAATATGAATTAATGACACATAATAAGTCTGCATCTTTTTGTAAATTTTCTAAAAATGCATATATCTCCTGTCTAGAAATAAACGAAATTTTAGTTCTTGAAAATCTGATTTTGTGGATTTTTTTCCACAAAGTCCATACAATTTGGGGATCTAGGGAAGGAAACCTGTTGCCAAATAATTGATAAAATGAGGTTCTCCAAACTGCCTTCTGTGGAAAATTCAGGCTTTGAGATTTTAGAGCTTATAGGTTAAAACAGCGCCCTCTACCTTTTTTGACTTCATAGAAATGTCGATTTTATTTTGTATACCCTACATCAATATAGGGTATTATACCTTTGTTTGTAACATACGAAATAGTGTTACACCCACTTTAAAGTGAATCATATTTAAGATTTTGTTCTACAGAATTCAAATTTATTTGAGGTGTAGCAAACCCCCTTAGCAAATGATTAAGGAGGCTTTGGTATTTTCAAAAATCTTCTTTCTTTTGAAAACAAATTAGGTTTTGGGATTTTAGAAAATGATTGATTTTATTATTTTTTATGGTGGATTATGGTTTTGTAATGATGTTAATAAGATGCGACATTGTCACTTCCTAAGTCAATTTAATGATATTCGTCTTTATTTCCGAAATTTGGAAATAAAAGACATTTTGAAAATTTTTTTTAGATTTTTTACTACATTTAAAATCAGGCTTTCAGATTTTAGAACAGCCTCTGACTTTTTTGGACCTCAAAAAGATATAGATTATTTTTACACCAAGTTACAACACAAATGAAAATTTGTGATTGTCGGTTCGATACCTCCCGTAATTGTTGTCTCAGCGCATAAAAGCTACAGAAATTGAAATTATTTTATTAAAATTTGCACAATTTTTTTGTAGTTTCAAGAAGATCGACCCACTCATAGGATCGACCCACACAGACTCAAATCTGAAAATCACTTTAAAGCGTATAAATCTGATAAAAATGTTAGCGTTGTGATTATATTTCTAATTATCACATATGACATGACTTTTGATATACTTCCACCTGTCGACCAAGATTTTAGCTGAAGCATTTATCTCATCAGATATAAAAACACTATTGCTAAGACTGATGCGCCAGTTATGCCGTTCTGGTCCGATTATCAAGACGAATTGCACTTATAATTATGGCCAAAACATTTATCTAATCAGATATTCAACCTCAACTGCTGATGCATAAATTATGTCGATTTGATTGTTAAAAATATAGAATTAGTTCCGATTTTAATTCTATAATTGATAGCAATGATTCTGTATACATATTAGAACCTTCGATTATCAGAACAGTATGTATAAGAAATGGAGATAAAGCTGATCTCGAAACATACGATCTTTCATACAAATCGAAAATAAGTATTTCACTTTGAATATCCGTATGTAGTGCCGACTAGAAACTGTATTTTATGGGTCTTTCAGTAAAATTTTACAGATTTAAGCTGAAGCATAAATTATTCTTAAAATCAGTAGCCGATATCAGATCTTCTATCGCATCTAAACATTTTAGCACTAAATTTATTATGGCTTAAAGTTCAAAGGGGAATTGAACTTTTAATAATTTAGACAGATATTCCGAGTGACAGTTATAGTCTTATAAATCAGTCTGAAAAGTAAAACCTCTGGACCGAATTTCAGAATTGTTTACAGACTGATTTTAATATATCTAGAAATAATATTGGTTACAAGAGTTTTCAGTACAGCCGTATTAAGAAGCAAATAATACTAATCGAATATCTAAGGGAATTTATTCCAAAGTTTTGGAGACCCTTTAATGGGGAAAAATATATATGGCACGTTGAATCGAACCAATATTAGAAACATATATTAATTAAAGAATTGATTGATGATGCTTTAAAATGTACAAAACAGATAGAGAGAGAAAAATAAAATCCAGGACTTGATAAGCTCCATACAAATAAATATAAATTACATATATTATCAAGGTTACAGAGAGATTTTGGTTCAATATATTTCCAGTGACAATATGTAGAACTGATAGAATCGAAGAGAGAAGCACGGGGAATGTATCGAAAATACTAATTCTATAAAAATGTTAACAATGGAACTTTTAAAGATTTCATACATCGAGAAGCCTTTCTTTTATCATTTTCATATGAAGTTATTTTTAAAAACCCTGATTCTGATTATGGAATCATGGAAAGAGATTAGTCCATAAAGAAGTAAATAATTGTTATGTCATAATTGTTATGTCATATTTTGCGATTAAAAATTTTTAAAATAGAAACTTTTGATTTCAGGACGATCCTTATAATCATGTAGGATGATCGGAATATGAGGATCATTATATTCCCACTTCTATATATGACCAAAATCTAATTAGAACATTTTGACAAGTGTATTTATATACAAAATTATTCTAGAATTTTATTTTTTTTGGAAAAAAATAACTCTTCCTCTCTTCTATAAAAAAATTCTGTTGTAACAAAACAACAAGTACGAAGCAAACGCAACCATAAAGACATGTTTGTGGATCCAACCTCAAAACTCATGAGGGTGTTCGCTGAACAGGAACGTTGGCCATAATATTCAACGATATAAACAAAGCAAAAAAAAATTCACATAAATACAATCAAACATTTTAATGTACAAAATAATGTTTCATGTATTTATTTTTTTATAAAAAATATATATTTTTTCAATGTATTTGAAAATTAATTTCCTTCCCCCTTTTATTTACGTATACGAATTACGATGTAAATATGTATTAACTTTTAAATTTAAATTATTTGTTACCAGTTTTTCTTAAATTTTTATGGTCTGTTGATCAACTACCACCACCACCACCACCATCACGATCAACCCAGCTCAATGTATCATATACATTTCCAAACAATTCACTTCTCATGTGTGGACTTAGTGATTGTAATGTTAAGTATGGAATCATAATGATGATGTTTTATCTAATATAAAAGTTAGTATTTTTCTATTTACTAATATTTAGTATTTTTTTATTAAAGGTTTTTGTTGTTTTGTTAATATTATTGTTGTTATTATTGTTAATTAGAATTCACTTGTTGCATTTTAGTAAATACTAGTTTTCAATTTTTATTCAGGGATCTTTCATTATCATTAAATTCTAAACGTAAAGTTAACAATGCGAAATATTGCATAATGAGAAAGATGTTTTGTAACCAAAAGTACAAGAGGAGAATCCAAACATATTAAGTTTAGTAGATCCCTTGGACATGGACTATATCGAAATCTGTACCGGTCAGTCAACATTAAACTTTTGCTTTTAAAAACTACCAAAATCGATCAAAATTATAGACTTTTATCTTAAAAAGACAACTTAAAATCTAGACAATATTAAAATTCCAGTCAATTGAGCAAAATGATCCGATTTTAAAGTGTGTCCAGATGTTTATAACTTCTCTCTATAGTTTGCAAACTTAAACTCAGCAAAATTAGTTCAGAATAAGATTAATTGAAGTCTGAAATTTAAAATGGATTTTTAAAAATAAACGTTGTTAAAATGTCTCAATCGCTTTCCTGAAAAATGGCATCTGATCTCAATGATCGGACTATATCAAGACCTGTATCGATTTAGATCTCTATTTATTTATGTTCCCCATCAACTTTCACTATTTAAAACTAGCAAAATGGACCCAGTGCAAGAGGAGATATCTGAAAGGGCATCATAACCCAAATAAAAATAATACAATTTTTAATATGTATCAAAATGAATTTAGTCCATATTCCGAGTTTGCTATTTTAAAATCAGCAAAAACCGAAATCCGTTTAAACGTAAGTAAGCATTCGAATAGAAACCTTTGCCAAGCTTTTTTGTCCCATCTAGAACTATGTGGAAATCTTTATCGCTTACAATTTCACTTCATAAAAAAATAATCTGATTTCTACTACCAAAATTCTATATTTCCCCCCTTAAAGTCAGCTTTTTATTAACAAAAAAATCGATTCAACAATAAAATTACAGACTAAAATCTGAAAGAACAGCTAAAACTGATAAACTAGTTAAGGACTGTAATAAATATCGAGATGATTTTCTAAAATTAAAATCTGATTTCAAAATTATATGCAGAAAGTACATGATTTCCGCAGTTTGCAAATTCGGTCGAGTGGAAAAAAATAAAGTTCAAAAAAAATTTGAAAGAATTTATTAAAATTCGTACAGATTTTGTAAAATTAAAATCCGATTTCAAAATTATGCTGATTGCAAAATCAGCCCAGTGGCATAAAAATTAAAGTCCGAAATCGGCTACGACCTATTAAATGTTTCAAAATAATTTCTATATGAAATTCTCAATCGATTTCCAAAAGAATAAGGAACTCGATTTCCTTGAAAGTTTGTATTTCAGATCTTTGTGCTCGACCTAAGAAAGCTTTGTCGATTAACATTTCAATTTTGTTTAATTTCCCTTTAAATGTGAAAAACAAAAACATATATTAGGTCTAGACTATATCGAAATTCGAGCCGATTTTGTAAAATTTTAATCCAATTTTAAAATTATGTCGAGAATGTTCTTGATTCTTTTCACGGTTTGCAAAAACGGTTAAGTGGAATAACAATTATAGTCCATTATCTGATACGGCCATTAAAATTTCTATGAAACCCGATTCCCTTAAAAGTTTCTGCTCTTTGTGCTTAACCTGGTACGTAATCTGTGTCGATTTACTTTCCATATATTACTTTCCCAGTAAACAAAAATATCAAAATCAGGCCAGCGCATAAATATATATAATCCAAGATTGAAACATGGAAAACTATTTTAGGACTACAAAACAAATCAGATTCAAAGCAAAATAATAATCTGAAATCGAAAATGCATTGGAAGGGTATGATATTTTTCTTTCAAGGTTCTTCATTAAAATCCAAATAATCGGTTCTGTTGTAATCCGAAATCCGAAAAATGGGCTTTTAAATAAAAATTTTTGAACTAAGTGATTTTGATCAGCATAATCTACCGAATGTCTTCACAATTAACTTTACAGGAAAAAGCTAAGATAACTGTTTATGAAGTGACGCAAAATTCCATGGCAATTTTAAGAAGAACGGTCCGCTATTGACAGAACCTTCCATGCAGACTCATTTCCAAAAACATCCCTCATGACCAGTTGGCTCCTGAATTGAAACCTATAGATCCCTACAAGCCTCAACAATACACATTATTGGACTCTGCTTTATTTTATAATATTGAGGATTTTTGACTAACAACTAGAGGACTCTTATCTCTGGTATTTAGAGAGGATCTACTCATTTTGTACTCATTTTTTTCTTTCATATTAAATTCTTCTTTTCTCTCAGTTAATCTTTGCAACACTTTCCAATTACATCTGACCCATTGTACTTTGCTGTAATGCATTTTTTGTGTGTATTATTCTCTGTTTATGATGTGTTGCATTTGCTTAATTGCTGTCATTGTTAATGTTCAACAGTTGCAACATGTTGTTTGTTGCATTTTCATTCTCCATTTGAAAAATTTATTGAAAAATAAATATACAAAAAATTTTGTTATTTGAAATATTTTTCAAATGAATGAAGAGAAGAAAATTTATTTATAACTTATAGAATATGGAGCATATTTAGTAATGAGCTGCTATTTATAGTTATTGGGCAAAACAAAAAAATCAATTGACTTAACATACCTTCTGAACATTTTCAATATATTTTGTTTTGGATTCTTTAGAAATTAAAATCCATGATGAACTTAGAACTTACCTGAAATTAGAAATGAAAGGAATCAGTTATTTTATAATTAGATAACAAAAAATATATATAAAAATATATCTGAACAAGAGTCTTAATTTGAATCTACGCTGGAATTAGAATAAAAATTTAACTGGAACTAAAATAAAAATGAATTAGAAATAAATTAGAACTGAACTAGAATCTTAACATGAACAAAAATGGAATTTTAACTAAAATCTGTACTAAAATCTGAACACTAATTGAACTAGACCTCATACAGAGTTCAGAAGTGAACTAGAACTGAACTAGAACTAATACAGAACTGAAGAAGATTCTTAACTTTAATCTGAACTAGAACTAAACTGGAATCAGAATTACAATCCGTTCTGAACAAAAATTGACAAGAACTGAACTACAACAGACTTATAAATAATTTAGAAATCAAAATAGAAGTGATTTAGAACTGGACTAGAATCTGAACTTAAAGTGTGCTACTACTGAACTAGAACTGGATTCGTATTTAAAGTAGAATCTGAACAAGAGTCCGTACTAAAACTTCTATAGAACTAAATTAAAATCAGGTATCTGAACTAGTATCTGAACTAAAATCTGAACTACATTCTGAACTGGAATCTGATCTAAAGTCTGAACTAAAATCAGAACTAGAACCTTATCTACAACTGAACTAAAACCTAAACTAGAATCTAAACTTGAAACAGAACTAGAATCTGAACTAGAACCTGAACTAAAACTGAATTGGAATCCGAACTAAAACTTAAACTAGAACTGAACTAGAATTGAACGAGAACTGAACTAGAATTGAACTAGAACTGAAGTAGAATTGAACTGATCTAGAACTAAACTACAACTGAAGTAGAATTGAACGAGAACTGAACTAGAATTGAACGAGAACTGAACTTGGACTAAACTAGAGCTGAACTAGAACTGAACTGATCTAGAACTGAACTAGAATTGAACGAGAACTGAACTAGAACTGAACTTGAACTTAACTAGAACTGGACTAGAACTGAATTGGAATCCGAACTAAAACCTGAACTAGAACTGAACCAAAACTGAACTAGAATTAAACGAGAACTTAACTTGAACTGAACTAGAATTGAACTAGAACTAAACTACAACTAAACTAGAACTAAACTAGAACTGAACTAGAACTAAACTAGAACTGAACTAGAATTGAACGAGAACTGAAGTAGAATTGAACAAGAACTGAACTAGAACTAAACTAGAACTGAAGTAGAATAGAACGAGAACTGAACTAGAACTGAACTTGTACTAAACTAGAACTGAACTAGAACTAGAATTGAACTAGAACTAGAATTGAACTGGAATATTAATTTGAAATAGAACCCATTAAATCAGATACTCTCCGTATTCAAACAAATTTCATCTCATTTCAATTTCAAAAATATTTTTTTTTAAATTTTAATTATGTAGTGTACGGTATTGTATGATCGGTTTTCTCCGCCTGAAACTTTCATACATGTTTATTCACACTTTTAATGTTTTTTTTTTTTTTTTTTTTTTTTTTTACAAAATTCCAATTAAATTAATAAAAACTAATTTTTCAGCATTTTCAGCATAAACAATTTAAATTAATTCAATTGACACTTTTCTTGAAATTTGTATCTTTGCAAACACACTTTTTGCATCTCAACGTCTTTATTGTAATTCATGTCTTATTAACTTGTCCAATAGCACGAGTCCTTGTATGGTCCACAAAATAAACATAACTTTATGTAGAGAAATGATAATAATAAAATTCATTTCAATAAAGTTGTTAAACATTTATTTTTTATTTATTTATTTTTTTCAAATTCCCATGACAATAAATTTCATCTTGATATTTGTTTGGTTTTGGTTCCACACACTCACACACACATACACACTCTCAATATGACTTGATTTTACCATTTATTTTTCAGCCATCAAATCAACTGGCATTTTGTAGTAAATTGTGATAGTTATTGTGGTACCTAAAATGCGACTACTTGTAGTCGCATTTTTGCTTTTCAGCCTCAAACTGAATATTTGCAATATCGTCTGGTGACTGTTATATTATGATATATATTTATGTGATTTCATACGTATGTTGCCCATATTGTTGTTATAATATGATAAAATATATATTCATATCGTGTATGTGTTTATGTTTGTGTGAGTATTTAAGTGGTTATGAATTTGTGGCAAGTTGTTGTCTACCATGATTGTTAATCGTTTGAATGTATGTCTGTCCGCTGTCTGTCTGTCTTTTTGCCTTTCTATCAGTCTCTCCCTCTATCGTTTTGCCAGATAATTCAGATTCAATGTGGTTTTATTTGAATGCTTGAATTTATGTGGATTTTTCATGGAAAATAATTTATATTTGATTTATTTAGTTTTATGGTAATATTGACAAATTGTCAGTTATTTGCAAACAAACAAACAAACAAACAAACAAATTATATGTAAAAATGAAATAAATAAATAACTGAAATAACAATTTTATTGTTTCAAATGTTGAAAATGTGTACAAATTTTTGAGATAAGACACAACTTAAAGATGCCATAAATGCATGTGTTTTCAAAATAGTTAAATATTTGTGATTTAAACTGAAATAAAATAATAATAATATTGGGTAACCCATAAAACTAAATTGCTTTTTAAGCAGTTATAATTGAAATTCAAGCAATTTAAACCCCTTTTTTGGGATCAAATGCAAACAACAAGTAAAATTATTTAACTTTTTATGGGCAAAAATAAAGTTTAAATTCCAAACATATTTTTAACACATAAAAACAGATTTATAATATTTTTAATCGGAATATATTTATTTAGGATTTTTTGACACCCGGGCCGATTTGATGTCAGATTTGTAGTAAATCACTGTGAAATATATTTTGAAAAGTTCTGTTCGTTAAAACTTTTTAAAAATGAAGTATGAAATATATTTTAGTCTCTCGGCAATATGGAATGTTGTCCCTCTGCTGGATAGAATCTCTCTGTAGACTCTCGACTATATAGTCTCCCGCCAAAACTGAATATTCTCCCTCGTTTATATTGAATGCAATCTCTCCATAATATTCAACGAATTATATAGGTTATATTGGATATAGTCTTTCAACTATATTGAATATTTTTCTTGACTATAAACAATATAGTCTCTTGACTTTATATAGATTGTAGTATTTCATTTATATTGGATATAGACGCTCCGCTACATCGCTTATAGCCTTTCGATAACTTAATGTAGTCTCTCGACTATATTTAATACAGTATCTTAAGTCTTCGACAATATTGAACACAGGCTCTCTAATATATATTATATATTATATTATATTTATATATTATATTATATATAATAACAATTTTATTGTTTAAATGTTGAAAATGTGTACAATTTTGAGATAAGACACAACTTAAAGATTCCATAAATGCATGTGTTTTCAAAATAAAAATTTTGAATTTAAACTGAAATAAAATAATAATAATATTGGGTAACCCATAAAACTAAATTGCTTTTTAAGCAGTTATAATTGAAAATTCAAGAATTAAACCCCTTTTTTGGGATCATAATGCAAACAACAAGTAAAAATTATTTAACTTTTTATGCAAAAATAAAATTAAATCCAAAACATTATTTTTAACACATAAAAACAGATTTATAATATTTTTTAATCGAATATATTTATTTAGGATTTTTTGACACCCGGGCCGATTTGATGTCAGATTTGTAGTAAATCACTGTGAAATATATTTTTGAAAAGTTCTTTCGTTAAAACTTTTTAAAAATGAAGTATGAAATATATTTTAGTCTCTCGGCAATATGGAATGTTGCCCTCTGCTGGATAAATCTCTCTGTAGACTCTCGACTATATAGTCTCCGCCAAAACTGAATTATTCTCCCTCGTTATATTGAATGCAATCTCTCCATAATATTCAACGAATTATATAGGTTATATTGATATAGTCTTTTCAAAATCTATTTGAATTTTTCTTGACTATAAACAATAAGTCTCTTGACTTCATATAGATGAGATTTCATTTAATTGGATATAGACGCTCCGCTACATCGCTTATAGCATTTCGATAACTTAATGTAATCTCTCGACTATATTTTATACAGTATCTTAAGTTTCGACAATATTGAAACACAGGCTCTCATTATATATTATATATTAATATTATATATTTATATATATATATATAACTTATATTATATATATATATATATATTATAACTAGTAACGTGAGCATATTATTTACTATAGAACTAGAACTTAGTTTTTATTAAAAGAACTTAAAAAGACTAAACTTGAACTGAACTAAAACTAAATTATTTAAATACGAAAGTAGATACTAGACTAAAACTGAACTATGAATTGAATTAGGCGCTGAACTTAGAACTGACTTAGAATTGAATTAGCGCTGAACTAGAACTGAACTGAATTAGAACTGACTAGATTGAATTAGAAACTGAAGTTAGAATTGAATTAGAACTGACTAGACTGAACTAGAACTTGAATCTTGAACGTGAATTAGTCTGACTAGAATTTAATTCAGAACTGAACTGAGAATGAAGTGGACTGGCAACTATATACAAATATACTATGGACTATATTGAATAACATTAATGACTTATTGAATATTTCGATTATTAGATTTACAGAATAATTAAAGATGCAGTTCATCGTATTCATTAGATATCATATCAATTCATAACTGGTTAGAGTATATTTAAATTATTTCGAATATAGTATCTTTGAAATGTTAGTCTACCATCTTTTGAACTATTTGCGAATATATGTAAAAAACACTCAGCTATATATCTAAACTATATACCTGAACCGCATGAAAGTATATATATAATTAATTGGAGTTGTATTGTATATTTTACAAAATTCAATTTTTAATGATTTTTTCTTAATTTGATTTTTCTTAACAATAACGACTAAATTGTTAATCATGTAATCGATAATGCTCAAATTATAATCCCGCATCATATTTCCAATATTACTATTTATATCCCACTGTGTTGCGGTATATAACATTTTAAACGTTATTAACAAAAACAATATTTTCAATATTTCACTAATAAATCACACTCTTAAGAAAATCACCATAAAGAAAAAAATAAACAGAAACAATAAAATTAAAAGATCCTCCTTTAAGGTCAATGTAATTGTGATCAAAGTATTTGAAATATTTCACAAGCCATACAAATATAAAATAGCGAAAAGACGTGAAAATAAAAATAAAAACAATAATAACAAAAAAAGGGTATCAAATATAAACAATGAAACCGCAAAATACGCTTTAATATGAGAAAACGAAAATAAAATTCAAATGATGAATGAAACTGAAGCGAGAAAAAAATTATATGAAATAATTTTCATACAAAAAACAAAAGTACAACAAACTATAAGATACATTTTCTTGCACTTGAAAGTGATGTTACATTGATCACTCTTTTTTTGTTTTCATTAAAGGAAAAAAAGCGAAAATGTATTAAAAAAACACAAGAAACAAAAGGTATGAATTGCAGGCATATGATTATATGAATATATGAATGACAGTAGTTTTTCTTCAAATTATATTACACTCTAAAAAAAGTAGGCACAAATTGAAATGGAAATATGGAGGGTATAGTCAATATAGTCTATATGATGGTTTACAGACTCAAGTCAATATAGTTTAGAAAAAACATTCCACATAGTATAAAAACCAATATCAGTGTTGTCTATGGACTGTACTCAATTTAGCCTACACGCTTTAGTCGTTAAAGTCAAAATACTATAGTTGATATGGTTAACATAGTCTTAGTCTCGAAGCTGTAGTCACTATATAACTATAATATTCCTTTGATATATACAAGAGAATATTTTCGATACTGTGTTAAGAACTGTATTTAATACAGTTTTCAGATTTAAGCTCATATTGTCGGATAAATAGCATATTCGATATTTATGAATTTAGTCAATATAGTCTAAGAATATAGTCAATATTGTTTAAAGACTAATCATATTGAGTAGAGACTTTATTTAGAATTTGATACAATATAATATATTGCATAAACATATCACCGAATAGAGCCTTTAACCGTATATAGTCAAAATAATATTATCAGTGCAGTTTAATATTTAGTGAATATACTGTAAAGATATTATTCTAGACTATAGTCTAGAGAATATAACAAATAAAATATAATTTCCTAAATAGTCTAGAAATTTAAATCATTATAATCTAGAAATCATAGTCCAGAGAATATAGTGAATGCTGTCAATATGGTTCGAAGATTCTAGGCAATATAGTCTGGAGATTATAGTATATATAGTTCACAGTATATAGTCATATAGTTTACAGCTTGTAACCAATATCGATAGTTCAGTTATATTTCAGTTATAGTTCAGATTCTACTTTAGATCCTACTTCAGACTTTAGTTCAGTTTGTAGTTTAGATTTTTGTACAGATTCTAGTTAAAATTCTAGTTCACATTTTAGTTCCGATAGTTCAGATCTTAATTAAAATTTTAGTTTCGATTTAAATTTAGATTCTATTGTAGAGTTTAGTAAAGTCGTAGTTGAGTTCTATTTGAGTCCCAGTTCAGTTTTAGTTCAATTCTTACTCAGTTTTAGTTCAATTCTAGTTGAGTTCTTGCTAAGTTCTAGTTCAGTTCTAATTCACTTTTAGTCCAGTTATAGTTCAGTTCTTAATCAGTTTTAGCTCAATTCTAGTTCAGTTCTTAATCAGTTTTAGTTCAATTCTAGTTCAGTTCTTGCTCAGTTCTAGTTCAGTTCTAGTTCAGTTCTGTTTCCGTTAATTGAGTCTTTGTATAAACAAAATATAAAGTTTAATAATTTTCTCCGAACTTGAAACCAGTTAAGGGGTTAAAATAAGAAGAAAGAAAAGACTCATTATAATTTCTTTAAGTGTAATATGAGTGACTTTTAAACTACATGTTGCACTAATATCAATGACCTTTTTTTGTTGTTGCACATTGTCACATTAAACAATAAATTTTTACAAACTTTTTGTTTTTTTTTTTTTTTTTTTGTCTTTAACGTAGATTTTCACATCCACTTTGGAAATCATTAAATTAAAGATGAAACAACAACAACAACATAAACAACAAGACTTTGAAAATCCGTTTGTGTTTAAAATATATTATGAGGTCTGCTAAACTGATTGTAAATCGGTCTGTCTGTCTGTCTGTCTGTCTGTCCGTCCGTCCAGATTTAAATCAACACCCGCACATGAATATAAAATTTATTTTACTTTTTTTATTTATTTATTTATTTGATTATTTTGTTTATTATTGTTGTTGTGGTTTTCAGAGTCTTTCTGAATATTATTATTATTACATCCATCCACTCAATTATTTTATATAATTTTAATATTGTCATTTTAAATAAAATTTATGAGAAAAATTTAGGAAACAAAGAAGAAAAAATTCATATATTTTTGTTGTTGTTGTTGTTAGAGAGTTAACATTTGCAACTTTTGTGGTTTCATATTAAAAAAAATATTTTTTTTTCATTTTTTCATAACAGAAATTAATTAATTTTATTGTTGTTGTTGTTTTTAATTTATTTACTACACCCTCCACTGCTGCAAGTGGTGAAGAGGGTACATTAACTTTGTCATTTCGTGTGTAACGCTAAGAAGGAATCATCTCAGACCTCAGACAAATCAAAAATATGTATGATCTGTCTGTCTGTCTGTGTATCTGTCCGTCTGTCGTCTGTCTGTTGTTGGTACGTTCACATCTACAATAGTTGACAGAGCTCAATAAAATTTCGGTCTGAGTATTTGTTATGGTTTTGAAAAATTTCCGATTTAAAGCCAGCTAATTTTGTTTAGTATATTAAAAGATATAGACCGATAACTGAGGCAACCTCTAAGTTTAAGCAAAAAACATTCGTAAAATTGTCAATTTTAAATCGACACTCTAGAATGAAATGCCATAAAATTCATTACCATTCCAAAAATGATCAAAATCGGTTCAGTAGAAAAATATACATATTTAGTCATGAAATCAGTTATGACTCATTAAGTGTTCCTGTGTCATATTTAAGAAAAACGTTTATATATTGTATACGTCTGCGAGTGTAGACGTGAGTGTATGTGTACAAAACATAAAGTATTTACTTCAGGGTATTGAAGAGTCGGCACAGCCGAATATAGCATATGCTTCTTTGTTGGTTGGTTTTCATTAACAAGTGAAGCTTTTTATTTTATTATTTTTCTTTTTGCGAATATCACTTTATTTTTCTCTATTTAGTTTTTCAATTATTATTATTTTTGGTATCAATTTCATTTGAAATTCATTATTCGAATATTCATTCATAAATTTTCATTATTTGTTGTTTTAATTTATTTCGCAACAAAAAAACAGTTGACTCTTATTTAAGAAAACCATAATTGGTTTTTGTCGTACTCAAAGTGAAATTATTAAAAATTTTTAATTTTAAAATAGAAAATAAAAAAAATCACATATTTTACTTCTTTTTTAATTAGATGGCGTCATACATATTAAATTTCAATATTTATTAACGATTACGTTAATCCAATTTATTTAAAGCGATAATTTATGTCATTTATAGTCAAAAATATATTTTTTTAACAAAAAAAAATAATAATAATTTTTGCAAGTTGTTAAGTTCCAATAGATTAAGATACTTGAAAAATCATTAGAGATAAATTAAAGTCATAATCACTTTTGGAATATAATTATTTTCATGTCTTTCTGGCATGGTTTTGTTTGGGGAAGTTACTATCTCCCGACCCTATAATTTCCACATCTTTTCATTTTTTTCATTTCTTGATATCTTGACAGCAATTGTTCACAAGGAGTTCCTCTGCCCCTAAACTTATTCGCCCTTGTTTTTATCCAGTAAAACAATTTAGTGTATGAACTAAATTAAAAAATCTCTCTGGGAATAATTCTAAACAACATTGGATGATTAACATTTGTTCTATATTGAGGGTCAAATGATCAGGACCATATTAGTTCTAAGGATAATTCTATATATAATGTTTTATGTAGGGTACCTGCGCCTAAGGATCTTTCCCCACTGCATGTTCCTCCACTAAAGTTTTTCATTAGAAAGTTAGTTGAGTCTAAATTATAAAATTCTCGCTGCCTTAGTTCTATAAATAATCTGTGATAAATATTTACTTTCTAAGGGGAGCAATTCTCCTCCACATTCTCCAGTTAGGAAATACTTTAAGCAAATGGATTGAAATATATTTTTAAAATCTGGCTGTAATTGTTCTCTAGTCCTATCGACAAATTATATAGTCAATATTATTTCGTAAGATATTGAAATCAGTCTTTGAAATTTTCAAGTAAATCGGTCCAGTGTTTATCCTCATTCCTGTATTAAAGATACGGGAATCAGTTCTTTATTGTTGCCTTCGTATGCGAATAACTGTTTATTAGTCAGATCACGTTTCCCAATAAATTATTTTCGAAAAAAATAATATAAGTTAATGTTGTATTGTCACTTGTTCGTGTCTGAATTCGTAAATCGGACATTTTAATTAAAAACTGCACAGCTCCAAAATAATATCGTTCAGATCATCATTTTATTAATACATCGATCTGATATCTATCTATAAGAAAAACAGCCTTTAAATTAGATCATATTTCGCAATGTAAGTAATAGGTGAGGAACAATTAAGAATATTTTTATCCCACTGCAACCACAAGTGGTAAAAAGATTGTCATTCTCACTCTCATGCCTGTACAAATTGTTCGAATTCCGAAAGTAGTTTGTATAACCCATATACCCATTATGACCTATATTCCGTTTAGGGGACCTATATTTACTATTATAGCTCTCAAATAAGACCACTTTTCTGGAAAAAAATTTAAGTCAATATTACAATATTCCAATGAAATTAGTATTCATCAGTTTTTGTTGAGAATTAAAAAAATTTTAGGAAGTTCAGTCATCAGTACAGATTTTACTTTAGCTCTAACATAAGGCTTCTACCCGGATTAGGCTGTTCCTTAGGAATACAACTACAAATTTAAGGAATTTTGCTCGATATTAACATCTGTAACGAATTAAGAAATCGACCCTTATTTAACTACAGCTTTTTATAAGGTCTTTTCCTGAATTGGAAAACCTGTGTGGCGCTAAAATGGTGCTTTTTCGGGATATAGGGATTTTGTAATAATTATAAACGCTAAGTGGACCACACTTATTATTACATGGTGCATGAGAAAATCCATTAATAAAAAACCGTTATAATATTAATTTCAATAGAAATAAAATATTAATTAAGTACATTCGAATCGATTCGAAAACGCCAGGGGTAATTTGGGGATCACTTCCCTTTGTTCTCGGAATTATGAAGATCAAATGATGTTAAAAGTTATGAATAAAACCAAGTAAGAACGCTACATTCGGCTGTGATGAATCTTAAGTAACATCATTTAAAATAATTGTAGTTACATATTGAAACTTTCGCTTGCAACGGTGTACCACATACCGTTCTTTATCCCAAACATACGTGACCGATAATATTTTGTTGTTATTGCTTCATCCAAGCGACAAATTTCATTAAAATTTCTGTTACAGTTTCCAAGATACGCGATATTTATTTACCAGCGAAATTTCATAAACTTTAAAAGATACGCTTATTAGGGGTACCACTCCACTGTAGGATATCCGCAATTTTTGAACCTGAAAAAACAACTGATCATGCTCTCCCAGTTCGTTCAGCAGAAATTATTGATGTTAAACGCGAAAGTGTTCAACCGCGACTCAACATCGTGTTACGTCACGAACATTATTGTACCTCTTTAGGTACTCGATCAACTATCTTTTGAGTTGTGTTGTGTTTCAATTGGACCACACTTTAGATTATTATTAGACATGGTGCATGAGAAAATCCATTAAGCATAAAAACCGGACTCTGATCAAAAGAAATATTATTTAATATTAATTAAGTACATTCGAATCGATTCGAAAACGTCAGGGTAATTTGGGGATCATTTCCCTTTGTTCTCGGAATTATGAAGATCAAATGATGTTAAAAGTTATGAATAAACCAAGTAAGAACGCTACATTCGGCTGTGATGAATCTTAAGTAACATCATTTAGAAATAATTGTAGTTACATATTGAAACTTTCGCTTGCAACGGTGTACCACATACCGTTCTTTATCCCAAACATACGTGACCTATAATATTTTGTTGTTATTGCTTCATCCAAGCGACAAATTTCATTAAAATTTCTGTTACAGTTTCCAAGATATGCGATATTGAAAATATCGTTATTTACCAGCGAAATTTCATAAACTTCAAAGATACGCTTATTAGGGGGTACCACTCGACTGTAGGATATCCGAAATTTTTGTAGTCTGCCATAATATGTTGTCAAATCACTATTTACGTGTCAAATAATGTGAGAATCCCAATTGTCTCAGTTATCGGCCTGCAATTTTTTTCTTCTGAACCAACTAAGTTAGCTAAGGCTAAGTTAGCCGATTTTAAAAAGGAAACTTCTTAGGACGATAACGAATAATTAGGCCCAATTTCTGTCAATAGACGGACGAACGGTCATAGCTTAAACGAGTCAGATATTGTTTTGAATGAATGAATGCACTTTTTGTTATCACATGATTCCTTCTTAGCGTTACAAACGGAATGATCAAGTTAACATATTCTCATCATCAGTTGTGGTGGTCGGTGGGGGGAGAAAAGAATTATCTGTACCGATCTCAATTTCTCTCTTTGTGTACGTTTAAAGAAAGAGCAATACGGAAAAGGTTTCGATATAATTATTCTCCGATCGATCCATTAGATAATACTTTATAATACGTACAACATGTTTGAGTATGTTGTTGTTGTTGTTGTTTTTGTTTTTTAAATTTATGTCCATAATAACACACTTCGTTTCTCTTTGTGTGTGTGTTTTTTTTTTTCATTATGTTCCAGATCATCTCACGTCAATCAGTCAAGATCACTTATCTTTCTCAGGGAAGTAATTATAAATAATTTTTGAATTCATATCAATTATACTTAAGTTAACCTAATTTAACATAATTTAATTTGACTCTAACACTTCCCCCAGTTTTCTTTTTTTTTTAATTTTCTTTAACACTTGAAGAAATTTGTTGTTGTGAAAATCTTTAACAACAAATTTTGATTTGAATTCATTAATTTTTTTATTTCAATACGAATTTCAAAACATAATTAATGATTAATTGAGAAAATATAATAATTTATTAATTAAAAACTTGTTGCTGTTGCTGTTGTTGTTGTCCTGACATGGCCGCAAAAAAAAAACATAATAATAATATTAATGAATTGAGTGAATTTGAAAAGAAAAACGGCAGCGGCAACAAACTGGAAAACAAGATCAATTAATTGTAACAAACAACATTAAGTTGAGAGGAACAAGTGGAAGTGGAATCGTATTTTATTTTTCAGAGTTTGTTAAGGTGTTGCAAACACTAATTTATGGTTAAATAATGGAAAAATCTAATAAATAAATATTGGAAAAAGGAGGGAAAATTAGTTAGTTTTTTGAAGATAAGGAAAGAGGTTGGAAGAATTAAAAAAAAAAAACTTTTTATTTAAGGAGTAAGATCGAAATATTCTTAACATACATTTATGATAATGTTAACGAAACCACTAAATCTGCAGTTTTGATTTTTTATTTGATTGAAATTATAATAAAAACTTTTCCGGAAACTCTTCCATTAACATATTTATAAAGTCTTCTGTCACCTTGCTCGAAATGCTAGTCCATCTCCGTTTAAATCTACCCCTCTTATGGACACATTTTTCTGCTCTTCAATTCTCTTTTAGAAAGAGCCCAATAACTCCCCAATGGCCTTAGCTTCGGGCAAATTGTAGGGTTAGCCTCCCTTAATGCATATACCACTATATTGTTCTTATAGCACTCAAGTGCTTGTTTGTCATATTGATATAATAAAATGGACGGGATGAATGTGTTGTAATCACAAGTGATGAAATTTGTAACCTCTTTCGGAATCCCTTTAACTAACGTTTTATAAAGCTTACTGTCACCTTCCTCGAACTGATAATTTATCTCCGTTTAACATCTACCACACTTATGGACACATTTTTTCTGCTCTTCAGGGCTCTTTCAAAAAGAGCCCAATATCTCTCCACTAACCTTAGTCCCGGACAATTTGGAGGATTTGCCTCAATGGTGGTACAAATACCACCATAGAGACAGGATGTCAAGTCAAGCCAAAAATAAGTGGACTCATTATGAAGAGATGCTTGTAAACATTCCTTAATATAAATTCCAGTATTTATAGAGTCCATTGTTAGAAATGTTTGGCTTCTTTTTGCCGTAACTGCATATTGTCTGTCAGTTCAAAAAAATGTTTGGGAAACTCTGACTGATTTTCTACTTTTCCTTGCTCTATTTTTGGCCTCTGCTTTCTATTTTTTTGGCTTAAGAAAAATCATGTGGACCATTTCTTCTACCTGAACCAGGTTTTATATCAACGAATAAGTTCTCCCGGCCTTTTGTATACAAAATGCAAAACTGGGTGCTTATAGAGCCCCTTGTGAAGAATTATTAGCTTCTTCTTTTTCTCTAATTTGTAACAGGATCTTTTTGAGCCTTGTTTTTTTTCTAAACCAGCATTAGCTTTAACTTTTCGTACCAATAAGTCCGAACACTGAGCTAACCGGGCTGTTTTCCTATCAGATGTGTTGGGAGCTCTTTTGGAAATGCTTTCTAAAGTATTGATCATGTCGACCATTTTTTCTATCTGTAACTGATTTTTTATCTTGGATAACTTCTCCTGTTTACTGTTTAATAACATTGAAACCATTTTGACGGCAGACCTTTGAATGCTTCGATAATTCGTTGTAGGACCATGTTGGAGTTTTTATGAAAACGTTTAATGAATTTGGAATACACTTTTTTGGCATCACTTATTTTAATCAGCTTAACACAATAATCATTTAAAATCAAGTAACGCATGTGTGTTAAGAATCTTTCAATTTCACTCCTTAGTTGTATTTATTTCAAAAATTTCTCCAAACTCTTTCCTTTTATTGACGCTCCCATAAGTTAATTTGTCATTTATATTGAGGGGGATATAAGTGTCATGGTGATGTTGCTATTAGTGATCGTGATGGTGGTGATGTTGGTGTTGGTGGTGGCAAAACCGACTAAATGACAAAATGTTTGTTATCATTTGGTTGTCAAGTTATTGCTTTGAGTTGTCATTGGCAACATGTAAAATAAATATTTATTTATTTATTTGTTAACAAAAAAATGTTTTAACCAAAAAAAAAAAAACACTTTTAAAAATGCACAGTGGCCCGACTTAACACAAGAAGCCAAACGAATCTATTTGTTAGAGATAAAATTTGTTTTGCCATTTTACCATAAACAGTTTTTTCAACACCTTAAAGCATAATATGCCACTGTGATCAATGGCTACGGCCAGTGATCGTGACATGTATAAATGTTTATTTCATTTTTTTGGGGGGTTTTTTTACAATTATTTTTGTTCCCCATAGATTTTGGCATAAATTGAAATACAAACGTAAAAAACTATAAAAACAGGAAAAATCTAATTTATTTCCGGTTAACCAGACCCCAAACGTACTTTAGGCACAAACTGTAAAATGTTTTACACTCATACATTTATACGCCAAAACATACGAATTCATTTTTCGAATTCGAATTAAAGTGTTGTAAAAGTCAATTATGTGAAGCCTAAAGAAATGTTTCATATAACAACGATCAAGTGTTAAAACCAACAAAAAAATGTTGTAAATAATAAAAAAATACAACAATTAAAATTGTTTTCTGGATCAGTCACAACAAACAACATAAAAAAAGTGAAATACGATTTATATGAAAATTGTAAGTGAAAATTAATAATAAATTTTTTGTTTTTCGACTTTAAAAAAATATTTTGGAAAGTTTTACAAATTTACACTTGGAAAGATCGGAAAATGATTACCTATAAAACATAATCTTAATCCTATTACTTTGCAAACTTATTAATCGAAATTTACTTCCTGAAAAGGTATAACAAAGTCCTTCCTTCCGTCTGGTTGTAGGACTTGGTTACATTACACAGTGGAGAAGAATCGATTTTTTTGCGAAATAAATTTGTAACTTTTTATCGATTGAATGGATTTACATGAAATTTAACTTAATGGTAGCGGAGGAGTTTTGTACTTTAACTTCGGCAATTTGGACTTCATTGTAGCTTCATGGGCAGAGTTATAGGCGCGCAAATTGTGATATCTCGTAAATTTTTTTAACATATAACCAAAACTATTGCCTCGATCTTGCTTATTTATTAAAAAAATTGAGGTCAACATCTTCACCTGGTCCAAAAATAAACAACGTTCAATTTGAAAATTCATAAATTATATATGAATATTTCTTGATTTTTGCAAGCCTCCAATAACTCTTAAATTGTCAGAAGTAAAAGAGAAGTCAGAAGTGAAACAAAAAATCGTTTATTTAACGCTATTGTGACACGATTTGTGGTCAAAATATACCTGGCAATTTCCTTTAAAAATAATGTAGAATTGGTATGAGACTTCAAGAACATGTCGCTTTAATATATTAAATTCTATAAAAATATTTTCAACGATACAAAAGTTAAAGAATTTTTACCGAATCAAAATTTTTAGAGCCAGCCAGAGGGATAATCGGATCGGGAAATCGACTCAGAAATAATCAATCGGTTTACTTAAATTTTCTGCCCGTTATAAATCTGTCCAGTTCCCTTTACGTTATTTTCACATCCGCACTACTTCAAATAAAAAAATAATTTTTCAAAATATTTCATTATTGAAAATTAAGCTTCCATCCACATTAACCGAATGGTAATCAAAGACCTACACGCCGTAGAGTTTTTCACAGTTCAGTAACTCTCTAGCTGTGCAAACCATAACATATGCCTCTTAATTTCAGACGAATATTTGATCACAAGTAAAAACTAGTGCAGAAGAAGACTGCTAGAACTTCTATACAATCCAAGTACCCCACAGTCCCTTATCCTTAATCGCCTTTTTCGCATTATTATTCTATATAAAACATCTATAGTATTGGTAAAATTAATAACATATATTCAAGACAATTAAAAGAATAACTGTGCCAAATTGTGAGAGATTTCGTCTTATTAAGAGGTTTTTGGGAAAGGAACCTATATGGGAACTATAGCAAAATATGGACCGATATTGGTCAAATTAATAACTTATATTCAAAATAGTTAGGTCAACAATTGTTTCGAATTTCAAAAAATGGTCTATAAATAAAGTTTTATAAGTTTTGAAACCACATTCCGAGAAGGGGTTTATATAGGAATGGCTCCAGCACAATCTCGTTTCAGGTTTAATATTACATAGCGATAACCGTTTGTGGTAAATATCGGAAAATTATATTTAACATTACGTACGACATTGATTTAGGGAGGTATCAAAATTATGCATATTTCAAACTATAACTTTTTATACCCTTCATATGACTGGGTCAGAAGGGTATATATAAGTTTGTCATTCCGTTTGTAATTTCCAAAATTTTCGACTTAGACCCCCAAAATAATATATATTCAGGATCGGTTTGTCCGTCCGTACATATGTCGGTTGAAATCCAGTTTATGAAGCCGACCGATAGTTAAACTATATGATGCGAGAACTTTGCTATTGAAATCTAGGGAAATTGGATCATAAATTGCTCACAAATAAGTAAAAACTGAAGGTACCTCATAATTTTTTCGGGTTTTTTCTATTTTTTGAAGTATTTACAAGTATAAAGACTTAATTTTTTCCCAGCTAGATTTCAATTAATTTAGTGGATATAGCGCTGAATACAGGACCATTAGTTCCTGAGTTATAGGCAAAAAAAAAACATTTTCCTATTTTTTGAACCCCCTATAACAATTATTAATTGTTATTACATTATTATTATGATAATAAAAAAAGCAAAACAAAAAATGTAGTTAACAGCGAAATTCCAATTAAATAAAAACGAATGCAAACACTTTTTTAAGTGAAAAATGGGGAAAAAAAGAAAAACTTTAAATTAAAAGCCCATTTTTATAACCTCCACCATAACAAATGACGAAGAGGGTATGTTAACCTTGTCATTTCGTATGTAGCACTAAGAAGGAATCAAAATTGACAGAGCTGAATTAAATTTGTCGTGAGGATTTGTTATAATCCTGAGAAGTTTATTATTTAAAACAAAGCAAAATCGGTTCAGTATTTTAAAAGATATAGACTGATACCTGGGGCGTTCTCTAAGTTCAAGCAAAAATTTTCAATTACAAATCGACAAATTATTATCAAAAGAAAAGAAAAAGTTATAGCCAAATATATACCTAATTTATGACTCAGTAAGTGTTATCGTGTTATATGTTTGTTGATATCTGTAAGTGTATGTGTAAAATAAGGTGTTTCTTCACACGCATTGTAGTAGAGGGTTTTGAAGATTCGGCATGGCAGAACTTATTTAAACACAAAAAAGTACTTATTTTTATCCAGTTTTGTTACAAATAACTCATTTTTGCAATTATAAGCATTTTGAAAGAAAAAAAATAAGACAGGCAAACAGACAGACAGTGTGACAGTTTAACAGACAAATTATTAAGTCAAAAATGTCATTAAATTTAAGGTTTATTATATTTCACATTTTCAAGTAAAAGTATGATCATGATTGAAGTGAATGAATAACATGATCTTCTTCTCTGAAACGTATCATAAAATGATTAGAAACAAGAAATATTTTCAACTTAACGTTAACTGTTATACAAACGATCGTTTGTGAATAATTTATGAAAATTGTATCGTATTCATTATATTCAAATGATCGTGTTTGCTAATTGAAATGATCATTTTAATTGTAACTGTTGGAAGAAAATATTTTGTAAGAGATCGTTTTTTATTAGACTTTAATTTTTTTTTTTTAAATTAAAGAGGTTAAAACTTTCTAATATTAGATTATATAAAAAGTATCTGCGGTTTTCTAGGAATATAAACAAGTTATTAGATTAATCTTATAACACGATCGAATACTTTATAAGATCTTAAAAACAAACAAAACTTATCTTACGGATCAAATCATTACCATGATCTTTCAATGAATAAAATCTAAATGGAAAAAAATCATAATTTTTTTTTGGAATTAAATTTTTAACTTCTTTTAATTTGAATTCAATGAGGAGTGAACATATCATATCAAAGAACAGATCTATAGAGCCTCTAATCATGGTATCTTTGACATGATCAAATGTTATTGACTGATTTATTGAAATAAAAACTTAAGCAAGTTAAGTGCAAATCATTAGATTTGAAAGTAGAGCTACAAAGTCTTTCCGGACACAGAATCATCTTGTCACTGCAAATAAACATTGCAAAATTTCCAAATATTTCGTTATTGCAATAAAACCATGTCCATACCAATCGGTTATACAGTGTCCTGTATAGCGCTGACTGCTTGTAACATTTGCCCCTTCATTTCAAAAAATATTTGATACCAGCATAAAATAGTGAAGAAGACTTCTAGAGCTTATTTACAATACAGTTGTTAATATGGGATCTTGAGATTCCCTATCGTTACTCGACTAACAACAACAATAAGTAGGTATACAATTTTATCTAAGACCTAATCAATGATGATCTGATCTTCTGCCTGACCCAGGAGAGTAATGGTTCACCAATACTAAATCAGGACTTTTGATCTGCTACCGATCTATATTTTCAATATGTGATGTATGTCCAATCTAATCATTTGAATATCCATTCCAAAAGTTAAACATCTCCTAAATTATTGTTTTCGAGCGATTAAAGCTTTTTCTTGATCAATCTTATTGACTACTCTGCAGAAATAGCACTGCAATTTATAATTTATGAAAATTGTATCGTATTCATTATATTCAAATGATCGTGTTTGCTAATTGAAATGATCATTTTAATTGTAACTGTTTGGAAGAAAATATTTTGTAAGAGATCGTTTTTTATTAGACTTTAATTTTTTTTTTTTTAAATTAAAGAGGTTAAAACTTTCTAATATTAGATTATATAAAAAGTATCTGCGGTTTTCTAGGAATATAAACAAGTTATTAGATTAATCTTATAACACGATCGAATACTTTATAAGATCTTAAAAACAAACGGACAAATCTTATCTTATGATCACGATCATGATCACGATCATGATCTTTCAATGAATAAAATCTAAATGGAACAAAATCATAATTTTTTTTTGGAATTAAATTTTTAACTTCTTTTAATTTGAATTCAATGAGGAGTGAACATATCATATCAAAGAACAGATCTATAGAGCCTCTAATCATGGTATCTTTGACATGATCAAATGTTATTGACTGATTTAATTGAAATAAAAACTTAAGCAAAATGAGAATTTGAAAGTAGAACTACAAGGTCTTTCCGGACACAGAATCATCTTTGTCACTAGCAAAATTTCCAATATTTCGTTATTGCCAATAAAACCATGTCCATACCCAATCGGTTATTACAGTGTCCTGTATAGCGCTGACTGCTTGTAAAATTTGCCCCTTCATTTCAAACAAATTATTTGATACCAGCATAAAATAGTGAAGAAGACTTCTAGAGCTTATTTACAATACAGTTGTTAATACGGTACTGAGATTCCGTAATCGTTACTCGACTAACAACATATGTGGCATTGTCCCAATCTAATCATTTGAAACATTCCATTCGTAAAGCTTTAAACATCTCTAAATTGTTGTTTTCGAACGATTTAAACTTTTTTCTGGATCAGGATTTTGATCAACATTAACTTTTTATTGACTACTTTCAATGTTATTAAACAGTACCGGGAGAACTTGTCCGTTGATAGAAACTTGGTTTAGGGTAAAAAATGTATAGAATGTATTTATAAAAGACCTCGCAACGCATGTGGTAGGATAGTATCCCGGTTAGCTCAGTGCTCGGACTATTTGTACGAAAAAAAAGCTAATGGACGTTTAAAAATATACAAGGCTCAAAAGGTTCTTGCTCCATAATGGATGACAAAACGCATGTCTTGCCAAAATTTTCACAAGATTAGATGTGGCTGATTCTCGAGGGAATGCTGAAGAAATGGTTAGGACCCAAAAGTAGTCAGAATTTCCCAAAAAGTTCTGGATGTGGCAACCAATAAACAGTTGAGGCAAAAGATGTCAATCATTTGATGCAACAGGCTCTAAAAATACGGAAATTTGTATCAAGGAATGTTTATGAAAAAGAGACAGATTTTATTTATAGCACTTCGAGGCATGACCTGGCATCCTCTCATTATGGTAAATCAGCTCTTGAGTTGTGCAAGAACATTAATGTAGTATTTGTACCAAGAGAAACAAATTGCTCAAACTGTCCGGAGTTAAGACCAGTGGAGAGCTATGAGGCTTTTGTTAAAAGAGAATTGAAGAGCACAAAAATGGTGTTCAAAACTCTGATAAATTTGAAACGGAAATGGAAAAAAGTGACAGGAAGAACTGTTAGAACGTTAATGAAAGAGTTTCTAGTTACCGTAAGTTAAGTGGTTTTCTTTTTAACATACATTAATATTAATATTAAATGTATGTTAAGAATTTTCTGATCTCACTCCTTCTGTATATGCATATAAAACTGATAATTAGAAGAGGATTTTGCATGGGGTCTATACGAATAATACTGGCACCAGCTTTAAATAAATATTCAATTGATGATTCTGAGATGAAGGGTATACTTCCACCCGTTAAATATATCAGCAATAACATACAGAAAAAAAAACGAGGCAAAATCAACGTTGAACATAGTTGATTTAACATTGAATACATTTTTTTCAATAATTTTGAATTAAAAGTTTTGACGTTTGTGGTGAAATAATATTGTGCATATTAAAATCTTTCGATAAATTCTTTTAAGAAGTCAAATTTCAAGTAGTAAAATTCCAAGAATATTCTCAAGAAACTGTATTTTTACTGTGAAACAATGTTAAATTAACATTTTTTATCTATGAAGAAAAATCATAACTGAAAAAGAGTTAAATTATTTATATTTTTATTAAATTGAAAAACCTTTTTTATCCATCTTTCTGTTGTTGACACGCTCACGTCCACAATTTTTAAATTTTGGCCTGAATGTTTATCATTGTCCTTGAAATTTCCTAAACAAGCAAACTTGTATCTAAAAAGATATATACCAATATCTGAGACAATTAAATTTGGTCTAAACTAGCAAAATCGCATCTAAAAAGATATAGACCGATAAACTGAGCGACTACCTCTATGTTCAAGCAAAAAAAATTTCGTTAATATAAATCGACAAATTTTGTTATAATATAAAGTTCTATATATCTCATTACCAAAATCGGTTCAGTTGAAAAAAAATTATATGCAAAAATAAAAGCAATTTTGGTGGTGAAGAAGGGCATATTAACTTTGTCATTCCGTGTGTAACGCTCAGATGAAATCACCCTAGACTTTATAATGTATATATTTTTTCATCAAATCTAAATCTGAGTCGAGTTAACTATGTTCGTCTGTCTGTCCATCTGTCTGTCTCTCCATCTGTTTTTGGCTCGCTCACATCCAAAATACTTGTCAGGGCTCAATAAAATTCGGCTTGCGTATTTGTTATAGTGCTAAGAAGTTTGCTATTTAAAATCAATAAAATTGATTTAGTATATTCAAAAATATAGACCGATATCTGAGGTAATCTCTAAGTTTCAGCGAAATAGTTTCGTAAAAACTGACAAATAAGAATAAAATTTTGTCGTAGTATAAAAAATATATATACTTCATTATTATTTGTCAAAATCGGTTCAGTTGAAAAAAAGTTATAGCCAAAAAAATTACTAATTTTTTTTAAGAAAAATGGTTATAATTAATATACCTTTGCGAGTGTATGCGTGAGTGTGTATGTACAAACATAATGTATTTACTTCACATGTGTTTTTGTGGTGGAGGGTATTGCTAAATCGGCATAGCCGAATTTAAGATTTTTACTTGTTGTTTTTAAATTTCAATTCAAAATTCATTTTCAGATTTCAGATTATAAAACTTAAACAACGAGTTGATATAATTTAACACCCTGTTTATATTTTAAGTTGTTTACTTCATTTGTAGCGCCATTATTTGTAGCTTGTTAGCAAAATGTTGGATTATTATTTTTTTTTTTTTGTTAAAGAAAACATTTCGTTGTAATAAAATTATTATAATTTTCAATACATTTATTTGTCATTTAACTACCAGTTTAACTAGTCAAATAGTTAAACTTAATACATAAGTTTAACCGCAACAACGGTGGTGGTAATCCGTAATTATGCAATAGTTAATCCAATAATTTATATATCTGTTTACTTGTATAAATTTTCTTTTAATTTAGGGTTTTAAATTTTTTTTAATTTAATTTATAATTTCCATTAATGTTCAAAACTGACCATTGACAGTTTTAAATGAGGAAAAAAAATGAATACTTGTTATTGAAGAAAATCGCCAATAAACCCAGGTAATTTAAAATTTTAATATCAGATCAGATTTCCCTTTCAATGAACTTCTCACTTTTAAATATGTGGAACTTAACGAAATTTGTCTTAAGGAATCCCAGTTTAGGTTGAATTTTCAGCCAAAGTATAAACTTCTGATACAAGCTATAAAAGCGCTAGAACGAACAATTAATTGGAATGTCTTTTAATGTCAAAAATTGGAAAAGACCTTAAAATTTCGAATTTTTGGCTTTTGTATATCCTACAAACCCAATGTCAGAATCACTTTTAGAGTCCGATGTCCATCAGTATGGCTGGCTGTCTATGTAAATATCTTGATG
Organism: Cochliomyia hominivorax; assembly: GCA_004302925.2. Lineage (NCBI taxonomy): Eukaryota > Metazoa > Arthropoda > Insecta > Diptera > Calliphoridae > Cochliomyia > Cochliomyia hominivorax. The sequence continues at coordinate 48,345,975 of PYHX02000413.1, forward strand.
AAATTTGGTGAATATTATTATTTTGTATCAAAGACGAAGACAATTGATCATGTTACGTTCAATATTTCAGGTACCTCCCATAAAAAAATCTTGCCGAAATGAGGTTTTAAGCTCATAAAAATACTGAATATGAAGCGATTTTAATAAAATTTGATAGAAATTTCATGGTATTTAAAGGCGATGTGACATATAATGCGGGGTTGCCTCATTACTTCTCATAGGTCCCTTACAAACCCCCTACCAAATATCATTTATAAAACTCACATATACATTGGTGTTGCAAAATTAAGACAAATATAAGCAAAAATTTAAAAATAATACGAGGGTTGATTCATAATTTCTTGTAATTTAAATTCAAAATTTACTGCACATCATGTAAGAATAAATCGGAAAATCAAAGGATACGAGGGTGACTAACATTTTTAACAGCAATGTGTTATATTGCGTTTGTGCTGATATTTGTGACACAAAGAAAAAATGGTGTTACACCCGCATTTAAGTGACATCATTCTGCTCAGAATCACTTTTAGAGTCCGATGTCCATCAGTATGGCTGGCTGTCTATGTAAATATCTTGATGAAATTTGGTGAATATTATTATTTTGTATCAAAGACGAAGACAAATTGATCATGTTACGTTCAATATTTTCAGGTACCTCCCATTAAAAAAATCTTGCCGAAATGAGGTTTTAAGCTCATAAAAAATACTGAATATGAAGCGATTTTAATAAAATTTGATAGAAAAAAAATTTCATGGTATTTAAAGGCGATGTGACATATAATGCGGGGGTTGCCTCATTACTTCTCATAGGTCCCTTACAAACCCCCTACCAAATATCATTTATAAAACTCACATATACATTGGTGTTGCAAAATTAAGACAAATATAAGCAAAAATTTAAAATAATACGAGGGTTGATTCATAATTTCTTGTAATTTAAATTCAAAATGTACTGCACATGTAAGAATAATTCGGAAAATCAAAGGATACGAGGGTGACTAACATTTTTACATTGTTGGTTATTAATGGTAGTTATTAAAAATTAATGATCGACCCTCGTATAAATGTATTTTCTAATTTGTGCTTAAGAGTGCAGTAATAACAAATATATATGCAGGATTTGTGCTCGTTAAAAGGAATTTTTCTGGGGACAATAACACGGGAATGGGATTGAGAAATATTGGACCGATTCTTGTATAATTTGGCCCATCGTTTTATAATATTTTCAGACCCAATTTCGGAAGAAGTGGACTAGGTGAAATAATGATCCTGTCATCACCCATCATTTCAAACCAAAATAATGCCACGTGTAAAATTTCATCGAAATATCTCAAAAATTTCGGCCTGCATATTTAAATCGACTCAGAAAATGATTCTGAGTCGATCGGTATACTTAAAATTGTGGTAACAATATTTTTGTGTGCGTTACAAAACCTATGATGGTGTAGGGTGTACAAAATAAAACTGTTTAGTTTAGTGATTTCATTTTTATGTATGTAAACATTTTTTCGATCTCACTTCTTAATCCTTTATAAACACTTATATAAGTTCAACAACTTTGAATAAATTCCATTGTAAGATTTTTGTATAGATTTCAACACATACACACACACACACTTGTCGATCATTAATATTAAAATCATTTCTTCACTTCTTTACATTTATGATGTAAACAGAAAACAACTATAAATTATTGACTTAAATAAAAGTCCAAATAAAAATATTCTAAGAAAAAATCGATTTATATATTAAAAGAATGAATCTGTGTTTGTTTGTTTGTTTGACTATTTGAGACTTATAGACAGCTAAACTACTGAACCGATTTTGTTGAAATTTTCTCAGGGGGAGAGGAACCAACCCCATACAAAGCAAATTTTGACCATCGAATATCTGAACAACTTTCAAATTTGGTCCCAATAATTTTTTCAAGGAACCTTTTTACGAGGCAAAACGTGAAACGGACAAAATCGGAGAAAGAGGTAGACCTCATAAAACGCAAATATTAAACATCCAATATTTAAATAACGATAACAGCGGAACTCTTTTACTAGACAAAATGAAGGACGGATAGGATCAGGGTGAGAGTTAGCCTCCATACAAAGAAAATTTTGATAATCGAATATCGAAAGAACCACTAAACCGAAAATTCTCAAATTTCAAGTTACTGTTTTACTGGACAGAATAAAGGGCGGATAGCAGCATGGGGAGAGGTTGGGACTATTGTGAGGTCGGTCCCAAAGTAATTTTTGTTTCACTTTTTAGGGTGACAAAGCGCACCGGGTTTTCGCTAGTTCCATATAAATCATAATTTTAAATTTATCGAAATAATTTTATTTTTTCATCACGATGTGAAATCATAAAAATAAATAATTTTTTGTTTATTTGAAGAACATTTTATGACATTTTTATGTTTATTTTTATATTTAAATTTATTATTTATTTATATTCGTATTATCGGATCTATGGTTATGGTTCTTTTTTTGCTACAACTAAATTTGGTTTTATGCAAAAGTTTTATTACTTTATTGTTCTTCAAAATAATATTTAAATTAAATAATTATAATAATAATAGAAGATATTGGCAAGTCCTTACTTTAAGCATTATTTACTACCAGACAGATCAGTGATCTTTTAAGATTTGTCATAAATTGTCCAGCAATAAAGAATCATATCACCCTGAATTGTTTAAAATTTTACAAGTTCTTAAATTTAGCATAACTTGCTAAAAGACAGATCAGTGATCATGAGTTCATGAGAGGATAAATCTCTAAAAAAATACCAATATTTGCTTTTATGAGCTTAATAATATTTTAATGATCTTCCAATAAGTACAATAGTTTATAGATCACTTAGATCAAGACACTATATCGATCACTCAGTTCTGAACACTGTAAAGGTCCTCTAAAATAATCCACAACTCCATGATGATCTTAACTTTCTCTATATCATAATATCTCAAGATAATGATGATCTTAACATTTTCAAGATCACAATTTCTCAAGAGATTTTAATTGTAACAAGATCATTCAACTCAGCTGATGAACAATTAATTCATTTTCATTAAAATTTAGATTTTGGCATTACTATCTATAAGACAATTTAGCGATCGCTTAAGACTTAATTCTGAACTCTTTAAAGGTTTTTAAAAATAATCCATTACCATGTTCTAAAACAATCTTCACTTTCTCAAGATCAATATCAAGCTATAGTGATCGTGATAACCGAAATTTTGATCAATATCGATAGAAACAAAACATTTTTGCTATTTTTACTTTTGAATAAAATAAATGGCTTTGAAGTTATCAGAAAGATGAAAATCTCTTGATTTTTTAGATCAGTGATCTCTTAATATTTAAATTGAATTCTAATTCATAATTACCGTTTAATTTAATTCTTGACAAAAGTGTCAGTTTTGAAAAACTTGCTATTGATCAGAACTTTCTTAAGATCAATAAAAATTATTACCATCTTAACAGAAGCATTAATGATCGCAAATATATATTAAGAATTTTGTCATGACTTACTTTAAGCATTATTCACAATAAGAGTCTGCGATCACTTAAAAGTTGACTGAAAATCTAAATCATTCACAACTAATTAAACGCAAAAAAAATTTGCAAAAAGTTAGAAATAATTTGGATGTTTTCGAAAATCTATTTCTCATACTATACTTTTCAGGATCACTTACAGACAGAACTGACCTTCATTTATGAGCAACAGAACTGATCTTCATTTATTTAAATTATTTTTTTCTTATCAAGTATGCAGAAACGTGAAGAATCTCTGATTTATTTTGAATATTACAAATAATATGACAGATTACGATCACTGATCTGTTTTCAATTTATCTCACATAAATTCTCAACTCAAAATTTCCTTAAAAACGTACGCCAAAACTAATCCCCGATAAAAATCTTAAATACCACTTTTAATACGTTCTTGAAAAAAATCTCTGTTAATGATCTTAACTTTCTCAAGATCACTGAGATCAAAAACACATCACTAACTGACATTGTTCAATATTAACATTTTCTCAATATCAACATTAAAAATCTAGTCCATGAAAAAAACATCAAAACATCATCACAACAACTTGCCACCGGTCAAGGTCATATTAAAACATGCCTCAACATTTAACATAAGTGATCTAAAACGCACAAAAAATGTGATAAACGAGCACATATTTAGCAGAAATAAGCGAATGCGTTCAGCGCAAAAAAATACCGATTTCACTTAAAAAGGAAATTATAAAAATAACATACGCGAAAACAACAACAACAACATAATAATATTAATGCTGTTCATGTGATCATGTTGCTAATGTATGTAGATATGTTTGATGATAATGTTTGATCGGAGCAACAAACAAACCAAAAAAAAAACTCAGTAGAAAAATGGTAATAACAACATTGCGATCATTTATATCGATCATACCACAGCAACACATTTCGATTAGCAACAACATAAACGCAAGTATGGAGGCCACTTCTTAATATATAGTAATAATATTTTTTAATTTATTTAACTTTAAGCCCGGTGGGATTAGGTGATCGAGTTAATAAAGAATAATTGGAAGCAAAAGACTACAAATCTCCCCTTTATATTTTATATATTATGGTCCAAGAGTAAATGACAACAAGTTTTTTAAAACTCGTAGATCGGTTCCACTAGAAGTTTTTCAGAAAAAAAGCATGTCGCTTTAATGGTGGCTCAAAAGCAAAAAGTTATATAATGACTCGATTAATCGCTGGACCACTTTTATTGACTGATAAGCCAATTAAATCCCACCATTTTAGATTAAGATTTCTTCCATATTTATTAAAGGAAATCATGATCAAAATCGGGTAATTTTAGTCAAACGATTCCTAAGTTTGTATGTAGACAAACCAGATGTTGAGATATTGATTTGATTTTAAGGGAACCACAACGAGGCCCTATATATTGCATGGCATCAAAATAGGATCAGGTATTGAAAAGGCGGAAATATCTACAAGTAATTTTGAAGGTAAAAATAGGTCACATATATAACGGAGATTTATCCTTAATTCAAGGTCAAAATTTAGATTACAAACTTAACATTTCTCAGTTCCGAAATGTTGTTTAAAGATTAACCTCAAGAAACATGATTCCTTTCACAAGAGAGTATATTATTTTAACACAATTTGATGCGATGTTTTTCAGAAAAGAAAAAGCTTCAGAATGGTAACGAAACAGTATTATATTTTGGAAGCAAGAGAGGTCAAATACTCACCTAGACCAGAGGAATGATATTGGCCTCTTGTGCAAAGAAAATTTAAAATCTCAAGAAAATTATCCCAAAGTATAGAAGACTTTCGAGATGTGCTAACAGTTCCAATTTCTAAAGTTTCCCCAAAATATACTGTGATCCGAAATTTATAAGAAATTCGACAGATATTAAATATGTAAAGTTCTCGAAACTCATGACTGATAACATTTTAGAAGAGGACTTTAAAATGGGGCGACTGGTTAAAATGTCAACTTTTTAATAAACTTATACAAATGTCAGAAGCTTAGAAAGGAGCTATTATTTCCATGATCCGTATTATATGAGAAAATATGTTAAGTTCTCAAAAACCATGATCGATATCTGCATTATCAATTATATGAAAATTATATGTCATTTTAAGCTGGATTTATCGTAAACCTGGGTAATTGAATCTTAAAATGTCAGTTTCATTCCTGTTCCAAATTTTACTTATATAATCAAACATATAGCATCGATCTTATTGATCACTATTTTGATATTGAGGATGTAGAATAAGTCTAAGACTTTAATGAAATTATTATTGAAACTCGTTTAATTATGACCTTAAATTTTGTACCAATTAGTCACCAATTTTTCGCAGAGAACACAAAATAAAAAATTATAGCCAGTCAAGACCCCACATTACAGATAAGGATCCATGGATCAAACTTCTTAAAATGTATAACTGTAGTTTTCTTTAATGTGCAAAAATTTATATGACATTAACATGTTGAAATTTATGTACTTTAAGGTGATTTCCGGAAATAGGTCTGGCATGTGACCTATTCTTAGTTACTTATATATCTTTTTTTTATTTTATCATATTTGGGGAATGATAAATAAGAATTCTGTGAGCATTTTTATGGGGGCTACCAGAAATGAAATACCGATTTTCGCCAATTTCATGGACCTTAATCTGAGGAAAAAATAAAAAAAATATATTTAAACTTTTAAAACAAAGGAAAATGAGACAGGCATCGCCACATATATTTTTGGGAATTCTTAATTCATTTTGCTGAAATTTTGATCAAATATTCTTGGAGAGAACATTCTCAATTTCAATAGACTTACTCCGTCCTGGGGTAAAAATAACACCATAATGAGGCTTTACATGTACAGACAACTGGACGGACATTGTTAAATCCAAACGGAAAGTGAATCTGAGGCGATAAGAATAAATAAAAGACATAAGACTGGACTAAATATTTTCAAACCAACCAAACGAAATCATAGAGATAAAATTTACCGGAAAATATCGGTTAAGAGAAATTTTAGATTTAAATAAAATTTTCGAAAATGATTTCGAAGTTCCTATAACCGATATAATCTACCGGAAAAATTGAAAATCCAATAATTCAATAATCAATTTATATCTGAAATTATTTATTTTGGGGTTCAAGTTCAATTTTCTTATAAAATTGTATCTGGAATTTCCGTGATCTGCAAAATATTCCATTTTGTTTAAATTCAAAAATAACAAAACCCCAAAGATTTCTTGGGGTCTTTAAGATTTACTACTCACTAGTGGAATTGTCTTGTTAAACTGACCCTCGTATATTCATAAAAAACTAAACAATTTTAATTAAAAACACTTTTTCTTTAAAGGCCAAATTAAGAAGCGAAATTGTGAAACAGAAACAACAAAAACAAAACTAAAAAAGTCTAAAAACTAAGTTAATTATAACAACAACTAAAATCATGACCAACCTGTTCCATATTTTTTTGTTGATGCGGCCAGACAATCTGTATGTTGTTGTTGTTATTCCTTCTTAAAATGTTGTTCTTGTTATTAACACAGCTACTGTTGCAGTTGTTATTGTTGTTGTTATTATTGGAAAAATTATGAGATGTTTGAGGTTTTTGTTGTACATTTATATCAGTTTTTTGTTGTTGTTGTTGCTGCTGTTGCAATATTTTATTGCCTTTAACCGACATTAATGAATTTTGATTAGAATTATTATTGTTGGTTGCCTGTTTATAGGCCTGTTGTTTTAATTGTGTCAATACCATTTGTTGATGTTGATGTTGTTGTTGTTTTTGTTTTAGCTGTTGTTGGTCCGCATTCGTATGACATTCATTGACACTTAAATTCTGTGTTAACGTCAAATTGTGAAGACTGAGAGGGCGTCTGGCTGGTAAAGCTGGAGGTTTATCCTCCTCATGATTGTCACCATAAACTTGTTTATATTCAGTGTTGTAGTTAATAATGTTGTTGTTATTATTGTTGTTATTGTTGTTATTGTTGTTACTGTTGGCTGTTGATGTAGTGACCTCATTTTGTGTGTAAAATGATCCGGCTTGACTTAAACGTTTTTGTGGCAATGGAGGTACGGCTGCCACAGCTGTCACATCTCTTTTTAAAGAAGACAATTTGTTATTGTTGTTAGAACGCATTTCATAATCCAAGATTTGCAGTGATTATTATTGTTGCCACTGCCACTGGCATTGGTGAGTGAAAGTGATCGTGCAAAAGAACTTTTGAAAAAGCGACACGGTATATTAAAATCAAAATCTGGCGGTGAAGCATTTGAGGGCGATAAAGATTCATTGGCATCAAGCGGATCTGTTGACTCTCTGGCTGCTGTTATCCATATTTAATTTGGAAAAATTATTTATAAGATTTTGACAATTCTGTTGGTATGTGGACGACATAATTATTATTAATAATAACAATAACAAAAACAAACAAAATGCAATAAATTAATTTATTTTTATTTGAGTTATAAAAAACCCACGTCTCCCGTTTCCTCGACAAAAAGCCGGCACAAAAAAAAAATCCTAAAAATTTTAATAGAAATTTTTTGTTTTTATGACACAAATTTGATTTATTAATTTTTTATAATTATTTTTCTCTTCAATTTGCTTTCAACACTTTTCTTTTTAATGTAATTTTCTTCTTCTTCCTTTTTATTTTATTTTTAATTTTCTTTGTTTTCTTTTTTTATTATTTTTATTTTATTTTTATAAAATAATAATAAATCTGGCAACTTGAAAATTTTTAAAAAACTTAAAAATTTTTGTTAACATTTTTCTTCTTCTTTTTATTTTTTGTTTTATTTAATAAAATTTTTCTTTGTTAAAAATTTGTTAATATTTTCTTTTCTTTTTTTTTCGAAATATTTATTTATTTTTAAAATTTGTTTATTTCTTTTTCAAAAATTCATTCACTTCACCTCTTTCACATTCGCATGTCTTAACCACTCGACCGTTATTTGAACACTAAAATCTGTTTTAATTTAAAGTTTTGGCGAAAACAAAATGTTTGTGTGTTTTTCAAAGTTTTTTGTTTTCTTTCGATCAAACAACTTAAACTAACCAACCAACCAAAAACAACAACACAACATTAATATCTATTTATTAAATTTTTATTTATTTCTCTCCACATTTATTATTACGCTCTCTTGTTATGTTTCTTTTGTTTTAGCATAAACTCTTCTCACTCTCACCTGTTAATGTTTATTTACATTATGGTGGATTTGTTATTAAAGTGATAATACATTTTGTTTAAGGAGTGAGATCGAATTAAAATTTCAAGTTCAGACTTGAACAATGACTGATCGATGAATTAAACTAAAGTTTAGTATACAAACTGTACTAAAGTTAAGTGAATAAACCAGACTAAAGTCTAATATATAAATAAGGCTAAATTCTAGTGAATAATCTAGAATAACATGACTTAATAAAGCCTTGTTTATACTAGACGAGACTAAAGTCTACCGCATAAACTAGACTAGAGTTTAGTGCATTAACTCTAGGACTAAAGTCTAGTGTAAGATAAACTAGACTAAAGTCTAGTGTATAAACTAGACTAAAGTCTAGTGTATAAACTAGACTAAAGTCTAGTGTATAAACTAGACTAAAGTCTAGTGTATAAACTAGACTAAAGTCTAGTGTATAAACTAGACTAAAGTCTAGTGTATAAACTAGACTAAAGTCTAGTGTATAAACTAGACTAAAGTCTAGTGTATAAACTAGACTAAAGTCTAGTGTATAAACTAGACTAAAGTCTAGTGTATAAACTAGACTAAAGTCTAGTGTATAAACTAGACTAAAGTCTAGTGTATAAACTAGACTAAAGTCTAGTGTATAAACTAGACTAAAGTCTAGTGTATAAACTAGACTAAAGTCTAGTGTATAAACTAGACTAAAGTCTAGTGTATAAACTAGACTAAAGTCTAGTGTATAAACTAGACTAAAGTCTAGTGTATAAACTAGACTAAAGTCTAGTGTATAAACTAGACTAAAGTCTAGTGTATAAACTAGACTAAAGTCTAGTGTATAAACTAGACTAAAGTCTAGTGTATAAACTAGACTAAAGTCTAGTGTATAAACTAGACTAAAGTCTAGTGTATAAACTAGACTAAAGTCTAGTGTATAAACTAGACTAAAGTCTAGTGTATAAACTAGACTAAAGTCTAGTGTATAAACTAGACTAAAGTCTAGTGTATAAACTAGACTAAAGTCTAGTGTATAAACTAGACTAAAGTCTAGTGTATAAACTAGACTAAAGTCTAGTGTATAAACTAGACTAAAGTCTAGTGTATAAACTAGACTAAAGTCTAGTGTATAAACTAGACTAAAGTCTAGTGTATAAACTAGACTAAAGTCTAGTGTATAAACTAGACTAAAGTCTAGTGTATAAACTAGACTAAAGTCTAGTGTATAAACTAGACTAAAGTCTAGTGTATAAACTAGACTAAAGTCTAGTGTATAAACTAGACTAAAGTCTAGTGTATAAACTAGACTAAAGTCTAGTGTATAAACTAGACTAAAGTCTAGTGTATAAACTAGACTAAAGTCTAGTGTATAAACTAGACTAAAGTCTAGTGTATAAACTAGACTAAAGTCTAGTGTATAAACTAGACTAAAGTCTAGTGTATAAACTAGACTAAAGTCTAGTGTATAAACTAGACTAAAGTCTAGTGTATAAACTAGACTAAAGTCTAGTGTATAAACTAGACTAAAGTCTAGTGTATAAACTAGACTAAAGTCTAGTGTATAAACTAGACTAAAGTCTAGTGTATAAACTAGACTAAAGTCTAGTGTACTAAAACTAGACTAAAGTCTAGTGTATAAACTAGACTAAAGTCTAGTGTATAAACTAGACTAAAGTCTAGTGTATAAACTAGACTAAAGTCTAGTGTATAAACTAGACTAAAGTCTAGTGTATAAACTAGACTAAAGTCTAGTGTATAAACTAGACTAAAGTCTAGTGTATAAACTAGACTAAAGTCTAGTGTATAAACTAGACTAAAGTCTAGTGTATAAACTAGACTAAAGTCTAGTGTAATAAACTAGACTAAAGTCTAGTGTATAAACTAGACTAAAGTCTAGTGTATAAACTAGACTAAAGTCTAGTGTATAAACTAGACTAAAGTCTAGTGTATAAACTAGACTAAAGTCTAGTGTATAAACTAGACTAAAGTCTAGTGTATAAACTAGACTAAAGTCTAGTGTATAAACTAGACTAAAGTCTAGTGTATAAACTAGACTAAAGTCTAGTGTATAAACTAGACTAAAGTCTAGTGTATAAACTAGACTAAAGTCTAGTGTATAAACTAGACTAAAGTCTAGTGTATAAACTAGACTAAAGTCTAGTGTATAAACTAGACTAAAGTCTAGTGTATAAACTAGACTAAAGTCTAGTGTATAATAGACTAAAGTTAGTGTAAACTAGACTAAAGTCTAGTGTATAAACTAGACTAAAGTCTAGTGTATAAACTAGACTAAAGTCTAGTGTATAAACTAGACTAAAGTCTAGTGTATAAACTAGACTAAAGTCTAGTGTATAAACTAGACTAAAGTCTAGTGTATAAACTAGACTAAAGTCTAGTGTATAAACTAGACTAAAGTCTAGTGTATAAACTAGACTAAAGTCTAGTGTATAACTAGACTAAAGTCTAGTGTATAAACTAGACTAAAGTCTAGTGTATAAACTAGAACTAAAGTCTAGTGTATAAACTAGACTAAAGTCTAGTGTATAAACTAGACTAAAGTCTAGTGTATAAACTAGACTAAAGTCTAGTGTATAAACTAGACTAAAGTCTAGTGTATAAACTAGACTAAAGTCTAGTGTATAAACTAGACCTAAAGTCTAGTGTATAAACTAGACTAAAGTCTAGTGTATAAACTAGACTAAAGTCTAGTGTATAAACTAGACTAAAGTCTAGTGTATAAACTAGACTAAAGTCTAGTGTATAAACTAGACTAAAGTCTAGTGTATAAACTAGACTAAAGTCTAGTGTATAAACTAGACTAAAGTCTAGTGTATAAACTAGACTAAAGTCTAGTGTATAAACTAGACTAAAGTCTAGTGTATAAACTAAAGTCTAGTGTATAAACTAGACTAAGTCTAGTGTATAAACTAGACTAAAGTCTAGTGTATAAACTAGACTAAAGTCTAGTGTATAAACTAGACTAAAGTCTAGTGTATAAACTAGACTAAAGTCTAGTGTATAAACTAGACTAAAGTCTAGTGTATAAACTAGACTAAAGTCTAGTGTATAAACTAGACTAAAGTCTAGTGTATATAACTAACTAGCTAAACTAAAGTCTAGTGTATAAACTAGACTAAAGTCTAGTGTATAAACTAGACTAAGTCTAGTGTATAAACTAGACTAAAGTCTAGTGTATAAACTAGACTAAAGTCTAGTGTATAAACTAGACTAAAGTCTAGTGTATAAACTAGACTAAAGTCTAGTGTATAAACTAGACTAAAGTCTAGTGTATAAACTAGATAATCTAGTGTAAACTAGACTAAAGTCTAGTGTATAAACTAGACTAAAGTCTAGTGTATAAACTAGACTAAAGTCTAGTGTATAAACTAGACTAAAGTCTAGTGTATAAACTAGACTAAAGTCTAGTGATAAAACTAAGTCTAGTGTAAACTAGACTAAAGTCTAGTGTATAAACTAGACTAAAGTCTAGTGTATAAACTAGACTAAAGTCTAGTGTATAAACTAGACTAAAGTCTAGTGTATAAACTAGACTAAAGTCTAGTGTATAAACTAGACTAAAGTCTAGTGTATAAACTAGACTAAAGTCTAGTGTATAAACTAGACTAAAAGTCTAGTGTATAAACTAGACTAAAGTCTAGTGTATAAACTAGACTAAAGTCTAGTGTATAAACTAGACTAAAGTCTAGTGTATAAACTAGACTAAAGTCTAGTGTATAAACTAGACTAAAGTCTAGTGTATAAACTAGACTAAAGTCTAGTGTATAAACTAGACTAAAGTCTAGTGTATAAACTAGACTAAAGTCTAGTGTATAAACTAGACTAAAGTCTAGTGTATAAACTAGACTAAAGTCTAGTGTATAAACTAGACTAAAGTCTAGTGTATAAACTAGACTAAAGTCTAGTGTATAAACTAGACTAAAGTCTAGTGTATAAACTAGACTAAAGTCTAGTGTATAAAACTAGACTAAAGTCTAGTGTATAAACTAGACTAAAGTCCTAGTGTATAAACTAGACTAAAGTCTAGTGTATAAACTAGACTAAAGTCTAGTGTATAACTAGACTAAAGTCTAGTGTATAAACTAGACTAAAGTCTAGTGTATAAACTAGACTAAAGTCTAGTGTATAAACTAGACTAAAGTCTAGTGTATAAACTAGACTAAAGTCTAGTGTATAAACTAGACTAAAGTCTAGTGTTAAAAGTAAACTAGACTAAAGTCTAGTGTATAAACTAGACTAAAGTCTAGTGTATAAACTAGACTAAAGTCTAGTGTATAAACTAGACTAAAGTCTAGTGTATAAACTAGACTAAAGTCTAGTGTATAAACTAGACTAAAGTCTAGTGTATAAACTAGACTAAAGTCTAGTGTATAAACTAGACTAAAGTCTAGTGTATAAACTAGACTAAAGTCTAGTGTATAAACTAGACTAAAGTCTAGTGTATAAACTAGACTAAAGTCTAGTGTATAAACTAGACTAAAGTCTAGTGTATAAACTAGACTAAAGTCTAGTGTATAAACTAGACTAAAGTCTAGTGTATAAACTAGACTAAAGTCTAGTGTATAACTAGACTAAAGTCTAGTGTATAAACTAGACTAAAGTCTAGTGTATAAACTAGACTAAAGTCTAGTGTATAAACTAGACTAAAGTCTAGTGTATAAACTAGACTAAGTCTAGTGTATAAACTAGACTAAAGTCTAGTGTATAAACTAGACTAAAGTCTAGTGTATAAAACTAGACTAAAGTCTAGTGTATAAACTAGACTAAAGTCTAGTGTATAACTAGACTAAAGTCTAGTGTATAAACTAGACTAAAGTCTAGTGTATAAACTAGACTAAAGTCTAGTGTATAAACTAGACTAAAGTCTAGTGTATAAACTAGACTAAAGTCTAGTGTATAAACTAGACTAAAGTCTAGTGTATAAACTAGACTAAAGTCTAGTGTATAAACTAGACTAAAGTCTAGTGTATAAACTAGACTAAAGTCTAGTGTATAAACTAGACTAAAGTCTAGTGTATAACTAGACTAAGTCTAGTGTATAAACTAGACTAAAGTCTAGTGTATAAACTAGACTAAAGTCTAGTGTATAAACTAGACTAAAGTCTAGTGTATAAACTAGACTAAAGTCTAGTGTATAAACTAGACTAAAGTCTAGTGTATAAACTAGACTAAAGTCTAGTGTATAAACTAGACTAAAGTCTAGTGTATAAACTAGACTAAAGTCTAGTGTATAAACTAGACTAAAGTCTAGTGTATAAACTAGACTAAAGTCTAGTGTATAAACTAGACTAAAGTCTAGTGTATAAACTAGACTAAAGTCTAGTGTATAAACTAGACTAAAGTCTAGTGTATAAACTAGACTAAAGTCTAGTGTATAAACTAGACTAAAGTCTAGTGTATAAACTAGACTAAAGTCTAGTGTATAAACTAGACTAAAGTCTAGTGTATAAACTAGACTAAAGTCTAGTGTATAAACTAGACTAAAGTCTAGTGTATAAACTAGACTAAAGTCTAGTGTATAAACTAGACTAAAGTCTAGTGTATAAACTAGACTAAAGTCTAGTGTATAAACTAGACTAAAGTCTAGTGTATAAACTAGACTAAAGTCTAGTGTATAAACTAGACTAAAGTCTAGTGTATAAACTAGACTAAAGTCTAGTGTATAAACTAGACTAAAGTCTAGTGTATAAACTAGACTAAAGTCTAGTGTATAAACTAGACTAAAGTCTAGTGTATAAACTAGACTAAAGTCTAGTGTATAAACTAGACTAAAGTCTAGTGTATAAACTAGACTAAAGTCTAGTGTATAAACTAGACTAAAGTCTAGTGTATAAACTAGACTAAAGTCTAGTGTATAAACTAGACTAAAGTCTAGTGTATAAACTAGACTAAAGTCTAGTGTATAAACTAGACTAAAGTCTAGTGTATAAACTAGACTAAAGTCTAGTGTATAAACTAGACTAAAGTCTAGTGTATAATAAACTAGAAACTAAAGTCTAGTGCATAAACTAGACTAAAGTCTAGTGTATAAACTGGACTAAAGTCTAGTGTATAAACTAGACTAAAGTCTAGTGCATAAACTAGACTAAAGTCTAGTGTATAAACTGGACTAAAGTCTAGTGTATAAACTAGACTAAAGTCTAGTGTATAAACTAGACTAAAGTCTAGTGTATAAACAAGACTAAAGTCTAGTGTATAAACTAGACTAAAGTCTAGTGTATAAACTAGACTAAAGTCTAGTGTATAAACTAGACTAAAGTCTAGTGTATAAACTAGACTAAAGTCTAGTGTATAAACTAGACTAAAGTCTAGTGTATAAACTAGACTAAAGTCTAGTGTATAAACTAGACTAAAGTCTAGTGTATAAACTAGACTAAAGTCTAGTGTATAAACTAGACTAAAGTCTAGTGTATAAACTAGACTAAAGTCTAGTGTATAAACTAGACTAAAGTCTAGTGTATAAACTAGACTAAAGTCTAGTATATAAACTAGACTAAAGTCTTAAGTAAGTCTATATAAACTAGACTAAAGTCTAGTGTATAAACTAGACTAAAGTCTAGTATATAAACTAGACTAAAGTCTAGTATATAAACTAGACTAAAGTCTAGTGTATAAACTAGACTAAAGTCTAGTGTATAAACTAGACTAAAGTCTAGTGTATAAACTAGACTAAAGTCTAGTGTATAAACTAGACTAAAGTCTAGTGTATAAACTAGACTAAAGTCTAGTGTATAAACTAGACTAAAGTCTAGTGTATAAACTAGACTAAAGTCTAGTGCATAAACTAGACTAAAGTCTAGTGTATAAACTGGACTAAAGTCTAGTGTATAAACTAGACTAAAGTCTAGTGCATAAACTAGACTAAAGTCTAGTGTATAAACTGGACTAAAGTCTAGTGTATAAACTAGACTAAAGTCTAGTGTATAAACTAGACTAAAGTCTAGTGTATAAACTAGACTAAAGTCTAGTGTATAAACTAGACTAAAGTCTAGTGTATAAACTAGACTAAAGTCTAGTGTATAAACTAGACTAAAGTCTAGTGTATAAACTAGACTAAAGTCTAGTGTATAACTAGACTAAAGTCTAGTGTATAAACTAGACTAAAGTCTAGTGTATAAACTAGACTAAAGTCTAGTGCATAAACTAGACTAAAGTCTAGTGTATAAACTAGACTAAAGTCTAGTGTATAAACTAGACTAAAGTCTAGTGTATAAACTAGACTAAAGTCTAGTGTATAAAATAGACTAAAGTCTAGTGTATAAACTAGACTAAAGTCTAGTATATAAACTAGACTAAAGTCTATTGTATAAACTAGACTAAAGTCTAGTGTATAAACTAGACTAAAGTCTAGTATATAAACTAGACTAAAGTCTATTGTATAAACTAGACTAAAGTCTAGTGTATAAACTAGACTAAAGTCTAGTATATAAACTAGACTAAAGTCTAGTATATAAACTAGACTTAAGTCTAGTGTATAAACTAGACTAAAGTCTAGTATATAAACTAGACTTGAGTCTAGTGTATAAACTAGACTAAAGTCTAGTGTATAAACTAGACTTAAGTCTAGTGTATAAACTAGACTAAAGTCTAGTGTATAAACTAGACTAAAGTCTAGTGTATAAACTGGACTAAAGTTTATAAACTAGACTTATTTCTACACTATATTTTAGTCTAGTTAATAGACTAAACGTTAGTCTAATTTATATAATGTACTTTAGACTAGTTAAAGAATAGACTTTAATCTAGTTTTTGGAAATGACTTCAGTTCAGTTTAAAGACTAAGTTTTAGTATAGTTTACAAACTGGACCTTAGTCTTGTTTATGGACTAAATTTTAATCTAGTTTATGAAACTAGACTGGGAAAAAATAGAGAAAAAAATTTTCTTAAAATTTTTTCTTCATCACTCCTTATTTGTTTATCACAAAAATTATTCACAATTTACATAAAATTCACTCTCCCTTAGACCAAAAATAATCAATATATTACTTCATCTAGCCCTCTCTTTAGAATCCCAACTACTAACTACCAGAAAATTGTTTGTCACTTTAGAATATTTTTAGTTTTTCACCTCCTTTGAAATTTTGTGCAACATTTGCACGTATTTTCCATAAAACATAAAACTTGTTACACATAAAATTCTCTTCTTTTATATTTTGTTCACATTGTTTATTGTTTTGTTGTACTCACATTTACAACAACACTTTCGAGCAACAGGTAAAAATTGTAATGATCTCTTGTTTTTGTTTTAAGTTTTCTCACACGCTGTTTACCTCAAGTCGTGTTACGGTTGAATGTTATCAACGTAAATGCAGGGGTGGAAATGGTGGAATATTTAATGAATTGTTATGATCACGTTTTGGTATTTGTAGCTGAGAAATTGTGGGAATTTTAAAAAAGGCGAATATTTAAAGTGAAGCCTCAATGAGTTAAAAATATGTTTATGAAGAATTTTTATTTAATAAAAATTTAAGATTTGCTTATACGGGTTACACCCCTAAAAACAACACTAGAGTCTTATCTATAAACTGGACTTAAGTCTGATCTAGAGTCTAATCTATAAACTGGACTTAAGTCTGATCTTTAAACTGGACTTAAGTCTAGTCTGTAAACTAGATTAAAATATATTTCATAAAGTTACTAAATCTAATACTTGACTAAAAATTCTATAATTTAGACTAAAAATTCTAGTCTATAAATTACACTAACAATCTGTAAACTAGACTAGAAAGTCTTGTCTATAAGTTCACTGAAGTCTACTATATAAACTACACTAAATACATCCTATAAACTTGAGTGAAGTCTAATCTGTAAGCTGGACTAATGTCTACAAGTACAAAATAAAGGTTCATGTACTAGATTTAAGTTAAGTCTATAAAAAAAAACTAAAATCCAGTCTAAAAATAAGATCAAAGTCTGTTCTTCACACTGGACCAAAGTCTAAAAATGAAACTAATGTCTGGTCTATAAACTAGATTAAAGTCTGGTCTATAAACAAGACTAAAACTTAGTCTTTAAACTGGCCTAAATCCTGCTTATAAAGTTGACTAAAGTCTAATCTAGACTAGACAAGAATATATACTAGTTTATAAAATATACTAAAGTTAAGTCTTTTTAAGACTAAAGTTAAGTCTATAAACTAGAATAAAGTCAAGTCTTTATACTGGACTAATAATTCTAGTCTATAAATTGCACAAACAATCTTTAAACTAGACTATAAACTCTAGTCTACAAATTACGCTAAACACAGTCAATAAACTTCTAGACTACAAACTAATGTTTGGTTCATTAATAGACTAAAATCTAGTCCGTAAACTAGAGAAAAGTTTAGTCTATAAAGTAGACTAAAGAGTATTTTATAAACTAGACCAAAGTCTAGTCAATAACCTGAATTAAATTCTTGTCTATAAAATGGATTTTAGTCTATAAACCAAACTAAAATCATTTCAATAAACTAGACTAAATTTGGGCCATACGATCGCATGGATTTATTACAGATTGATTAACTTAAATGCTGGACCAAACTATCTGCTTAATCAATCATGGGCCACATGTTGAAAAACCAGTCAAAACTCAATTCTAAAGCATCAATCAATTCATCAGTTTTTTATTTTTTAACCTAAAACTTTTGTTAAAAATTTTTATTATACAACTCCCTAGTACTTGGTCCAAACTATGAAAGCAACTAAAACTTATGAACTGCGAATTTATATTAGTTCGACTGTAAAGACACAATAATTTGACTGCTAAATTGGCTACGATTAACAGTAAAATAATCATGCGTACATGAACATTTAACATTTCAAAGTAAATTAACATTTTTTAGAATTTTACAAAATGTATTGCATACCTTAAGGTGAAAAGTTTTTAATGGAAGATAATATAAATTTTAATTAAATTTATTACATATTTTAAGGCGTTATTAGGAATTTTTAGTTAATTAAACCTAAAATGCGATGTTTAAAAATTGCTGTTAATTTAAATAATTTTCAAAAAAAATTTTTTATTAAAAAACTTTTAACTAAAAAATTGGTTGGTCCATTTTTGTTCATGTCATCAAGTGGCTCACTTAAGTGCGTGAGCGAAACGAAAAGTTTTGAATGACATTTTTTTAATTACAATCAGAATCACTTCCCGAGTCAATTTAAGCTTGCCCATCCGTCCGGCTGGATGTCGAGATGTAAAGCTTATTCGTTAAGTACATGTCGCAGTTTTGAAAATATCCTAATGAAATTTGGCACGTACCATTGGAATTGGTTACGACTGGTCCTTTATTTATTGTTGGTGCCATGCAAATGTCCCCTCAGAATGGTTTTTTTAGCCCATAAAATTCCTGAATATAAAACGATTTTTACCAAATTTTGCAAAACTAACTCTTTTTATATTCTAAAATGATATGCAAAATTATACGAGGATCGGTCTATTATTTCTTACTGGACCCATACCATCACCTTTCTAAATATCACTTTGGAAATATTTAGACAAATAAGAGATAAATGTAAACCAAAACCACTGTGCGAAACGAGGGTCGGTCCATAATTTTTTCTAATTCCGCATAAATTTCACATAAATTTTAGTATCATAATAATATACCGCTCACATAAGAAAAATAAGGAAAGTAGTTATTTACAATCAACAATATGGTGTAGGGTATTTAGACGGGAAAATTAAGTTTATGACATAAATGGATTTTCTTGTCAAATGAACAAAATAAAAAATAATAAACAAAATATTTGAAAATAAAATGAAACGTATTAAATTATTATTAAATAATAAAAACAGATAACTAATAATTATCAATGATAAAAAATGGAAATGACTTTATTTGTTTCGCGGATTTAAGGGGGTGACAAGCGGTCTATTGTTTGAAATAACTTTAACAAAACAAAGTTTTAAAAAATAAAGAAATCAGAGAAACTTAAAGGGAATATAAAAAGATTTCTTGCATCCAGGTATATCTAAAATATGTCAATTATTGATTTATGTCGTTATGTACTCAGTTCGATAAGCATGAGTTTAAAAGTACCAGCTAAAATTTAAAAAAAATGTTCGAGAAAATGATAAAATATAGAAAAGAAATCTACTAAAAAGAACATCTGACAATTCTGTTTTAAGAGGGACGAAACGAAATGTACCGGTTATTGGTACTTTTTTGAATTCGTATCTTTTTGGGAGAAAATGAAATAAACTTTAGTTTGGTACTGTTTTGTATGCGATACTTTTTCACAGCAGTAAACATTTAACTAAAATTCTTATCAGAAAAATTAGAAATATAAGTTTGGTACTTTTCTAATTAAGTACTAAGTTCCGTTATACGAGCTTAAATTTTCAAAAAAATGTTTCTGAAATATGATAAAAATCCTGTTTTATGAACGACGAAACTAAACATATCAGTTATTGGTACTTTCTTGAAATTCATACCTTTTTGGGAGAAAAATTAAAATAATCAATTTGGTACTATTTTGTAAACGATATTTTTTCAATCAGCAAAAATTTAAGTAAAACTTTTTTTTAGAAAAATTAGAGATAAAGAGAAAAAGGAAAAAATCATTTCGGTACTTATATTTTTACGATACTTTTCAAAGCAAAAAATATTTATGCACAATTTTTATAAGATAAAAAATTTAAATATAAGTTTGGTACTTTTTTAATTTAGTACTTTTCATGATTTGTCATCACCATTTTTGATTTCATTGAAAGATGGAAAACGGGATTTAAACTCACATGTTTTGTTAACATTTTAAGAAAATGTGAATTTTAGATTTCGGATAACACAATTAAATTGGTACTAAATTCGGAAAATTTTGGAAATGACGTCATTAAAATTTTTTATTTGATCAAATCTGTATTATGAAAGAAAAGGAAAAAAATGGTACTTTTCGCTTATAGTGATTTCTATTAAATACTAATGAAAGAAGCTCTAAATGGTTCTAAGTGGTATGGTACTTTTTTAATAGTGTTATGTGCATGAAACATTAAATTTGTGACTTATAAAAATGTAAAATAAATGGGAATCAACTCATATAACCATAACTTGTGGTTAATCGCTCACATATGTGATTAGGTTAGGTCATCAGACTGCCACGAAAAAAAATGTTCAGAAAATGACTCACTTGGGTTCTTGAAATTCCTTTGTGTGACCTGTAAAGATAATGAATGGATATGAAGAGAAATCAAAAAGTAAGCATGGAGTCTACATAGGAGAGGTGGGTCCTCATTTAAATAACTTAGAAGGAAAGCCCATTATCGTTGTATGTATTCCAATATCCTGACACCTGTATCCCTCAAGAGAGTTCTCGAAATCTTTAGTAGAAATATTTAACTGACTCAATATTATCTTGGTCATATCATGCCGACAAGACAAGTGGGTTTTTTTCTTCATCTGTTCTGCACTATAGCATAGACTTCATCCGCTCTACGTTTCTTACAGTGAGTGAGTGGTGAACAATACATACGATCAATGTACTCATCTGTTAGGTCTATCCCTCCTTTCTCCAGGGCATCAGCCCTGAATAATTCTATGTTTGTGTACCCAGATCTGTGCAATGTTCGAATGTTATGCCATCTAATTGAGGGATGATATTGAAAGTATTGCTCTCAACGCAATGCGGTTAGCTTAGCGCTCGGAATATTTGGTGCGAAAAGTTAATGTAGATTTAAAAACTTACTAAACTCAAAAAATTCCTGACAGGAACGCTGCTAAAAATTTAGAGACCAAAAACAGAGCACAAAAGTTGAAGTCATGTTAAAAAAAGTCAGATTTTGCGCAATTTCCTGGTTAAAATTTAATGTTGCTGATGATCGATTATCTTTTGCATATAAGTTTAGGTTAAAATTTTCCAAAAGTTCTTCTTATTCGAAGAAGCGGGTTCTATAAATACCAAAATTTACATCAAAGAATGTTTACAAGAAAGGCGGCTCTCATTTATAAGACTTCACAATGTCTCCACTTACTATTGGCTCTATGGTAAACCAGCTTCTGAGTGGTACAAGAACAATAATTTAGTATTGGTACCAAGAGAAGCAAATCCTTTAAACTGCTCAGAGCTAGGGCCAGTGAAGAGATATTGAGCACTTGTTGAAAATTGAAGAGCACTACCAGAGGACTATCTGTTCGAGCAAGTGACAGAAGGCACTATAAAAACGTTATTGGAAAAGTTTCCGAAATACATATTCTTTTTTAAATTGTAACAATAATTTCAGTCAAAACTGTTAATTTAGTGGTTTCGTTTTTCGTTATTTATCTTATTTTAAAATAAAATCCAACCACTGTATTCCCAAACACCAATTACCCCCAAACATATTTTGCATTTCAAAACATGGCAACTCTATGACAACAACACACATGCCATTACATAAGTCTTATATAATTATAGAATTAATGCAAAAATATCAACACAAAATTTATAATTATTCCGTTATTTATTTCACAAAAAGAAAAAAACTTCAAATGAGCAAAACTAAAAATACTCTTTCGCTGGCCGCTCTCGCTCAGCGCAATTGACTATTTTTTTTTTTAATGCACACATTAGTCAGTCACTAAGTGGAACAAACAAACAAACAAACAAATAAACAAACAAACAGATATAAAATAAAATCTGTTGGACTCGTCAGTCACTGAGTCAAACTAAACTTACAAAAAAAGTTAACAACTTAATACAACCACCCTCTGTGTTGTTGTTGTGTTGTTGCTGTTGGGTGCAATAGAAATCAAATGCAGCTATTTGACTCACACATTTGCTAATACTCTCTCGCTCTGCCTCATTGATGGGAAAAATATACTCGCCGCACAGTGTTCTTTATTGGAAATAATTCTGTAATTTTGGAATTTATTAATATTTTTTAACAATTGGACATTCTTGAGGTGCTTTGTAATTGAGAAGAACATGTTTCTGGTGGATCCTGGGGTCGGGATGTGGATCTCCAAAGTTGGTCACCTCAGGTATGACGATTCTTGAGGTGCTTTGTAATTGAGAAGAACATGTTTCTGGTGGATCCTGGGGTCAGGAAGTGAATCTCCAAAGTTGGTCACCTCAGGTATGACGATTTTTTTTAATTGGACACTATTTTATTTGTGATTTGATTGAAAAAATATTTTACAGAAAATTGTTTACAAAATATTCCCAATTTTTCTTTCCAAAATAGACAAAATTCCAAAATTCCGGGGAAAACGTGCTACAAAATTTACTTGTTCAGTAAATTGTTTACCCTGCCGTTGAAAGAGAATTTCGCTCTAGATCATTGATGGGGATCTCCAAAGTCGGTCATCTCGGGTATGACGATTTTTTGAAATTGGTCAAGGTTCTATTCTTTAAAATATTCCCATTTTTTCATTCAAAAATAGCCAAAATTCCAATCCGGGGAAAACGTGCTACCAAATTTACTTTTTTTCAGTAAATTGCTCATCCAACCGTTAAAAGGGGATTGACCCATTACAAGTTTCTTGAGTGCATAGCTAATAAATGTAGCTATAATACTTTGTGGCCGATTCAGAATTTGACATTTTTTATCTCCTCAAAAAAAACTAAAGAAAAATATTTGAAAATTAACAAAATTCAAATAGCGCTTGCGGGGAAACTATTTCCTCTAATGTCCTCAGTTTCGCTTTATATGCATTTATGCTAGAAATTCTTTCAGAATTGAGAAAAAATTTATAGTCCAGATGGAAATATTTAATTTTAAAATAAAAAAATCTTTTTTTTAGTAAATTGCTGATCCTGCCATTAAAAGAGGATTGATCCATTAAGTTGAGCTCAAGAAATCAATAATTAAGGCACTTCTTCGACGATTCTAGTTTAAAATTTTTTTGACTTCTTAAAAAAGCTAAAGAAAAATATTTGAAAATTATCGAAAATCCAATAGCGCTTGCGGGGAAACTATTTCCTCTAATGCCCTCGGCTTTGACTTACGTGTATTTATGTTAGAAATCCTTTCAGAATTGAGAAAAACTTAAAAAAAAACCGAAAAATCCCACTTTTTTCTAAATTTCTAGTTCAAAATAATATATTAGAAATCTGTTTGGAATAGAGTCTACCAAGTAAAAAAACCTGGCCAAAAATAGTTCAAAATTTTACTTTGTTGTAAATATCTCCTGATCTATAAGAGTTATCTTATACATGCAAGCATGCTATACATTTATGAAATATTTTTTTCAATCAAATCGTAAATAAAATTTTGACAATTTAAGAAAATCGTCTTATACGAGGTTTAGAGATCAACTTCCCGACCCAAGACCCTCTTTAAACATGTTCTTTTCCAACTGAAATCAATCAATTGGAAAACTCACCAAGAATGTCCGTGTGAAATTTCGTAAAAAAATATTCAAACGTTACAAAGTTACAGAATTTTTCCAAAAAAAAAAAAGTCGTTGTGACCACTGTGCGCCGCAAGTGAAGAATTTTTCTTATATAAAAAAATCAGAAACGAATAAAAAAACGCATTACTGTATTTATGTAAGTTTACTTAAGTTGAAAGTATGATAGACATACAAACACACACACACACACAAGCGCACATACACATAAATGGAAATAAACGATTTACAGGCTGAAAAGTGAGAAACACACTTTAGTGTTGTTCTAAATCTCCTTAAGATCACTTTCGTCGTAAAGCGTTTGATTTCATCCACATTTTAATAAGTGTTTAAGAAAAACAACAACAATAACAATATTTAATTAAATTATATAAGTGAAACAACAATAATACAAGTGGAAGAAGAAGAAGAAACAAAATAAAAAAACAACTAAAATTCCTTAAATAAACGAGCACGTGATTTACAATAAATAAGAGAAAAAAAATTCTGCTGCTTCTTCTTACGCTCAACTCTAGTAATTTTGTTTACACATCGAGTTTGTGTGTATGTGTGTGTGTGTGTAGTTGAGTGTAATTGAAAATAACAAAAATATAAAAGAGTGAATGCATTTTGTGCGTAAAAAACAGAGAAAGTAAAACTCTCATTTAAAACTCTCTTAACAAAAGCAAAACAAAACAAAACGCATAAATATTTTTTTGTCGCCTCCCTCCCATTCACAACAACAAAAACAGCCAAAGTGAAACACTAACAAAACTATAAAGTAATTTTTTTTGCTTTTGTATGGAACAAAAGTGTGTGTGCGTGTGTGTGTAAAGATAAAAAATATAAAAATAATTTTATATTTTTATTTTTTTTTAATGAATTTATAAATCAAGTGTTTTTGTTTTCACCCCCTCAACTTTGAAATCGGTGCCGTGGACGAAGAAGAGGAAGAAGAATCATTAGAAAAACTATAAAGAGTAAAAAAAGTGTTTTTGTATGTTTATTCTTGTTGTTGTTGCTGTTTCTTTATGCGGGAGCATTTTTTGTTTTCATTATTAAAATTTCAAGTGCTGGTTTACATTTGAATTTCAACAAACTTGGCTCGTGTAGTGGAGTATAAGATCATCATCATGCCTTCGAGGTCAAATCGACGACAGTGTTTTAAAGGCCCTTCAAGTTCCATGCAATCAAATATTATAGATTTATCGATGAAAGGTATGTGTGAGAAATTATTCTGATGTCCTCAGTCAACGCAAGTGGTGATGAGGGTATATTAACTTTATAATTCCGCGGAATAATCTAAGACCTGATAAAATATAATATAAATATCGGTGTCGATTTTAGCTATGAACGTCTGTATGTTGGAAACATTCTTACGCCTAGAATACATGTTCGATTTCAATGAAACTTGGCCACACTATTTGTTATTGTCCTAAGAATTTCCTATTTAAAACCAACTTTATGGATCCATAAGCAAAGAAGTTATGGACCCATATCGAAGGCAACCACAACATTCCGAAAAATACAATTTTGTTTACAAAAAGTAACTGGATTTATACAGCCGTGGTCAAAATAATAGCACCACATACATGCGTATTCCTTAATAAGTCATAAAAGCTTAATGTATGAAAAGTTGTTCCTTAAATACAACTTTTTCCAAAAGAATTGATAAAACCAGGCACCACGCGGGTTCAACTATAACAAAAAGCAAAAAATAATTAATTTTTGTTTAATTTTTGAGTACTATTTTATCGAATAACAGCCGAACATCGCCTTCCTATTGAGTTTATTATATTCTGGCACCTTTCCAGTATAAAAGAGTTCCATGCCTGCTCTATAGTGATTCAAAGTTCACAATTATTGGTCGGTTTTATTACCGACTCCTTCTTTCATACGTATGTAGACAAATTATCGATTGGATTTACATCAGAAGACTTGGCAGGCTATTTCATTACAGTGACTCCATTATTCGGAAACTACTTTTAGCTATTTTGCTAGTATGTTTGGGGCGTTGCCTTGTTGCATGACCTTCATCAGTGGCATCTCTTCAGATATATACGGAAGCATTACTTTGTCTAATATTTTCACATAATGTGACATATCCCCTAATAGCTTTAACACAGTAAATGGGTCCAATACTGCAGTATGAAATGCACTTCCATCCATAAGACTAGAACCGTCGTGTTTGAAAGTTTTTAATTATATTCCTTGCTAAGAGGCTTCCTTACAAATAAAAAAATATTTAAGACTAATCGGTCCACAGAATAGTACTCCCCTTTTTTTTAGCAAACTCTAATCTATTTGTGGCATGTGAAGTAGTTAAGAGGGGGACTTTTCATGGTATATGGGCTTAGAGCGTAAGTACTTAATAACAGATTTAAATTATTTTTTAATCCCTGATGCTGAAATAAATGTCTGCTACTTCATTTGACGTAATATACGTTGAACCATTAAGGTGTTGCCACAGTTTTTCCTCCACGACTCCCTACTTTTAACTTGTAGGTTATGGTATTTCTCATATCATATTTTTTGATTGTCCAATAATATTTCCTATTTCGGCATAAGTTTGTCAATCTGAACCATGCTTTTTAATGAGTTCACGCTTTCCTAATGCAAAGTGTTTGGACCAATCTATTATTAAAATTTTGATAGCACGCTGCCTGAAAATATAGTCATTCACACTAAATGTTATTACAATAGTTTGGACTGTTTATTCATGAACAAAAACACAAATCAGCAACGAAGATGTGACATATGAATGGTGCTATTTTTTTAACTGCAGCTGTACATAGTTTACGCATAGCATACAGTTTCATGTCTTTCATCGTGGAACATAAATATCATGGAAATAAAATCAATAGAGAAAAATTTATAGGTTAAAATATTAAAAATTTTGATATCCCAAATTTGGTCTGTCATTTAAGTCACAATTTTGAAGATAATTTTTTGAAATGTATCATATGTTTTTTCTTTGATATAAAAATTAAGTCTCAAGAACTAGATTGCACCCAAGAACTAGATTACACTGGGTCCATTATTTGAATTAGATCTCGTATAAAGTCTCGTCTCGGAATATGGTTTAAAGTTTATAAAACACTTAAATATACATCACTTTTGCTGAAATTCGGAACATTCATCTTTCTAACTTTCTTAAATATATGTTATTGATTTGACCAATATCGCTATATGTTTTCCCATATCTCCCTTATAAAGCCCTTTCTTGGAAAACGGTTTTTGGGTTATAAAACTCTTACGAAGTAATTTTATTTTAAATCGTCTTGATAATTTTCCTATTTCTATATAAGAATATTTTAAGTCAAAATCTCTATTCCTTTTCCGGAATAGAGGTCTCGGCCTATATAGACACATTCTATAGAAATTGGCATAATTATAGTGAATTTTAAGAATATGACTCAATATTTCACAATATTTATAATTCATGCAAATATTTCCATAATTTAGGTGGTGAAGGGTATTGAAGATTCAAATATGACCTCCTTATTTGTTGTTATTGTTTTTTTGTTTTCTTGGTTTTCTTTATTTTGCAATTTGTTGTTTGTTTTTTTGGAATATGATACAGGGTTGCCAGATTTATGTTAAAGCAAATAAGGTTCAATGTGTTAAAAATCCCATTATTTTAGCTTAAATTAAGCAACTAAATTTGATTTTTTACGATTTTATGAAAGCTCTTTGTGTTGAAAACTAACTTTTAACCGGTGCGCTTTGCTACACAAAATTTTCCTCAGTCCATGATCTTGTAAGAAATGTCACAAATCACGACGTGTATTAAAAAAATTCATGCAACGTGCAATGTGCCAAATACCGCTGACCCTGTCTGTTCTAAGACTTTATTTAATATTTGCATTGCATGGGGCTACCTCTTCCTTTAGTCCTATCCGTCCTACATTTGGTCCTGTAAAACACATCCTTGAGAAAGTGGTTGGGCCCGACTCTCGCTTTTATAGTTTTTTTTAGATAATCGGTAATTAATATTTGGTTTATAACGGAACTTTTTATGGTCCTATCGAAATTTTTTATAACCTAAGTTACCATCCAAATCCCCCCCCCCCCCAAAAAAAAAAAAAAAAAAACACAAACAAACATAGATTCAATTTTATATATAAATAAAACAAACTGGAAATGTTCTTTCCCGTAGCTCATAGGTCTCGAGATATGGGCACCTAAAGTTTCTCAGTTTATATTTAATAACAACATGGATATCGTTAGAAAGGTCTTGAAAGATAAAAAATATATAATAAAAAAATATTTTATGTTTTTTGCAACGATTTTTTATCATAAAATATTATAAATAATGCGATACAAAAATTAATATTCTGAACAAAGAGGTGAGATCGAAAAATTCTTAACATATGTTTTTCATAAAATTTTTAACCCGAAGTATTATTTTTATCTTTGCAAGACATATCCGTTTTTCTGTTTAATGTCAAACAAATTAAAATGAGTGACCAGAAAAAAGTGCGTAGTGATATTATATTTTTAACAAAATCCACCTTGGTCCTACAAAAATTTAGTCAAGCATTCAAAGGTATACCGTCAAGCTGTATCTAATGTTACTTATTAATCTCGATGGAATTGGTCAATATTTAAGAAACTTTTAAGCTTTAAACACTATTCCATGAAGTATAATAATGACCGATAACTGACAAACTAGATTCATTTCTTAAAAGCAGTTTCCAAATAATTATTATACCAAATTCTAATAAAATTGGACTAATTTTAAGAGTCATGTGGCTTAAAGTTCTATTCGGGGAAGCGAATAGAGTAATTGTGACGGTTTTAAATAGAATAGTTTCAAGTTTAAAAATCTTATAAGTGTAAAAATTTTTCCTGGAAGGCGACTTTAATTGGCCCAAAATTCGCCATGAAAGTAACTTTTATTAAGTTAGAAAAATAATCATGCGAATAAAAAT
Source organism: Cochliomyia hominivorax (assembly GCA_004302925.2). Taxonomy (NCBI): domain Eukaryota; kingdom Metazoa; phylum Arthropoda; class Insecta; order Diptera; family Calliphoridae; genus Cochliomyia; species Cochliomyia hominivorax. The sequence goes on from PYHX02000413.1 coordinate 48,374,920, forward strand.
AATGGTTAATATTCATAAACGAGCCTTATAAGTTGAAAACTGTTTACCGGAAAACGTCATTATAGGGAAGCTTTAGCATAATATGGTCCGAGATTGGTCAAATTATTAATATATTAAAAACAACTGGAAAAATAATTACGCCAAATTTCAACAGAATTGGTCTTTATTTATTAGTTTAATAAACTCGGTTTTCCGGGAAGGGGACTTATATGAGAGCTCTATGAAGATGTGAACCGAGATTGGTCAAATTAATAATATGTATTACAGTTGCCTAGATTAACAATAAATCCGAATTACAGTAAGTGTTTTATAAGCTTAAAACAATATTTCGGGAAGGGACCTTTTATGGGACTTAGGTCAAATAACGGTATTAGCACAATATAGTGTCTTTGGGTTTATAATTGTATCAAAATTAAACTGTGTTGCAAACTTCAGAAAATTATTTTCAAAATTGCGGTCTCTACGACAAATTGACTTTGGGGTATATCAACATTTTGCTTATTTAAGCCTATAACTTTTTGTATTCATCCAATTTTTATGATTTTTTATTTGATAATGTACACAAAGAGTATGTTATGGGTCTGTTTTGTTTAAATGTTGTTACTTTTGAGGAAAATATAATAAAAGTTCTTTTTTAGAGTTTTAAGTTTGTCTCAGATATCCGTCTATAATTTTGTGGCTAACAAAACGATCTAGTTGGTTTTAAAAAGGAAAAAGCTTAGGACCATTATGGACACTGTGGCCAAATTTCATTCCAATTATTCTTGGCGTAAAATAGACAGACAGACATAGCTAAATCTAATCAGATATGATTTCATATAAGAATATATATATTTATGGGGTTTCAGATGATTCCTTCTTGGCGTTACACATAGAATGACAAACTTTATATACCATCATTACCACTTGCGGTGGTGAAGGATTAATAACTGGTTATGCCAACATTTTTATATAATTTCGAAGTTCAACACATTGAACTCAGTTGTTTAAATAGATCTTAATCAAGAGCGTCTAACTATTAAGCCCAAATTAGCCTTAAGAAAATTGTGTAATATTCTGCTTTATTAATATATTTGTAGCTTTGGAGAAGCCTTAGAATAATGCTTTATTTCCAATTGAGACTCAACGTACAAAATGTTATGAAGTTTAAAAATTTTTCATAATTAAAATTAATATTTGCTGTAGGGTAACTTATTAGAATAGAACTGACCACGTTTTATTCCGTAAATAATTTGTCAAAAAAAAAATGAGGCGATAAACTGGAATCAAAATATATTATTTGCCCTCACTAATCATTAAAGTGGGCCAAGTTCAACAATAAAAAAATTTAACCTTTTTTTTTATTTGAAATGGAAAAAATAAATTGATTAAAAGAAACACGCGATCTGTAATCATGATTATTTTATAGAACGCACGTGGTGCTCTCTCAAAGAGGGTGTGTATGTATTAATTTTGAAATATAAAATTTTAAACGCTTTTAAATTCAGAACAATTGAAATGAAAATTTATTTAATTTCTTGAATTAAGTCGTTTTTACATCAATTTCAATTAAAACTTTAAACTGATCAGGTTTTATGTGTAAACATTGAGAGAGTAAATAATTATTAAAAATTGTTTATGCCGTTATCATTATTGCTATACCCTATACCACCATAGGTGGTTGGGGTATTATGCGTTTGTACAAAAATTGTAACCGTTCGTCTCAGCATCATTTCTGAGTCGATTTAACGATGTCAGTCTGGTCGCTGGCTGTCCATATTAACCTTGTGAGCAATATGCAGGCTGCAGTTTTAAAGATATCATGCCATGTGTCATTATTTTGTTCCAAGGACGATGCCTGTTGAAATTGGTGATGATGGGTTCATTATTTCACCAAGTCCCCATAGAAATGTTCCTCCTAAAAAGGGGATTAAAGATCACGAAAGTCCTAAATATAAAGTGGTTATTAAAGAAATTTGACACAAATTAGTTTTATAAGATTCTTTAACGATGTGCCAAATTATACGAGGATCGGTTCATTATTTTTCATTCAACTCCTCTTCCAAATGTAAGTTTTCATGGCTTAAATTTCACACATACGTTGGTGTTTTAAATAAAAATTGGAAAAATCTAGAAAAATATAAGCCAAAATCAATACGCAAAATTTTACAAGGGTCGGTCCATAATCCCTTCTAGCTACCCTATAACGTCCACAGAAAAAATCCTTTTAGAATGCTATATTGCACTCTAAAGCATTAATATACGAGGGCGTTTCATCAATTTTAGTTAGCTTCTACTTATAAACAACATATTCGTGTAGGGTATTAAATAATCGGGCTTGACCAACTATAATTCTTACCTGTTTATTTTAACAACTGTTTATTAGTAAATATTAACGAATACAAATCACAATCCGAATTGAGCAAATACAGTGTTTAAATAACAAATGTAAACAGATGATTGTGATGACACGATCATCAGAGAGTTAAGAGTGGAAGGGAAGTGATATTTGGTTGTTGTTGTTGTTGTTGATTTCGAAGTTTGGATAAAAGTTTTCTTTTATTCTTATTTATCATTCTTTGCCTTTTCTGAAGAGAATTATAAATATGATCATAATCAAATGTCAACAAAAGAATATTGGAGAATAACGCTACAAATGTATTTGAAATATAAACATAGTGTTGTACAACGTATAGTACACACACGGACAAAAGTCATCGCAATCTATTATGTACAATATTGAAAGGTTTTCCATGCTAAGAAAATAATTCAAAAATGGTTCAGTTGAATAAAAATTCGAAAAATTTTTATTAGGAGTGAAATCAAACAAGTAAGAATGCTATAATCGGCTATGCCGAATCTTCAATATCCACAAATTCGTTTGAAGTTAATACCTTAGGTTCCGTAGATATACATATACACCCATACACTCACAAATGGATTTAGTATATAACACTTAATGAGTCATAAAATTAGTTATAATTTTGGCTATAACTTTTTTCTACTCAACTGAACTGCATTGTACTGAGTTCCATTTAATTGTTTTATAAGCTCAAACCCGTTCTCCGGAAAGGGGCGTTATATGGTAGCTATATCAAAATATGGCCCCATGTTAATAAAATTTATAACATAAATTTAAAATAGTTGGAAAATTAACTTTGTCTTATTTCAATAGAAATCGTTCAAATTTAAAAGTTTTATAAGCTATAAATCATATTCCGGGAAGGGGCCTGGGTCAATAAATGATCCCAGAACAATATGGCTTCTTTGGATTTATTATTGTATCCAAATAAGTATATGTGACAAATTTCAGTAAATTATCTTAAATATTGCAGCCCATATGACACACAGAGTTTGGGGTGTATCAAAATTTTGCATATTATAGCATATAACATTTTTTCTGTTAATCTGATTTTGATTATCTTTTGCATGATGATGGAGAACGTACAATTGTATGTTAAAATTAAAGTTTTGTTTAAGTCCAGTTACATTTTTTAGAACAAATAAGAGTTCATTTTCGAAATTTTGAGGTTGTTTCAGATATCGGTCTATAACTTCCTTGCTTATAAAACCATATAGCTGGTTACAAATAGCAAACTGCTTAGGACAACAACAAACGATGTATCCAAGTTTTGTTGAATTCGGATAATTATTCTAGGCGTGAGAATGTTTCCAACAGATAGACAGGCGGACATAGCTAAATCGACTTAGTTTTTGATTTGATGCAATATATACATGCGGTAGGAAAGTAGCCCGATAAGATAAGTACTCAGACTATGTGGTACGAAAATTTTAAAAACATAAAATTCCTGACAGGAACACAGCAAAAAATTTAGGGGCCAAAAACAGAGCACGGTAATTATTAATAACGGGGTCTATAAATAAATGCTGCTTCCATTCATATGTCTTCCAGTCGCTATTGTAATCAAGCCCATCAGTAGTACAAGAACAAGTAAATGGTATTTGTACTAGGAAGGACAAATCCTCCAAACTGCCCGTTGAGAGATATTGATCTCTTGTTAAAGAGATTTAAAGAGCACAAAAAAAGATGTTCAAAGATTTTAAAGGCAGATGCACTTCCTATTCGAACAAAGTGACAGATGGGACTATGAAAACGTTAGTTGAAGGGTTTCCGAAAAACTAAAAAAATAAGGAAAAATTAAAACTGTGGTGGTTTCGTTTTTATTAACATATATGTATGTTAAGAATTTTTCGATCTCACTTCTTAGAAAGAAAGTACGGAATTCCGAGGCTAATGAAGCAATGCAAAAAACCCTGTCTTCTGTTGAGATAGTGCAGCATATTTCTTTAATCCCTTCTTAACTTCGAAAGTTTTTTTCAACTTCAAAAGGCACTAAAATGTCTCCAAAATTTTACAGCGATAACTTTTTAATCTGTTCTTAACTTCAGGTAGTACTAAACGAAGCGATGAAATGAGAAATGAAATGAAGGGGCCTCTAATTGATGTGAATTAGATGTAGAAGTAGTTTTAAAAGTTACCACAGTTTGGAATCAAGAGTTCAAAACTTAGATTTAGGCTGAAACAAGGAAGGGAAATATTACTTATAACAGGTGAAATTATGAGTATTATATAGCGTTTAGTGACTTAAATTAGTTAACAAAGAAATGCTACATTTTATCTTGAAAAATCAGATCCGTGTAACATTTGTTTCGAACTCTACAAATTCGATTGCTGTTAAAGTAATCGATAAACGAGGTGAATTCTTATCTACAAAATGTTTGCTAATAAATTCCGAATGTTTAAAATTGAAAAGCGATATATTTTGTGGTAAACCTGATTCTTTATAACGTTATGGAATTATTATTTTCTTATTCATAAATTAATATTAATTTCACTATTTTTATGAAGTGATTTTGAGTTCACAGATCACTTTTGTTTACAGAACCTTAAAAATAATTCTCTGTTTTATATTACAAAATTGTTTTCCTTCTCTTTTGCTCTTTTCCTAAACATCATTTATTATTTCTCACTAATCGAAAGCGATTCACTGTTGCGATCTATTTAACTCAATATTTTTGTTCGTATAATTTTAATCGTTTCCACAATAAAAGAAGATTACAACACAAAAGATTCTTCCTCAATTAATCGCCCGCCATAATTTCAAATGTTCGCTTTTATAAATTTATTTTATACTTCAAAACTTTTTTATACTCTTCACCACCTGAAGTGATTAAGGGGTTATATGAACCTTGTCATTCCGCCTGTAACGCTCAGACCCCATGATGTGTATGTCTGTTGGTCTGTCTATTATTGGCCACGTTCACATCCAAAATGAAATTTGTTATAGTTCTGAGAAGTTTCCTATAAAAAATCAGTTCAGTACATTTGAATATATAGACCGATAACTGAGGTAACTTCTAAGTTCAATCAAAAACTTTCGTAAAATTGTCTATTATATATCAACTAATTAGATAAAATTGCCATATAATTAAATTTTTCAAAATCGGTTCAGAAGAAAAAATGTGTTTTTGAGTGTATGTGTGAGTCTGCAACATAACGTACTTACTTCACATGTATTTGTGCTGAAGGGTATTGAAGATTCGGCATAGGCGAATATAACATTCTTACTTATTTTTTATTTTTATTCTACTTTTTCTATTTTCAGAAGATTAAGAAATTTGAATCTCACATTTATGTGTGATTTCAGCAGAAAAAAAGCGAAAATAATAAATAAACAAGTCATGGAAAAATATTATCAAGATTTTACTAGTTATTCGTAATTATTGTTGTTGTTGTTGTTGTTGTTGTTGTAACTGCTATTGAGAATGATATATTAAATTTTATAAATTGTGAAAACGAAAAGTGCTTAGAAGTCAGGGTTCGTTATTTCAATAGAAAATTGTCACTTTTAACAATTTTATTAATTCTAATTATAAAGAAATCGGTTCAAGTAAAAATCTATATTTAATTTGCCAAAAAAAATTTAAAGTTTGATTGTTTTGAACACTTTAATTTTTCATTAAAAGTTTTAGTGTCGCACCCTTTATTTGCAAAGTTTGTGTTTATTTTTTGACGTTTTTCTTCTGATTTTTTTTTCGATACAATAAAAAGTTTGTATAACCATGTGATTAGATTACAAACAACTATTGAAATTAATGTTCACTTAATTCAGCTACGTACAGTTTTACTAAACAAATTAGGGTGTCCCTTGATGTTAAAACGTTATGCTGGTTTATATTATTGGAACCATTTTAAACACATAATCAATGATCGAATAAATCGATTATTCGTAATCAGATTTAACATCCAAGATTATATATAATACTCAAGTGCCTTCGATCAGAATCTGTTAAAGTTGAAGGGTCCAATATATATGTAAATATGGCGGTTAGAATAGGATTTTCCTAAGAAACTGGTACACGTTTACGGTGCTGAATTTCCTTCCATTGTTTTGCTTGATAACTTTACTTTACCGCTTGCGTAGTGATCAACTCAGTAGCATGGATCTCCAAAAATGATTTCGTTCAGTTCCAACTATTAATAATAGTAAAAATTCTATTGGATCCAGCAAAAATACGCCATAAATTTTTTATACTAATTATTCGGCCAGAATATGTTTGTTCTTACTGAAAACTGTACTCCCCATGTCCTTATTTATGGTCACAGGTAGCAATTCGGAATTTATATAAAATCCGTCCTTGTTTAGTATTGAAAATTTCCAACCTCCACACCACACAGATAGGAAGTGTAACCCCCTCCCAGCGATTTTGGTTAAAACCACAGACAGCACAAAACTCTCTGAATGGTTTTACCAACAACCAGTCAAATTTGACAAGACCGAGTAAATCCTGATGTAAGAGATCACTGGTTCCCGTAGTATCAGGTTTAAATCTCTAGTGAAACGTCTAAAATTGTTATTAGCCAGTTGTCCTTAATTATGGATTTTATGTTGTCTGGATATAAAATCCCTTCTTGGTAAGGGGTTGGAGCTATCCATTATCCTGCCACACTTCTGGTGACATCTGTTGTAATACAACAGCACATCGGGCTTCAACCACAGCCAGCACGAAACACTCCGAAGGGCCTCATCAACGTCCAGTTTAATATGACAAGAACCATGAAGTGCAGGCAAAAACGAGTAAGCCCCGAGGGGCATCTGGTTCCCCTGCTACCAGACTTAAGACTCTGGTGAAATTTCCAAGCTTCCTATCACCTGGGTATTAGTTCCTGTGCTACCAGACTTAAGTCTCTGTTGAAACTCCGAAAGTTCTAATGCCCAGTTTCGATATCAGACTGGCTGGGTATTGGTTCACGCTATCTGCATCTCTCTCTTACTTCAACAATTAGACCACAATAGAGGTCAAAAAGAACTGTTGCCGAGACTTCTTGCTCTTCCACGCATATATATTGGAGGGACATTATCTCTATGAACGTCAAGTACCATGGGGAACTAATTATTCGGACAGTATGATTCCGTAGAATCATTATTGTATTGAAAGCCTTCGATGACTACAAAGTTCGTTATCATTGGTTAAGGAGTTCCTTGATTAGATTTCTGAAAACAATCAAATTTTTATTAATCGTAAGTCACTGAGGGCGAAAAACAATGTGTTAAGTTGAACTTCAAGTCCATATATCATAAGAGACTAAAGCAACTTTTAACTAATCTTTGAATCTGGTTTCACTAAGAGAAGAATCTTCTTAATTAATTTAAAACATTTAATTCATTTATGTCGCCTGTTTCTTCAGATGTTTTTACCAAACTAAAGTCACTTAAATCAGGGTCTCTTTAAACTCTTTAAACAAACTCTGACGGTCTGTTCAACTTTGGAGTCTGGTTACACTTAGAGAAGAATATTGTTAATCAGTTTAAAACATTTGATCCAATTATTTGGATATCGAAGACACAAGCGACAGATTTCATCGAAATTTTCAGGACAGAACTTGAACTGCAGAGAAGAATATTCGTTCTTAAAGGTTTTATTGGATCCATCGGAAAATAATTGTTAATATCTTTCTCAAAATTCTCTATTCTTTCCTATTACGATGGTCCCGATTAACAAGTTACTGTTCCATTTTCAAAATAGTTTAATTTGACCAGATCTTCTTATCACCAAAAATGGGGTCTTCTTATCACTAAAAATTTCGAAAATTTTATGATAACAAAAGTTCATTAATGATTCCTTTTCTTTAATAAATATTAATCAAAATTCTAAGGTCTATTTAAAATTTATTTATTTTTCGAAGGCCTGGCTTCATAAAAAACAACACAAAGTTCATAACGCCATAAAATTATAACTTTTTGTCGTCAGAAATCTTCCTAAATTTTATGAATTTGTTTACACAGCGAATGGAAAAAAATAAGTTTCGTAGAAAAATTTCAATTATTTTCTATTTATTTGTTGTTAAAATTTAAATTGTATTTGTGATTATTGTTGTTGCTTTTATGTATATACAAATTGTTGTATTCGCACTTTGCAAACACTCGCAATGTCATTCAGTCATAATAAACATCATCCGAAAGTGAGAATTTGAGAGAAACTAAAAGCCACACCGATTTGAAATTGTTTTTAGAGAAGAACGTTTTCTTTTCACTCCCATCCTATAGGAGCGAATCTTTTCCAAATTGATGTGGGATCCATTTTGACAACAGCATTAATTGTTTCCATTTTGCCAATTGACTTGGTTTAATTCTGGAACGAACTTATATTTTTAATGGGTCTTCTAAATCTATTAAAACTGCAGGGCTATAATTTCTTAGGTACATTCGTGAAACTAAATCAGCACAAATATCATTACTGACCATAATTTACTCTCCCATTTGTTATTGGGGTAGAGCAGAAAACTTTACTTAAAAATATAAAGAAGGATTCCATTGACCATATTAAAAACTGCGAAAAGATTCTAAAATGCATCCAGTTTCAGCTATAATTTTGATATGGTTCCGACCTGAACTAGAACTGAACTATAAACTGATCAAAAAACTGAACTAGAAATTAACTAAAACTGAGCTAAAACTGAACTAGAACTGAACCGAACTGAACTAGAACTGAATTAGAACTGAACTGGAATTGAATTAGAGCTGAATTAGAACTGAACTAGAAACTGAGCTAAAACTGAACTAGAACTGAATTAGAACTGAACTGGAACTGAACTAGAACTGAACTAGAACTGAACTAAAACTGAACTAAAACTGAACTAGAACTTAATTAGAACTGAACTGGAATTGAATTAGAGCTGAATTAGAACTGAACTAGAAACTGAACTATAACTGAATTAGAACTGAACTGGAATTGAATTAGAGCTGAATTAGAACTGAACTAGAAACTGAACTAAAACTGAACTAAAACTGAACTAGAACTGAATTAGAACTGAACTGGAATTGAATTGGAACTGAATTAGAACTGAACTAAAACTGAACTAAAACTGAACTAGAACTGAATTAGAACTGAACTGAAATTGAATTAGAGCTGAATTAGAACTGAACTAAAACTGAACTAGAAACTGAACTAGAAACTGAACTAGAATTGAACTAGAACTGAACTATAAACTGATCTAAAAACTGAACTAGAAATTAACTAAAACTGAGCTAAAACTGAACTTGAAACTGAACTAAAACTGAACTTGAAACTGAATTAGATACTGAACTAAAATGAACTAGAACTGATCTCCTCTAGAAGTTAGCATGACTAAAGCGATGTAAATAATTGAGTGAGAATCACTATTATTTCACCATTTACGAAAATGTCTCCACCCAACTTTGTATCAATCGATTGCAAACGCTCTCACTAATATTTAGCGTCATCATTATGCTTGTTTTCTATATTTTTAACATATTTCCATGATTATCATCATCTTATCATCAACATATATTAAATAACGTCATTAAACGGACAGACGGACATTTCGGCAAATAAACAAAATAACAATTTTGTGTCCGAAATAAAAATTTTTCCATAATCACTCGAATGACTTTATTTTTTATTAGTTTTTAGTTGTTATTTTGTTGTTGTTGTTTCTTTTTCTAATTTCTTTTCATTTCATATACGAATGGAAATGTCTTCGTGTAGCGTTTTTTAGGGTGTCGCTTTCCAAACTTAAAACGACACAAATTCATATCAATTGACAATTTGCCCTGTGGCGAAATTTCAAATTCATTTATTATAAATTTTTACGATTTAATGGTGATGATGAGGTGTTTAGAGAAAATTTATGAAAGCAATTATGCTGTAGATGTAAGATTAAGTTGATATATTATTATTGACTGTAAAAGGGTATCCCATGAGATAGAAAATAGTTTTATATGTTAGATTTTCTTTAAGTGGAAGATAAATTTTAAAAAGCAAATTAGAACTTTCTGAAGATGAATTCTTTTTCGTATAGAGTCCAAGTGAAATGCATGAGTTTCGCGGACGCTTAAGCTCTTTAGTTCAGTTCTAGTTCAGTTTAAGTTCAGTTCTAGTTTAGTTCAAGTTCAGTTCAAGTTTAGTTCAAGTTCAGTTCTAGATTAGTTCTGTTTCAGTTTTAGTTTAGTTCAAGTTCAGTTCTAGTTCAATTTAAGTTCAATTCTAGTTCAGTTCAAGTTCAGTTCTAGTTTAGTTCTGTTTAAGTTTTAGTTAAGTTCTAGTTCAGTTCAAGTTCAGTTCTAGTTCAATTTAAGTTCAATTCTAGTTCAGTTCAAGTTCAGTACTAGTTTAGTTCAAGTTCAGTTCTAGTTTAGTTCTGTTTAAGTTTTAGTTAAGTTCTAGTTTAGTTCAAGTTTAGTTCTAGTTCAATTTAAGTTCAGTTTTAGTTCAGTTCAAGTTCAGTACTAGTTTAGTTCAAGTTCAGTTCTAGTTTAGTTCTGTTTAAGTTTTAGTTAAGTTCTAGTTTAGTTCAAGTTTAGTTCTAGTTCAATTTAAGTTCAGTTTTAGTTCAGTTCAAGTTCAGTACTAGTTTAGTTCAAGTTCAGTTCTAGTTCAGTTTAAGTTCAGTTCTAGTTCAATTTAAGTTCAATTCTAGTTCAGTTCAAGTTCAGTACTAGTTTAGTTCAAGTTCAGTTCTAGTTTAGTTCTGTTTAAGTTTTAGTTAAGTTCTAGTTTAGTTCAAGTTTAGTTCTAGTTCAATTTAAGTTCAGTTTTAGTTCAGTTCAAGTTCAGTACTAGTTTAGTTCAAGTTCAGTTCTAGTTTAGTTCTGTTTAAGTTTTAGTTAAGTTCTAGTTCAGTTCAAGTTCAGTTCTAGTTCAATTTAAGTTCAGTTTTAGTTCAGTTCTAGTTCAGTTCAAGTTCAGTTTAAGTTCAGTTCTAGTTTAGTTCAAGTTCAGTTCTAGTTCAGTTCAAGTTCAGTTCTAGTTTAGTTCAAGTTCAGTTCAAGTTTAGTTCTAGATCAGTTCTAGTTCAATTCCAGTTCTAGTTTTGTTCTAGATCAGTTCTAGTTCAGTTCTAGTTCAATTCAGGTTCATTTAAAGTTCAGTTCAGTTCTAGTTCATTTGAAGTTCGTTTATAGTTAAGTTCTAGTTTAATTCTAGTTCACTTCTAGTTCAGTACTTCGTCAATAAATTTGTAAAATTATTTTATAGTATAAATTTCAAAAACTTCTCCAGTTTTTATAGTCTAAACGCATTTCCTGTCTAAAATAAATTAAAATTTTTCCACTCCACCACTCCCTTTTCGACAGAAAAAAAAACATAATTTTAATTAATAATATTTTTTTGTTATTCATGTTTTATTTATAAACTTGACATATTTACCGAGTTATCAATTAAAATTCATAATCAAAAATAATTCGCCCAATTTCGAAAGTTAACAAATAAAACAGAAAATGCCTCAATAAAATAAATATCATCGCTGTTTCAGTCGGTTGTGGGCTCGACTATAAAAGCATTCTGCTTCGTTTCGTTTAATTTTTTTTTTAAATTCTTCATTTATCAGGTGCAATCACGTGATTAGAACTGAGAGGTGTTGGTTGGTGGTGTTTCGTTATTTTTCTTATTGTTTTTGTTTTTTTAGAAATAAATACAGTCGATTAAATAAATTTTATTTCTAAATATTTATTTTCAATAAAATGAAACGGCAAAAAAAAATAACTTAATTAATGTGCTAAAAAAACGAGGGTGATTTGAAAATTTTATTAACAATTTAATGTAAACGAAATTTTCGAAAATTTTCTTTATACAACGAACATAGAAAATGTAGGAAAGATTCCTCAATAGTTTTGGAATTAGTGGATTAAATATGACTTTTATTAAACTTTACTGCTGCTATTTTCAGTTTTTCCAATAAATTTAGAACAGATCAATAAATTGTTCTAAAACATTTAAAATTATAAATTTATAGAATAGTTAAGATTACAATTATTAATCCTCATCGTTTAAAGTTGTTGTCGAAATGTTGCAGGTACCCAAAAGTCTTTTATTCTGCCATCACTTCTATTTAATCAAGTTCCGGATATGATTCTTGAAAAAAAACTCACGATAACTGCGTTGTTCTGTTTTGCTTCAACGATGTTGATTTTGCAGATGATATTTAGCAAATTCAAGAACCACTATGATGGCGCGAAATTCTTAGCTTTATATATGATGAATATTTCGAAGCTAACAAAGTTAAGGTATAAGTATAAGATTTCGAGAAGTATTTGTAATTAGTGGCAATGAAATATAATATATTAACCTCAGTACTAGTTCCAGTTCTATGTCAAATTTCAGATTTCAGATTATATTCAGTTCCAATTCAAGTTAAAATTTTTGGTCCAAATTCTAATTTGTTTTATAGCTCAAATTCTAATTGAAGATGTGGTTCAGATACTAATCAGCTTCAGTTTTTGTTTTTGTTAGATTTTAGTTTAGATTCTAGTTCAGATTCTTGCTTAGAATCTAGTTCCGTTTCTGGTCCAGATTTTAGTTTAGATTTTAGTTTAGATTCTAAATCAAATTCTAATTTAAATTTTAAAACCGTTTCTAGTTCAGATTGTATTTCTGCTTAAGTTCTAGTCAGTTCCAGTTCAGATTCTTTTTAGATTCTGGACCAGACTGTAGTTCAGATTCTATCTTTCTAGATCAGTTGAATTTCATATTATAGTAAGTTCTTGTTTAGATTCAAATTTAGATCCTTTTTTAGATTATCAGATTCTGACTCAGATTCTTTTTCAGATTCTAGTCATTTCTAGTAAAGATTCCAGTTCGGATTCATGTTCTTAATATTCTAGTTCCGATTCTAGTTCAGATTCTACTTTCAATTCTAGTGTAGATTGTAGTTAATATTATTGTTCATATCCGAGCTCAGTTCTTGTTTAGTCCTTAATAAGTATTATTTCAGATTATAGTCGGTTCTATTTAAGATTAATGTTCTGATTTAAATTCAGATTTTTTTCAGATTCTAACTTAATTGTAGTTTAGGTTCTTGGTCAGTTCTAGTTCAGTACTAGATTAGTTTTAGTTCAGTTTAAGTTCAGTTCTAGTTCAGTTTAAGTTAAGTTTATGTTCAGTTCTAGTCCAGTTTTAGTTCAGTTTTAGTTCAATTCAAGTTCAGTTCTAGTTCGGTTCTAGTTCGGTTCTAGTTCGGTTCTAGTTCAGTTCTAGTTCAGTTTTAGTTCAATTCAAGTTCAGTTCTAGTCCAGTTTTATTTCAGTTCATTTCTAGTTCAGTTCTGGTTTTGTTCCAGTTTATTTCACTTTCAGTTATAGTTAAGTTGTGCTCTCAAAATAACGATATGTATGCTCTCTACATATCGTTATTATGAGGGCTAAGTTAATTAGCACCACCTGTTCTTTTATTAAAGCTGTTTTACTTAATGTTATTTAGACAAGAATAACAAAGAAATTGTTAATTTTTGTTCTAATTGAAAAATGTAAAATCTTGCGTTTTTCAATTTTTAAAATAAATTACAAAAAAATCGATAATAAAAATATTTCTCTATTTTAAAATTGCAATTAATAGTAAAAAGAACTTTAACTATAAATGGAAACCTTCAAAATCCCAAACACGCGCTGTCAAATGACCGTTGCACTCAGTAATAGAAACAAATGAGTTAACGGACAAATAAAGAATTAATGATAAAAATATTTAAATTTAACTTTATTTTTAACACAAAATTTGAATTTTTATAAAATTACCTAACAGTTCGGGTTATTGGCCACAAAACGGGTAATTTGGAGACACTTTAGTGATACTAAGAATACAAATGAATTTAAAAAAATATTTATTTTTACTCCTTTCGATGACAAAATAAATTTGACGTAATTCAAATTCTTCAAACTGCCACTCTATAGTTTACTTAGGTACCATAAAATTGCCACTTAGTGTGATTCTAACATTATTTTTCTTAAAATATTTTTAAAAACGAACTGTTGGGTTCACTTTTTATTAATTCTTTTTTTTTTTTTGTTGCCAACAACACAAGTCAGTTCAAGTCAATTTATGCGCTCTTTAACTCATTTTAATCATTTCAATAACTGTTGATTTTATTGCAAAAAAAAAAATAATAATAAAAACTAAAAATAATCAATTTAAAATTACATACGCATTTTAATAAGGGAGCGTATAATTTCGTTTGTTTTTTAGTCATAAATTTTATCGGCTTTTTTGCCTTTTTCCCTTTTCTCTTCGCAAAACAATTTAAAGAAAAAATCAATTTGCAAAAAAAAAAAAAATATTAAAAAAAAACAAGGACAATAACAATAACAAAAATATATATAAAATTAACAGTTTTTTAGAAAATAAAGTTTGTTTATCGAGAACGTAGTTTATTATTTAAGCTGACATAATAGTTATTATGGCATAAAAGTAATGTATATGTAGCGGTTTTATACCCTCCGCCACCAAAAGTGGTAAATCGAGTATATTAAATTTGTCATTCCGTGTGTAACGCCAAGAAGGAATCATCTCAGATCCTACAATATATAAATATATTATTGCATCAAATTAAAATCTGGGTCGATTTACCTATGTCCGTCTGTCTGACTGTTAGAAACATTCTCACGCCTTGAATAATTGTCCGAATTCAATGAAATTTTAATTTATGGTTTTCTGTTATCCTAGGCAGTTTCCTGTTTAAAACCTGCTATATCGGTTTATTATCAAGACCGATTCCATTGGAATTTGATACAATGATTTTTCTAAGTATCTTAAATATATATTTTTAATAAGAACAATCTCGGAGTATCTCGGTTATGATGTAGCTCTCATATTAGGCCCCTCACCGAAAACAGTTTTCATCTTATGAAACTAGTAAATAGAGTTTCCTATACAAAACCAGCAAAATCTAAGTGTGTGCTAAGAGATATAGGCCGATATCTGCAACAACCCGTAAATTAAAACGAAGAACTTTCGCAAAATTATCAATTATAAATCGACAATTAAGAATAAAATTCTTCCATAATATTAAGAAATATATGCCTCATTGCCTTAAGCACTTTAATTAAATGAACCTCATAAGCTTTTGCCAAGACAATAATGTATGTATTGATTGTGATCTTTTGATCGATTTAGTTTGCAGAAATTTTCCACTTTCGGAAATATTTGATCAATAATTAAAAGTATAATGTTGTGCGTGAAATGTATTTTGATTTATATAACCATTAACCATCCTCAGGTACTGCTCATTTGTGTGTTATTATTTAATTTGAATAATACATTATTCATTATATTGATAAATATTATTCAAAGGACCAAGGAAGGGGTTCGTAGGTATACGATCTTTCCATTAAACCTGGTAAACTGTAGCATTAAAATCCACAGTTGGGTAGAATAGATTTGCATGAAATTTAACGTAATAATAGAAGGAGGCCTTATAACTTCAGAAGTTTGAAATCCATTGGATACCATGGGCGAAGTTATATGGCAGTCAAGTGGGGTACTTCGGACATGCAATGATTTTAAACATGTTCGAAATTGTTGTTGATGTGACTTTTAGAAAACATTCTTACATGTGATATTTATCTCTTATAGTTAACGAGTTATTCGCATTTGAATTTTCAACTTTCAAAATTTTACAAGATCTTGTGTTAGTTTTTTAAAACATATCCGAAAATATTGCCCCGATCTTATTACTTTTTTTACTTATTGAGAAACACAGAATGATTTATCTAATTAAGAAGATTGAGCGCAATATCTCCATTCAGTTTTAAATTTATAAATTCAAAAATGACGATTTTTTTCTTTGCATCTAAAACATATATTTTTTCGTAAAAAAATCGAAAAAAAATTGAATCGAAAGCCTTATAGGACAAAGATCAGACCTTTTAACCTTTAACCTTTATGTTCTAAAATCCCAAAGATTAAAGTTTAAATCGGAATATTGTTGTGAAACCCCAAAGTGTTTTTAATTCAAAGTGTTTTAAGTCGTTTTCAAGACTTATAATAAATGTGGACCCTTAAGGAAGAAAAAAAATCATTTTGCGATTTTTCTTCATATATTTCACAACAGTGTGATTAGAGAGTGAATATTTTCATCACTTATGTAAGAGGTCAGTGTTAAGACTAATCTAAGTTTAGGCCATAATGACAGTAATTATGTCAAACTTGAAAACGCATAAACTTCCCAGTTTTATACAGTAAAGACAGTCACTTTTCCTAAGACAAAATAGTCCCTAATAAAGTACTGAAAATAGATTTTGATTTTTTTTTTATTTCAAAATTTCAATTCGTATAAAATTTGTTTCAAAAAGTTCTTTCAGTAATTGAATGATGTCAATTCCTTATTTTATTTATCATAATAAAAACGCTAGATTAGCCACTTTAAACTTGTTTAGTTTTTTTCTTTCAAACGGAGAGTTAAAATATTTTATTTGTTGTTTTTATACCCTACACCAACTACATAGGTGGTAGTGGTATTATGCGTTTGTGCAGACGTTTGTAATGGGCACCACTCTTCCATACACCGTTCGGCTTCGAATCACTTCCTAAGTCATTGTTTGCATGTCCGTCCATTCTTCCGACTTGCCGTCCATGTAAAGCTCGCAAATTTGGAGATATTTTAATGAAATTTGGCTCGTATTATTATTTTGGCCCAAGGACGAGGCCTCATTAAAATATATATTCCGGGAATGGATTTTTATTCCATAAGATTCCTTAATATAAAAGGATTTCAACCAAACTTAGGGAAAATAAGTTTTATTATATTCTAAAACCATGTGTCAAATTATACGAGGCTCGGTCCATTATTTCTCATAGCTTCCATTTAACCACTTTTCCAAATTTTATTTTGAAACTCATAAATCGCACATATAAATGGGTTTTGTAAAAATATTTAGTCAAATTATCACAAAACCGCTGTGTGAAATTATACGAGGGTCGATCTATATTTTTTAATTTCCTCCAGAACATCATCATTTTAAAACGCATAAATTTAATATAAAAAAGCATAAATAAAAAAAGCAAATTATACGAGGTCCGTTAATAAATTTTGGTAGCAGTCATTTAAAACCAACAACGTTCTCACGATAATTGGATCTCCGTTCCAGAACGAACCGAGTTACAATCGGCCAAAGATTGTCAACCCAGCGACAGCTGTATCAAACGAAATTTCTTTCCCCATGAAAGTATTATCGGGTATAGCCGAGCTGTTACAACAACAACAACCAAAAATTGTGGTGTAGGGTATTACATAGTCGGGATTGACCGACTGTATAAAAAAAGCGCAAAAAAACTAAAAACAAACAATTTTTCTGGTTATCAATTTTATAATGAATTCAAATCAAATAACAAATGAGTGTTGCCTCCTCTGTTGAAGCATGTGTTGGTGAGTATCTGTGAGTAAAGCGATACTTATTCAAACTCATTTAATAAAATGATGATGACGATGAAAAAAAAAAAAAAATGAAATTAAAAAAATGTGAATAACCACGTGGTTTATGGTGGAATATTTTTATTGTTTTCACATCAAAAAAAAAAGGTCTTTTATTGTTTTTGTTTCTCTTATTGTTGTTGTAGTTCGATAGAGTCTCATTGTCATTTGCAAAGAAAATTTGTAATTTAAAATAAAAAAACAACAACAACAACAAGTAATTAGAAAAAATGCGATTATTAATGAGAATTTTTTTGTCATATTTAAACATTTTCGATAAATTAATTTTTAAAAAATAAATAAATAAAATAATAAAAATAAATATTGAATAATTTTGTAGACCACAAATGTTCGTTAAATTTTAATAATTTTTATTTATTTTTTTTTTCAGAAAAAAAGTTGATTTCCGTTTTATGTTTATTTTTTTTGTAATTTGAACATTTTATTTCTTAAGGATTAAATAAGTTTTGCCATTTAACATAAAAAGCTTTCAAATGGCGATTACTGATGGAACTTTAGCTGGAAAACAATTAGAGAGATTTTTGGAAATGTTTATTATTGGGAAACAGATTTTATAGAGGAAATTAAAAATAAATCTCATTTTAATTTATAGCAAATTGTAAGGGTTTCCAAAAATATATTGTCGGCAGTATTGCCAGATAAAATCTACCAAAAATCTCTTCAATTGGTTCAAAAAATTCCATTTTCTCCCCTTTTAAAGAATCCTTATATTTTTTTCTCCCAAATGAAAATGATTATGAGTTTTTATAAAAAATATTTTATTTACAAGACATCCGGTAAGAAAGCTATATTCGGCTAGGTCCACTTTTTAATACCCGCCACCGCATTCGATTTAGAAATAATTGTGGGAACATATTGAAAATTTTCCTCGTAAAAGGATTCAACTCCGCATGTCCTGTCCCAAAATTTTATTAAAGCGTCAAATTTCATAAAAGTTTCGTTTAGAACTCACTCGCGCCCTATTCGTAAATTCAGTAGTCTACAATGAACCGTGAAATTCCTTGTATAAGTTATAGAGGTATAATTATATTAACTGTTCCGTTTGTAAGAAGAATGTCATTTCTCACTAAAGACAATATCAGCGCGCCAAATTTCATGCCTTCGGACGCTGTCTCAGATATCGCACAATAACTTTTACTGATATCGGACTGTAATAAACTGATTTTGCCAGTTTTAAATAAGTAACAAAATAACAACTACTTAAGCAAATCTCATTAAGTTCTGTAATTTTTATTTGATGTAAGCGTTCCGTTGGTATAAGAATCTAAATATTTGAAAATTTAAATTTACTTTGTTTAAGGGCAACGTCTCCCCCGAATCTAATCGGTCCTACATTCGTTTATGTATAAAGCTGCCTCATAATCTGGCAACATTTGAAGAATCTGTCTGTAAAAAGTCATTAGATATGTGATAATTATATATTTTATTTGAATGGGGCTACTTCCCTTATGATCCCATCCGTCTTATAAATTCTTTAGTGGGTCAATTCCATTGATTTCATTATTGTTCTTTAGATATCGCAAAATTAATATTTGCTTTGTCTAGACAATCTCTTCACCTGATAATATCTGGCCAGGAATTTTTCGCGGTAATTTTGTCTCATGGTAGCATGTGTTTGACAAAAAGTCTTTAAGTCATTACATATCCGATAATTTCCCCCCCCCCTGTTCTACCGGAAAAATGTAAATCAATAAATTTTTTCATAATAACCGCCATTATCTGTCACCTATTTCCATTTTAAATCGATTTCAGCCATAGAATTTCAGTTTCTGTATAAGAAAAAGTAGAGTAAATAGATTTAGGAAGTCTGAAATAAATGACAAAGTCGGATATATTTTGAAATTCATTTTTAAATGAAACAAATACCGATCTTAACGTTGATCGACGAAGATTCATTTATTTAAGATTTTTTTGTGATCCATTGGTCTTCTTATTGAGAATATTATAATAAGATAATTAATTCCCATCTGTAGAATCATCTGAGACCCCAGAAAAATAAAGACGTCATCATATCGACTCATAAGGTTCTTTTGAGCCAATTTAACGATGTCTCCATCCGTCAGGTCAGCTATCATTTTCAAAAATTGTAAAAAGATCGCTGTACAAATGATCCATTTAGGTCTTATTTCCAAAATAACTTTAAGGTGAGATTTAAGATTTGAAAACTAAAATTTGAGAGAATCAGATCATGATTTTTAAAGGCTTCTTATAACCTCCTCTTCTAAAAATCTTATCCGATCACATCAATGTGTCGTATATAATTATATCATGAACAAATTTTGAATGAGATGATTTTCTACTGCGATCGGTTGATAATTTTTAATAACTGTGTCAAGATTTAGGCTTTAATATAGTCGATCTTAACCGACTATTAAACTGTAACTATTTTTCGTATTTATTAATTATTTTTAAAAATTTACTTTAGTTTATATTTAAAATTAATCTCAATTTTTCTTCTCTTTTTAGGTAAGTTTTTTGACAATTTTATTTGATTTTTATTCAAATTGAAATACAACTTTAATATGCTGAAATTTCCCTGACCTTAATCCAAACACACCCACCATCCCTCTTCAACACGAAATAAACAAAATGTCAGCAATTAATGTTGAAAAAGAAGATTTCTTTCAAATGACTCGAAATGATCAATATGTGTAAATGACAAAATATATGTTAAATTACATATATATTTACATCCACATACATACAAACCGATATACATATAAAATAACAACACTTGTTATTGTAGTGCTTCTTCAAAATTGACACATTTCTAATTGAGAGATCTTAAAGATGAAAATGTATTTATAAGATGTTCACTTGATATCCGAAGATACATATATACACATATACAGATACATATACACACATATGTACGTATGTTAGTACGCATTTTGGATTGATTACTTTAATGCTTTTTTGTGTACTCAAGTAGCAAAAAAAATAAGAAAAGAAGGAATTATTCGGTCATACAATCGTATATAAATGCGCATATGACAAATATTTAAGTAAGTATTGAGATATTGATACATGTGTATATACATAGATACTACATACTTGTAAATATAAATAATACATGTAACATTTATTTACATTTCAAGTAGAATTAAAGTAAAAAGAGAGCAATTTGTAGAAATGGACTAGAGGGAATCTTTTTTTTTTTTTGGTTGTTGTTTTTGTTGCGTTCATTCAAACATTTAATCAAATTGTATTTTTTATATGCTCTCCATTATCATCATCGACATCATCATCATTATTGTGGTATATTGGAGGGCATATTCAATTTATTTATATGTTAAGTAATAGAGGGGACAAACAACATTAAAGTGCCCACAACTAAAATCCAAAATAACACGGCTACTGACGCCCATTGATAAGACATGAAATAAAGTTGTTCTATCAACAATCTTATAATATTCACTATATATTATAGTCGATACTATAACAAGACTATAGTGGGGACTTTAATAAGGTTATAGTTGGAACTATATTAATATTATAGTCAGAAGTATAACAATTCTCAAACTAAACTATAATACGTTTATAGTCGACACTAAAATAATATTTTAGTCGGAACTGTGATGAGATTATAGTCTGAACTATAATAAGATTGTATTCGGGACTATAATAAGATTATAGTTGGTACATTTTTAAGGTTATAGTCGGGACTATAATAGCTTTATAGTCGGGACTATAATAAAATTATAGTCGGGACTATAATAACATTATAGTCGGGACTATAATAACATTATAGTCGGGACTATAATAGCATTATAGTCGGGACTATAATATCATTATAGTCGGGACTATAATAACATTATAGTTGGGACTACAATAACATTATAGTTGGGACTATAATAACATTATAGTCGGGACTATAATAACATTATAGTCGGGACTATAATAACATTATAGTCGGGACTATAATAACATTATAGTCGGGACTATAATAACATTATAGTCGGGACTATAATAACATTATAGTCGGGACTATAAAAGCCTTATAGTCGGGTCTATAATAACATTATAGTCGGGACTATAATAACATTATAGTCGGGACTATAATAACATTATAGTCGGGACTATAATAACATTATAGTCGGGACTATAATAACATTATAGTCGGGTCTATAATAACATTATAGTCGGGACTATAATAACATTATAGTCGGGTCTATAATAACATTATAGTCGGGACTATAATAACATTATAGTCGGGTCTATAATAACATTATAGTCGGGACTATAATAATATTATAGTCGGGACTATAATAACATTATAGTCGGGACTATAATAACATTATAGTCGGGACTATAATAACATTATAGTCGGGACTATAATAACATTATAGTCGGGACTATAATAACATTATAGTCGGGACTATAATAACATTATAGTCGGGACTATAATAACATTATAGTCGGGACTATAATAACATTATAGTCGGGACTATAATAACATTATAGTCGGGACTATAATAACATTATAGTCGGGACTATAATAACATTATAGTTGGGACTATAATAACATAGTCGGGACTATAATAACATTATAGTTGGGACTATAATAACATAGTCGGGACTATAATAACATTATAGTCAGAACTACAAAAAATCTGTAGTCGGGTGGGAACGAAAATAAAATTATAGTCAGGACTATAATGTCATTATAGCCGGGGCTATAACAAGATTACAATCAGGATTATTAAAAGATTTTAGTCGGGACTATTTTAAAAATATTGTCGGGACTATTAAGATGATAGTCTTGCCAATAATAAAACTGTAGTTAAAACTATAATAAGGTAATAGTCGGAGCTTTAATAATATTATAGTTGAAACTATTATAAGATTATAGTCGAAAAATAATAAGATTAGAGTCGAAACTATAATATGATTATATAAGAATTATAACAAGATTTTAGTGTAAACTATAGTTAGATTATAGTCGGGACTATAACATTATTATAGTTGGGAATATGTAGAGATTATAATAGGATTAAAGTCGTGACTGTGATAAGATCCTAAAATAAAATTACAGAGCGGACTGTAATAAGGTGTTAGTTGGGACTATAATTAGATTATAGAGTATATTTGGGACTATATGATATCATAGTTGGGTATATAATAGGAGTAAGGTCGGGACCATAGTAAAACAATCTACGTTTGAAGTTCCGACCATAAAGCAATCATAGACGAACTACTATATAATTGTAGTCCGTTTTATAATCTTATTGATTTTATGATTATACGCGTATGTATTATAGTGAGAAGTTCATAATTATTACATTTTATATATTTTCTTCATACATTTCTTATCATTCCCGATATCGGAAGTTTTATGACTTCATCATTGATAAAAAATTATTGCATTTCAAATTATATTTTATTCATTTTTTAAAATTTTTCATAATTTTTAATTGAAACTCTAATTTAAACCACAATTTAATCGAATACTTTGTCGGTTTGGATACTTCGGAAAAAGAACTTTTATTCATAAATATTAATAGCGCTTTATAACCTCCTCCTCTATTGGTGTCATAAAAATTATTTGCGGTTCTAATCTAATCGTTCATGACTAGAAAAAGTTCCAAAGATACTTAACACACATTTAATAGATCTTTAAACTTTAAAGTACAAATTATAAAGTTGATTTAATTCCATATACTAAAATGAAGTCTGATTAATTTTTTTGTTAATTTAACTAGTTTTTTCGTCAAATAATTTTTTCATATTTTCTGGCAAAGAAAATGTAAACTGAATATAGATGCTGTACGAAAATATTTTATAGAACATTCTTATTCTGACATGATTAATAATATTTTGCATAAATTCATGAAAATGCATATGGAGGATCAGCAAACCTGTAAGTAACTTTTCATCAGAAATACAGGGCGGTCGGGTTACCTCCGTCCTTTGATTTGCACTATTTTAAGTTGTTACCCGGTGCGCTTTGCTGCACAAAAACTATCCTCAGTCCTAGAGCTCGAAAGAACATTCTCAAATCGACGTGTATTAAAAAATGGAATTGTGACCAAAATTTTCGCTATAGTAGCTCCATAGATATTCAATATACAATATACAATATTTGCTTTGTATGGAGGCTACTTCACCTCAGATCCTTTCCATCTTACAGTTCCTTGAGGAAGTCATTTGGATCAAATTTTCGCTGCTACAGTTCTTAAGATATTTATAATTAATATAAATAAAGGTCCCCTAGACCTTTTAGATTTTATGTATCAATTTATTTTAAAAATTTTATGTAATTGTTTCTCCTTCAATTCAACTAAAAATTCGTAAATTTAACTTAAATATTGTATTTAAATTGATTAATATGCATCAATATAAAGAATTTATTTTTGTCAATTTGAATAATGTATTATTCAAATTGAATAATATTTATTTTATTTTATTTTATTTTATTTATATTAACGAATTCAAATAGTCATATTGACAATTTATCTTCAATTTGAAGAATTTACAAAAAATTAACGAACATTTTCGTCATAATGAATAAAGTTTTCGTTGGCTGATTTATAACCTACTTTTCTTGTATTTACTTCCCTCTTCCTTGTATTTAATTCTTTTTTTAGTTCAGTGTAGGATTTGTAAATCTCATTAAAATTTTAATCGGTCAACAAATAATTTCATCTTCAACATAGAACTAATTCCGAATGTCGCTTTAAATTCACAAATCTTAAAAATGTTAGTATTGTAATATTTTATACATTAAAGACTTATATTAAGGAGTAAGATCCTTTCGGAAACCCTTCCATTAACGCTTCTACAGTGCTTCCTGTCCATTTGCTCGAACTCATAATCCATCTCCGTTTCAATTCTTTTAAACACTTTGAAGATTCCAAAATCTCTCCAGTTACTTTAGCTCCGCGCAGTTTGGAGGATTTATTTCTCTTGATGCAAAAACCACATTATTGTTCTTGTAACACTCAAGTAACAGGATGCCAAGTCAGGCCAAAAATAAGTGGACACAATGTGAAGTCTCATGAATGGACCCCTCTTGTAGACCCATTCCTTTTACCTGAACTGTTTAATAACTTTGAAAACAGTTTGACGGCAGACTCTGGAATGTCTGGCCAACGTTTAGCAGGACGCAGTTGGATTTTGTTAAAAATATTTAATAATTTTCGTACCCACTTTTTCGGATCACTCATTTGAATCAGATTAACAATATATTCATTTGTTTGATATTAAAAATATTAAGTGACATATTTTATGAAGGTGACTTGATTTGTTAAACATTTTAATGAAACACGTGTGTTAAGAATTTTTCGAACTCACTATTTAGTACCAAATATCTTGGAATTTGGACAAGTTACAAGCAATTTGGACAAACAGAAATACATTAACGAAATTTAACAGTAATTTGGAGGGAAAAAGTCATATTTTTTGTACAAAATGCCATAAATTGTTGACAAGAAAATAACAACAAAATGTCATTTCAGTCTTTTTAAATACAAAAATTTAAAATTTTTGAAAAAAAAAATTAAAAATTTTTGAAAAAAAGAACCCAAAAACAACAAAAATTCTTCTTATATTTTTATATAGAAAATATCTGAAAAACTACAACAACAATAACAATAATAACAACTAGAAAAATAAATTATGAATTTAATAATTTATGAGTTAAAATTCTTTAAGAAAAAATTCTTTCAATGATGATTTTTTTCAAAGTTTGTTTTTCTGTTCAATTCCACACAAAGAGGGAGGTGAGTGAAATGCATGCGTGAGTGAGTGAGTGTGAGAATATGAATTTTGAAATGTTAGAGGAGTAAAGAAGCAGAATAACATTTGATCTTAAAAAATATATATTTTGTATTGATTTATATTCGTTAGGGTCTGTTGTCAGTGGCAAAACATTACCTCCAACATGCTGTCATGTCAACCCTAAAATACACTGAAATTTTTAGAAAACGACAAAAATTTACAAAAAAAAGTTTAAAAAACAGAGAAATCGATGAAAAACACACCGGCACCACAAAAAAATTGGTCGTTTTGTTGTTTTTTTATTTGCGTTGGCATTTAGAAATTTTGAAAATTAGTGTTTCATTTTCTATGTTTCTCAATACACTGTTGTATATTCCTATAAATGCATTTTTTAAGAATTAAAATAAATTAAACAAGGAAAATATTAAGTGAGCAAATAATATATTAATTAAATCAATTAAGAAAAAAATGTTGTTAATTAAGGAGTGAGATTGAAAAATTATTAACACACGTTTTTTTATTTAAACTTCCAACTCAATTATTATTTTATTATTATTTTTATTAAGTAACCTTTGTAAGACATATCAGTCAATATGTTTAATGTCAAATCTGTCTAAAATCGGTGACCAGAAATAGGTGCGCACTAAAATTTCAAATAATTTCAACAAAACCAAATTCGTTCTACGAAAAATTTAACCAAACATTCGAAGTTCTCCCGTCAAACTGTTTCCAATCTTAAACAGTACCGGTAAAAATTGTCCGTTGGTATAATACCTGCTACAGTTAGACGCAATGGTCCACATGATAAAGAGCTAAAGAAACACCCAATTGGAGAGCATCTCTGTTAGCTCAGTACTTAGACTATTTGGTATGAAAAGTTAAATCTTTAAAAACATGCAAGACCCAGAAAGTTTTTGACAGGAATGCTTATAAAAATATAAAGACCAAAAACAGAGAACGGAATTTGAAGTCCAGGTTTCCAAAAAAAATATTTTTGCTACATAATGGAATACGAAACGTATTATTATGGGGATTTTGCGCAACTTCTTTGACAAATTTAAAATTTCTGATGCCCGAGAGAATGTTGAAGAAAAGTTTAGGACCCAAAATCAGTCAACATTTCCTGACATGGTAAGTAACATGCAGTTTCGGCAAAAGAAGCCAATCATTTGTTACAACGGGCTCTATAAATACCAAAATTTATACCAAGAAATGTTTACGAAAAATGCTGCTTCCATTCATAAGACTTCAGAATGTGTCCACTTAATTTTCTTATTACTTGGAATTTTCTCTCTATAGTAATGAAGCCCTTGAGTGGTACAAGAACAATACTATGGTTTTTATACCCAAAATGAAGCAAATCTCCCAAACCTTCTGGAGCTTAGATCAATACAGAGATGTTGCTTTCTTGTTATAAAAGAATTGAAGAGCACTAAATATGGCATCCAGTGTGGTATATTTTAATCGGAGATTAACCTGTTCGAGCAAAGTGACAGAAATTACTATAAAAACGTTAATGGAAGGGTTTCCGAAAAAGGTTCCAAAAAAATAATTGATTCCACTAATTTTTCAGAAAATCGGAATATGCTTTTATCTTGGGCACTATTTGAATAAACTTAACGGGCCATGTATCCCCATAGGATCTGTGTTCGTTAAACCTTATTAATTTTGTTTTTCCCTTGATATGTTTTCGAAGACCATATTTCTGTCCCTTCTTAAGAAAATTACGCTCTAAAGTTTAGGAACTTTTCTCCATCGAACAGAAAAGTTCCCCTGGGCATTAAAATAAATTATAAAATTCTGCATTTATAGAATTATTCCACAATAAAATTTGATCGCATGAATAAGGGAAACATTAAGACTGAGAAAAAGATTTTGTTTACATTAGAAATGTATCGTTAAGTTGTCAACTTTACTTTAGGATTAGAAGAGCAAAAATAGAGAAAAATTGCGTTTATAGAAATATGCATCAGTGTGGTTTGTGTTTTTTTTTTTGTTTTTCGTTAAAACATAAAACAATGTAGAAACTAGAATAATCACCAACCGAATCACAAACGTAAAAAAAATAATCTTTAAGTGAAAATCAACAAATATTTTGTTCTTATCGCTTTTTTAAAGACGCATTGCATATCATAGAATAAATAAACTGATTTTTTTTTTTGAAAATAAAACAAATTAAATAAAATTTAAGTAAAAAAATACCTTCAGAAACGATTCATCCATTTTAGTGGCATGTGCGAATGAGTTCTTTCATTGTATGAACGGATATCTGAAATTATTTAATGTTCACTGCATCTTATCACTTTTCCCTTGAGCCATATGATTGTGACGTTGTTGTTAATGTCTTTGTTACTGTTGTTGTCTTGGTTGATCATGACGATGATGATAATAATGTGATATTGCGCCAACATTTCCTGATATTTTCGTTTATTATTTCTTGATATCATTAATTTCCCTTACTGAATATGATTTCGTCGTTTTTTTTTCACAAACTTTCCGATTTTTCGCGTTACTTTACATGAGAAAAAAAGTCATGTGTTTATTTTTTAACACCATTTCAGTGTTGCCAATTTTTCTCTTAACGATTAGCGTCAATTAAGCGGGCCGTAGTAATCAAAAAAAGTTTAGCCAAATATTCGAAGTTCTCCCGTCAAACTGTTTCCAATGATAAACAGTACCGGTAAAACTTGTCCGTTGCTCAAATACCTGCTACAGTTAGAAGCAATGGTCCACACGATAAAGAGCTCCCAAAATATCCAATTGAAGAACAGCTCGGTTAACTCAATATTCGGACTTTTTGGTATGAAAAGTTAAAACTTATTCAAGTTTAAAAATATGCAAGACCCAGGAAGTTTCTGACTGAAACACTTCTAAAAATTTAAAGGCCAAAAACAGGGAACGGAATTTGAAGTCCAGGGTTCCAAAAAAAATATTTTTGGTATGTAATGGAATACGAAACGTATGTTCTTGCAGATTTTGCGAAACTTCTTGGACAATTTTAAAATTTCTGATGCCCAAGAGAATGCTGAAGAAAAGTTTAGGACCCAAAATCACTCAAAATTTCACAAAAATGTCTTGGTATGGCAAGCAATATGCAGTTTCGACAAAAGAAGCCAATCATTTGTTACAACGGGCTCTATAAATACCGAAATTTATGACAAGAAATGTTTAAAAAAATGTTGCTTCCATTCATAAGACTTCAGAATGTATCCACTTAATTTTGTAATTAGCGTCAATTTAGCGGGCTGTAGTATGAAAAAAACGTTAGATTAAATTCTATTGAATTGGTGGAATGCAGCTATTTAACTTGTAAACTCGAACACTACAGTGGGTGTCAAAATTATGTGTTATCCCATCCAGAAAAATTTCACCTTCTTTTAGTTTCTGATCTCCTCTGCTATCAGTATATCAAATGAATCCAATCAACCAATCTAAAGTTAAAGAAAGATTCACTTCAGTCCCACAGTGCAACATGTTGCCGACTAGGATGCTGTATTTTAGCTCTAGTTATTTGAACAATTTTTTTTATCGCATAAAGAGCTTTACAAATCGATCGAATTTCGCTAATGCTATGGACACTGCAAAATCGTCAGATTTAGCGGAAAAATCTCCAAATTGGCAACACTGCATCTTTTACTCAGATCTTACTATATTCGTAATAAATCTATACACGTCTTAATTTACCGATCTCTCGCAGTTTACTCATCTGTTAATGTTATCTAATTTCCAAAAATTGTTTTAAAAATTATAGTCCATGTTTGGTAACCTTCCACCTGGAAGTATGGTTGAAATCACATGACCAGTCTTATCACAGACTTAGCAACTTCAGAATAACCTAGGACATCGTCAGATTATTCAAGTATCCGATACACAAGCCATTGTATGAATCTTTTTTCAGAACGTTTCCATTCATTATCTATAGGTGAGGATTAGTCCGATGGATTCAGATACTATTTTCAAAAGGGTTTCTTTAGAATGAAATGATGATCTATAAGGATTGTTTCATTAGAATCTCAGCATTGTTTTACTAGTTGATTGTGTGTGAAAGCTATGGAAAAGTAAGGAAATACTTTTTGGAAAAATTGGTCATCTTCTGTTGGGTGGATGTATTTGTTGTAGTAACAAATTAATTTAATAAAGTGGTATTACTTCTTCGGATCTTTGTGAATTCTTACATCCTGTTTTGAAATGATACATTTTTTATATGGATGATCTGCATCGTTCGAAATCTATGAGAGCCAAAAGGGGCATGCGCTGGACTGAAAAGGGGAGTGAACTAAAACTAAAACAAATACTATTTAACGGTCTTCAAACATGAGATAGAATTTTGTTATGATGGAGGATTATGACTTTATGTCTGGTCAAATATTCAAGTTATTTTTCATTGCAAACGAATCAATTGTTCCCATGCCTCATTTGATGCGACATCAATAATTCATGATATAAAAGAGCCTTCTAATCTCACCAAATTCGGAGCTTGACCTTAACTTCACGGATGTCTGGTTTCCTCATTGACTCAAGTAAAAATATAATTTAACAATAAGTCATAAAGTTACGACTTCAGTAAAACCTGATCAGTTTAGAAAATTATATTGTCATATGATCATGTACACATTGATGATTGCAAAACTGGGTTTGATAAAAAAAGTACCAAATTCGGAAAAGTCTGGAACCCTACATCAATAAAACTGGAACAATTCTTTTGACTTGCATAAAAGAACTGACTCAAGACCTGGTTATATTTTTAAAGTTGAAAAATTAAATGCAAATAACTGGAAAACTATTAAAGAAAAATAAAACATTTTACCATGTTTTTAAACGCTTCATCAAGGGCTACAAGATGGTAAAAATGTTAGAATTAGACACAAAATCTTGTCAAGCAGGTAACATAATTAATGTGACTTGTAATATATCTATATCTCCGACCACGGGGAACCAATGGGTTCTAACTCTTATGGAATATTATAATAAAAATTTACAAATTTATTTTAACAAAGAACTAAGAATGCATAGTCGGTCAAGCCTGACTATCTAATACCCTACACCACATCATCGATTAAATACGGTAGTTATGAAAAATTAATGAACGACCCTCGTATAATTTGATTTTCCGATTTATTATAAAGTTTGTAGTACAGTATTGTGACACTGGTATTTATGTTAAATTTATGCTTTTTTGAATTAATTTTTCTGGAGGGGGGTTATATAAGAGCTACAAGAAATTATGAATTGACCCTCGTATAATTTCACACATCGATTTTTGCTTATATTTATCTTTATTTGACCAATTATTATAATACTAACATATATGTGAGATTTTTGCCCAGAAAGACGGACATCGTTAAATCGACTCAGAAAATGATTCTGAGTCGAACGGTATACATTTTTCTGCATGTTACAAACATCAGCACAAACGCATAATACCCCAACCACCATCGGTGGTGTATCGGGTTTTAAAATCGATTCTACCCATTGTGCATTCTTAAGTGAGTGTTAAAAGCCTTGATCACAATGTTAATCTCCTTGATCGTTAAATCTGTGCACACAATAAATATCGGTGAGATTATGTTCTTATCATTAGAATAACTTTTGTTGTATTCATGTGAAATAATTATTAGAAAATCCGTCCGTCTGTCCGACTGTCTTCCACCATTTTATTTATTTAAAGTATTTAGTTTTATCAGTACATGTGTTACATTTTCAACGTGTAATAATCTCTTAATTTACATTGTAAATGGTGTAAATAAATAGTTTCTTCCTCTCCTTTTCTTTCCCTTTTTGGGTCATTTTTTTTACCTTTAATTCTTTCACATTTATTAAATAGTTGCATTCAACAACTCACATGTGCTTCTTGCAACTGACTACAATTTAAGCAAATATTTTATTTAAATATTTTTCTTTTTCAGATTTTTTTCTTTTTGGCTTTTTGTTGTTGTTGTTGTTTTTTTTAACATTTTCGTATGAATGTCGCATTAAAGTAAGAAAAACCAAAAACAAAATATCATGTGAATTAACAAATGAACAGCAGTTTTATCATTATTTCATCTGTTATAAGAATAAAACAAGTGAGAATGTTATATTCGGCTATGCCGAATCTTCAATACCCTACACCACCAATGAGTGTGAGGTAAATATGTTATGTTTCTTGCAAACACACTCACACATAGACTCACAAACGTATGCAATTTATAAAAGTTTTTCTAATTATATCAGAGGAACTCCTAATGAGTCATAAAATTAGTTGTTGGCTATTTTTTCTACTGAACCGATTTTAATTTTTAGTATGATAATGAAGTACATGTAACATAATATCATGTCAAAATTTTATTCGAATTTGTTGATTTCTAATTGACAGCTGGAGGTTGCCTCAGATATCAGCCTATAACTTTTGATAAACTGAACCGATTTTGGTAATTTAAAACAGGAAACTTCTCAGAACTATAGCAAATACTTAGGCCAAATTTCATTGAGCTCTGTTAATTATTGTGGATGTGAGCGTGCCAACAACAGACATAGTTAAATCGTCTCAGATTTTGATTTGATGCAAGAATAAATGGGATCTGTGATAATTCCTTCTTAGCGTTATAGACGGAATGACAAAGTTATTATACCCTCTTCCCCACTTGTGATGGTGGAGGGTATAAAAAGTGTATTTGAGTTTAAATATAAAATTTTCGCCCGTTAAGTTACTAAACAAATAAAGTGTTTTTTTTTTTTTGTATTTTAGTTTACAAATATTTTGTCTTGACAAACAGACAGTAGGAAGGACAGACAGTGTAGATACTTGTAATCTGAAAAATACATATACATATTTTTTCATGATAATTAAAGCATTCAGACACTTTGACAATCAGTCAGTCATTTAGTCTTTAGTTGTTTTGTCTGTCATATGAAAACAACTATGAACTAAACGTTTGTTTGAACAAAAAACAGCAAAAATTAGTGACAATTTAAATCATCTTTGAAATGGAACTAAAATTATTATTTTTTCATTTTATAAATTATTTTTAGTTTTTGTTTGATTTTCTAATTTTTTTATTTTGTTATTTTTTTATTTTTTTCAAATAAAATTTTACACGATTTTTCTCTCTTCTTTATGTAGAAATTCAACACGTTTTCTTTATGTTTATTTTCTTTCTTTAGATTTTTTTATTTAATCGTCTTTTTTATAGTTTATTACACGATTAGAAACTAATAATTTTAGTTAAGATTATTGAAAATAATAAATAAATTTTCTAATTCAAAATATTTCAATGTTTTAAATAAAACTGGAATTTTTATTAAGGAGTGAGAACGAAAAATATTTCAAGTATTATCTGATATCGTTTGATCAAGTCAACTTCATAAATCAAGTCAGTTATTATGTTTGAGTCAATAAATAATTAAATTATTTTTATGATTAAAACAAGTGACCAGAAAAAAGTGCATAATAAAATTATTAACTGTTTTCAACAAAACCCAACTTGGACCTACAAAAAGTTGGCCAAGCATTCAAAGGTCTGCCGTCAAACTGCATCCTGGTTAAGTTAGAAACGAACACAATAGAAATCTTTTTCAAAAAAACTCCCAACACATTTGATAGAAAAGTAGCGCAATTAGCACAGTACTCGAACTATTTGCACGCAGAGGAAAAATATGTTTGCGGCAACCATAAACAAGATGAAACATAATATTGTTATTAGATATTTTTACCGTAACTAAAACATTTCCTTATTCGCTTTGTGATTTTACATTAATAACAATAGTTATTGTTATCACCACAATTAATATTGTTATTCCAATTAAAAAATATTGTTACTGTGAAAAAAAGTTTTGTTTATTGGCATTTTGATTGATGTATTAATAAAAACATTTATTGTTGTCGACACTAAATGTATTGTTATTCCAATCAAAATTTTATTTATTTGATTTGTTATTATGCATTTATAACAACAGTTATTGTTATCGCCACCAGACTATAGTTATTCCAATAAAAAATATTGTAAGTTCAAATAAACTTGTTTGGTCGCATTAGTTTGTTATGGAATAAAAATATCTTCGTGTGAAATATTTTAATAACAATAAAATTGTGATCAGTCAAACATATTTCCGAACATGTTGGGACCACAATTCTTTTTTTATTTAATAAAAATAATTTTATTACAGCAACGAAACTGTTATCAAAACAAAATAAATTCAACAATTTACATGTTAGTGATAACAATAATTGTTTGCGGCAAACATTTTGCGAAGTAATGAAAATTTTGTGTTGCTGATGTTAAAAAGAATGTTGAAAAAATATCCCGACTCAGAAACAGTCAAAATTTCTTAAATATGTTCTTGTTATGTCAAGCAATATGCAGTTGCGGCAAAAGAGGCCGGACCATGGACCATAAGGTGTCCATTAATTTTTGGACTGACTTAGCATCTAGTCACTATGATAAACATGCCCTTGAATGGAACAAAAACATTAATGTTATATTTGTACCAAGAGACTGCGCGGTGTTAAGGCCAGCGGAGAGATATTGGATTCTTGCTAAAAAAAGAGAATTGAGGAGCACAAAAATGGTGTTCATAAGTGTTGTAGATTTTAAACGGACACTGCCTGTTGAATTAAAGTGACAGAACGCACTAAAAAAACGTTAATTCAAGGGTTTCCGGAAAAGGTTCAAAATTTCATAATAAGTGATTAACACTATTTAAAATATATATATATTTTTTGTAAATAAACTAATAATGTTTAGAATTTTTCGATCTCACTCCTTATTTTTGTATTTTTTACAAAGAATTTTATCATTACTGTCATTCAATTGCGACATTTCCTTAGTAGAGTTCATAAAAGTGTGAACAAATTGGTGTTTTGTTTGTGTACCCTACATCAACATAATAATTATTGTTTATGCTAATGTTTATAACGCTTAGAAAGTATTGATCTTAAACCATCTGATAGTTAAGTAATTAAATCAAAGTTTATTTTATAATCAATTTGACAATGTCCGTCCTTCTGTCCATCTATTTAGCAGGTTATGTTTTTGAAAGTGTGAACAAATTTAAGTTCTGTTTGTATACCCTACACCATTATAATAGTTTTCGTTTATGCTTTAATTATGACGTATGAAAGTATGAGCCTGACACCATCCGAAAGTAAAATAAGTAACTAAAATCCTTTTTATAATCAATTGTCCGTCTTTCCGTCCATCCATTTAACAATCATTAAAATTTTTCGAACGAAATTTAAATTCAGTCCAAAATTTGCAAGGTTTTTCGACGAAATTCCGCAATTATGATTATTTTGGAAAAAATATGCCAAAATTAACGACAATCGCTCTATTAAATAATTCTTAGACGATTTCAAGATGGCCGCTCACAATCTGCCCAAATCGAATTCTTTTGGAGTTTATAAATATGTCAACACATTTGTGTTCTCTTGGATACCCTACACGAAAGTAATATGCTGTAGTCATGAGGCATAGAAATTGTTGATCTAACACTATCTGAAAGTTGAATAAGTGACTTAGAATTTATTTTGTAAATAATTTGATGATGTCCGTCCTTCTGTCCATCTAGGTGATTTAACTATATTCGTCTTTCTGTCCGTCTGCCTGTCTCTTTGGCAAGTCATGTAATTGTTGTGACCTTAGTTTAGGTCAACATTTTGAAGATATCGCATTCAAAGTGGTCAAATTTCATTATGTTGAACATGGATATATTTATTCTATTATTATTCTAAAGTGATTTAACGATGTCCGTCCTTCCTTTCATCAGTTAGAAAATAATATATTTTTCCAAAGGCTTAGAAATCAATATCTCTCTCTGTAAACGGAGCTAGCTTAATGAAATTCCACATGGTTGGACCTTAAGGTTTATGAGTTGATTTAGATGAGTGCTGACTACTTGATCTACTTTGTTCGTGTTGTAGTGTTCAGT
The DNA here is from genome assembly GCA_004302925.2 of Cochliomyia hominivorax. NCBI lineage: Eukaryota > Metazoa > Arthropoda > Insecta > Diptera > Calliphoridae > Cochliomyia > Cochliomyia hominivorax. The sequence goes on from PYHX02000413.1 coordinate 48,410,267, forward strand.
ATGATCGGTGTATATTGTCTTTAATTTTCCCTCCCATTTTAAAAATGCGTAGGTATTTTTTATGGTGTGAACAAATTCTATAAATCACACAGTGATGTACACATCAAAATTTACAACAATAATTTAGTTCTTTTTTATGTTTTTTCATGTTATTTGAATTTGAAAAAAACGCTTCGTCATTGTCAGTGTGTTAAACATTTATTGTGTGTCATTATGTGTTTGCAGCCTTTAATATAAAATTCTATAGAAATTACAAACCTTAGAAATCATAACAATTGGAAATTTTAAGCAAATTTGCTCTAAGACCTTTAGATGACCCGATCCTTATTTTTGTATTTTTTACAAAGAATTTTATCATTACTGTCATTCAATTGCGACATTTCCTTAGTAGAGTTCATAAAAGTGTGAACAAATTGGTGTTTTGTTTGTGTACCCTACATCAACATAATAATTATTGTTTATGCTAATGTTTATAACGCTTAGAAAGTATTGATCTTAAACCATCTGATAGTTAAGTAATTAAATCAAAGTTTATTTTATAATCAATTTGACAATGTCCGTCCTTCTGTCCATCTATTTAGCAGGTTATGTTTTTGAAAGTGTGAACAAATTTAAGTTCTGTTTGTATACCCTACACCATTATAATAGTTTTCGTTTATGCTTTAATTATGACGTATGAAAGTATGAGCCTGACACCATCCGAAAGTAAAATAAGTAACTAAAATCCTTTTTATAATCAATTGTCCGTCTTTCCGTCCATCCATTTAACAATCATTAAAATTTTTCGAACGAAATTTAAATTCAGTCCAAAATTTGCAAGGTTTTTCGACGAAATTCCGCAATTATGATTATTTTGGAAAAAATATGCCAAAATTAACGACAATCGCTCTATTAAATAATTCTTAGACGATTTCAAGATGGCCGCTCACAATCTGCCCAAATCGAATTCTTTTGGAGTTTATAAATATGTCAACACATTTGTGTTCTCTTGGATACCCTACACGAAAGTAATATGCTGTAGTCATGAGGCATAGAAATTGTTGATCTAACACTATCTGAAAGTTGAATAAGTGACTTAGAATTTATTTTGTAAATAATTTGATGATGTCCGTCCTTCTGTCCATCTAGGTGATTTAACTATATTCGTCTTTCTGTCCGTCTGCCTGTCTCTTTGGCAAGTCATGTAATTGTTGTGACCTTAGTTTAGGTCAACATTTTGAAGATATCGCATTCAAAGTGGTCAAATTTCATTATGTTGAACATGGATATATTTATTCTATTATTATTCTAAAGTGATTTAACGATGTCCGTCCTTCCTTTCATCAGTTAGAAAATAATATATTTTTCCAAAGGCTTAGAAATCAATATCTCTCTCTGTAAACGGAGCTAGCTTAATGAAATTCCACATGGTTGGACCTTAAGGTTTATGAGTTGATTTAGATGAGTGCTGACTACTTGATCTACTTTGTTCGTGTTGTAGTGTTCAGTATGATCGGTGTATATTGTCTTTAATTTTCCCTCCCATTTTAAAAATGCGTAGGTATTTTTTATGGTGTGAACAAATTCTATAAATCACACAGTGATGTACACATCAAAATTTACAACAATAATTTAGTTCTTTTTTATGTTTTTTCATGTTATTTGAATTTGAAAAAAACGCTTCGTCATTGTCAGTGTGTTAAACATTTATTGTGTGTCATTATGTGTTTGCAGCCTTTAATATAAAATTCTATAGAAATTACAAACCTTAGAAATCATAACAATTGGAAATTTTAAGCAAATTTGCTCTAAGACCTTTAGATGACCCGATATTTATTATTTCTATTGTTTTTTGATTAAAATTGACACCACTGGTGGGGTGTGCTGGAGTTTTTTTTTTTAATTTTCGTCAGAGGTTAGTCAATTAAGTGTATCAAAGATCGCACTTCTGTGGACTTAATTATTTCAGTCATCATCAAACAAAATATTTTATGAATCATGGACCCAATCTGACTGTACCTAATCAAATTCATCCTGCAAAATGAAAGATAACATCAGGTCTGAACTGGAATCTGAATTATAATTTAAATTAGAACCTGAACTAAAACCTGATCTAGAATTTTAATTAGAAACTGAACTAGAATCTGAACTAGAATCTGAAGTTAAATCCGGACTAGAATTTTAACTAGAATCTGAAATAGAATCTGAAATAGAAACTGAACCAGAACCTGAACTAGAACCTGATCTAGAATCTGATCAAGAATTCAAACTAGAATCTGAGCTAGAACCTGAACGAAAACCTGAACTTGAATCTGAACTATATTCTGAAAAAGAACCTGAACTAGAATTTAAGCTAGAATTTTTATCGAATCTGATTTAGAATCCAAACTAGAATCTGAGCTTGAACCTGGACTAGAATCTGGACTAGAATTTTAATTAGAATCTGAAATTGAACCAGGACTAGAATATAAACTTGAACCTGAAATAAAATCTGAACTTGAACCTGAAATAGAATCTGAACAGGAACCTCAACTAGAATCTGAATTAGAACCTGAACTAGAATTTTAACTGGAATTTGAATTTAAATCTGTACTAGAAAACCAACTAAAATTTGTACTAGAATACGAACTAGAATTTGATATTCAGTTCCAATTAGAATCTGATACATAATCTGAAATAGTACTTAAATTAGAGTCTGAATTATGTTCTTAACTGGAACTTGTACTGGAATCTGAAACAGAATCTGACCTTGAATCTTAACTGGAATATGTACTTAAATCTGAACAAGTACATAATGATTTCGGTTCTTTATGCCGTTTGTCATCAGTCCAGTAGAGAATTATAAACATATATTAGAAATTCCGATAAGAACCCCTCAAAAACTGTAACAGCTGTTGGATATTTATATCAACATACATCGATAAGATAGAAAATTTCTTACCCTTTCAAAACTTCGGTGGGCCCAGCAAATTGGACACCGATAATATTCAGATTCTGTCTTAAAAACAAAATATTTCTAAAATCAGACTTCACCAGACTTATTTTTTCATCAATCACTCTTATGTTGCATTTGTATTCATGATTAAGTGTTAGAAATAACATCTTTATGGGTTTGTGTGTTTGAAACTGAAGTGTGAAATTGAAATTATATTTGTACGTTAAACTGGATTTAACTAATGATGACTACTTAACTTAAATCTATATGGATTTTATACCTTCAATTCATTAGCATCCTGTAAATGAATTAATAACACAAAACTACGAAATCACGAATTAGTAGATATATTATGTATATATACATATATATTTGATATAGTTTTCTACTTACCGATTTCTCTTTCAACTACAAGATCTACTTCTAATAACTCTACAAAAAAAAATGTTGTTAATGCAACAAACACACGCTACTTTCAACTTCATTTTATAAAAAATATTGATCTAATAACAACATTATTTCTATATACAAATATATATATATGTTTTCCTCTAAAAAGAAGGGGGTAAACTGTAAATTAATGCTAATTAAATTTCCGAAAAATAGAAAGAAAAAAACTTTGATTTCCACATCACGATTATTTCTGAAATCAAATCATATTACACGTGTGTGTTTATGTGTGTTGAAACTTTTTTTATAATTTATTTAATTTTTTTTTTTTTAATTTTTTGAGTGTAAGTGTGTAATCGCATGAAATAGATATTAATATGTGATAATTTATTTAAATGTGAATTTCTTTATTTATTTATTTGTAAATAATTTGCTAAATGTATGATTTTAGTTGGAAGGAATATAAATCATTATTAAAAATAATCATAAATAATTTTAGTTATTTTTGCAAAATTTGTCACATTTAATGTGAAAACTCACGTGAGTTTTAATTGAAAAAAATAATAATAAAAAACACTTAAAATATAAAATCGAAAAAGTTAAGTAAAATTTTTAGTTAATAAAAGAACTGCGAGGTCTAGATAAACGGCTGAAAATAAAACAATTTGAACTGCAAATTAACCGAAATCTGAGCTGGAATCTGCGCTAGAATCTGAATAAGAATCTGAATAAGAATCTGAATAAGAATCTGAATAAGAATCTGAATGAGAATCTGAATAAGAATCTGATTAGCATCTTAACTGAAAATTTAACTAAAACGGAATTGGTACCTGAACTTGAATTTTAACCAGAATCTGAACGTGAATTTTTACTATAAATATAAACTATAAGCTGAGCTAGAATTTGAACTAGAATCTGAGTTAGAATTGCACTAAACTTTAAACATAAATATAAACTTAACTCTGATCCAGAATTTGAACTAGAATCTGAACAAGAATTTTAACTAGAACCTGAACGAGAACCAGAACTAGAATTTAAGTTGAATATGGACATGCAGAACTTGAATTAGAATTTTAAATAGTTCTGAACTTGAATCTGAACTAAATTCTGAACAAAAAACTCATCTAGAATCTGCACTCGAATCTCAACTAGCAAATGAACTGGAATCTGAACTAGAAAATGAACTAAGATCCGTCCTATAATCTGAACCAAAAATTTCGACTAGAATCTCAACTAGAATCTGAACTGGAATCTGAATTAGAATCTGAATTTGAATCAGAATTTGAATATAAACTAAAATTTGAACTAGAATATGGACAAGAAGCTGAACTAAAATTTGATTTAGAATCTTAATTAGAACCTGAACTGAAAACTGAACTAGAATCTGGATCGAACTAACTAAAACTAGAAAATGAAATTGAATCTAAACTATAAGATGATGGAGAATTTGAACTAGAAGTTGAACTGGATACTGAACCAAAATTTGAACTTAAATCTGAACTAATAACTGAATTTGAATTTGAACTAAAATCTCAATTAGGATCTCAACTGGAATCTGAACTAAATTTTAAATTAGAAGATGAACTAAAATCTGATCTAGAATCTGAACTGGAATCTGAACTAAAATCTCGACTGGAATTTCAACTTGAATTTGAACTTGAATCTAAACTAAAATTTTAAGTAGAATCCGAACTTGAATTTGAACTTGAATTTGAACTTGAATTTAAACTTGAATTTGAACTAAAATCTGATCAGAATCTTAATTATTAGTTTATGAGAACTAAATTAGAATCTAAACTTTTATCTTAATACGAATCTGAATTACAAACTGTACTAAACTCTTAGCCAGATACTGAACTAATTTTTTTCATGAATCTGAATTAGATTCTTGATGATTATCTGAATTAGAATCTGAATTAGTATTTGAACTAATGCTGAGCTAGAATCTTAACTAGAACTAAATTAGAATGGAACAACATAAGTTTATTTGTTTTTTCCTTTTTAAATTTGTCGTTCAACAAGACCTCAGTGTAAACACTTAAGACACGCAAAACATATTTCATACGTATTTATTTTGGTCTTGATAGTCAGTCCCACATTGACGTAATAATAACAAAAAAAGCATATATTTAAATAAATTTAGTTGTTTTTCATATTTTAGGTGATCATTTCTTTCGAAAAAAAAAAAAAACAAATTAAAATTAAAATTAAAATTTTTGTTTTAAAAATTTTAGGGAAAATAACGATAATTAATTGTATGATTAAGACTCATATTTATTTAAAATATTTAAATTAAAAATAACCATAAAAGATATCATATCGATAAATATTTATTTTTTTTTTTTGCTCTCAAATATTAATTAAAAATAATCGGAGAATTATAGAGATTTTTCGTTATTTGGAAGATTCAAAGTTATAAAATTTTAATTAAAATTATTATTTTCGAATTAAAATGCATTTTGCGTTAAAAACCTGTTTACAACTTTATTTAACATATATTTTTGTATTAAAAAAAATTATTTCTGTTTTTTAATTGAATTTATGGCGGCTCTATTAAGAGAAGAAATAATAAAAATATTGAAATAAAAAATTTATTAAATTTTTATTTTATATCGGACTTTGTCTTCAGTATAAAAATTATATTTTTTTCGTTTAAAAAAAGTTGGAATTTCCGTTAACATATGGTTTTTTTCAGATATAAACTAATTTAATTTAAAGCAAAAACATTTGGCCCTAGAAAAAAGTGCAATAATAATTAATTTTTTATTTTTGTTTTTGCTTTAAATAAGATTTAGAAAATTTTTGAAAAAAGTAGGAAATATTTTTTTATAAACAATCAGCAATTGAATATAAAAACAAAATCAAGTGATTTACAGATCTTTAATGGACATTTGTGTTAAATAGAAACTGCTGAAATGGTCGTCTTAAGACTTGAGCGCCTAAACTATTTAGTTTTAGTTGAGTTCTAATTTAGTTTAAGTTTATTTCAAGATCAATTCTAGTTTAGATATTAGTTCAAATTCTAGTTCAGATTCTTATTCAGATTTCAGTTCAGATTCTTATTCAGATTACAGCTCAAATTGTATTTCAGATGTCATTTCTAATTTTAGTTAAGATTTCAGTTCAGACTATAACTCAGATTCTTTTACAGATTCTAGTGCAGATTAAAGTTCATGTTCAATTTCGGTTTCTAATTCAAATTCCAGTTCAAATTCTAATTTAGATTTAATGTCAAGTCTAAGTTCAAATTCTACTTCCGATTGCAGTCCGGATTATAGACCAGATTCTATTTCGGATTACAGTCCAGATTCTGTTTCAGATTCTAATATAGAAAGCAGTTTAGGTTCTAGTTCTGATTGGAGTTAAAATTTTACAAATTCTTATTCAGATCAGAGTTCAGATTTTAATTTAGATTTCAGTTTAGAGTCATATTCTGAATCAAATTCCAGTACAGATTCCAGTTCAAATTCTTGTTCTGTTCAAGTTTAGATTCTAATTCAGATTCTGGTTCCAATGTTGAATCAATCTTATTAGAGATTCTAATTCAGATTATTGTCAAAATTTTGGTTAAGATTCTGGTGCAAATTGTAGTTTAGTTTCGAGTTCATTTATAGTTGAGATTTTAATTCAGATTAAAGTTTCGATTAAAATTATGGTTCAGTTCTTAGTTCAGTTCTAGTTAAGATTCCAAAGCGGATGCTAATTTGAATTCTTGTTTAGATTTTAGTTCAAATTGAAGTTAAGATTTGCAGTTAAATTTTAGTTCAGTTCTAGTTCAGGTTCTAGTTCAGGTTCTAGTTTAGGTTCTATTTCAATTTATAGTTCAAATACAATTTCAGTTCCTGGTTAAGATTCTTATGCAGTTCTTGTTCGGTTCTAATTCGAATCTAATTTAGTCTTAGTCCATTTTTAGTTCAGTCCTAGTTCCATTTTAGTACAGTTCTAGTTGTGTTTAGGTCAGAATCTAATATTTATTTTACTTCAGTTCTGTTCTAGTTCAGTCTCAGCTCAGTTCAACTTCAGTTCAGATTCTAATTCAGTCTCATTTTCTAGTCCAGATTTCTATTCAGGTTTTAGTTCAAATTATACTTCACATTCTACTTTAGATTCTAGTACAGATTCTAGTTTAGAATTTAGTTCAGATTTCAATTATGTTTCTAGTTCAATTTATTTCTATTCTATTTGGGATTCCAATTCAGATTTTTTTGTTCAGATTCTAGCAGAGATGGGGGCACAATTTATTTTTTAATTTTGATTTTAGTTTAGATTCTAATAAAAATTTTAGTTCAGTTCTAGTTAGTGTCTAGTTCAGCATCTAGTTCAGGTTCTTGTTCAGGTTCTACTTCCGGTTTTAGTGTTCTGTTCTAGTTCAGTTCTGGTTGAGTTCTACTTCTATTTAATTTATATTTTAGTGTAATGTGGGGCAGTATTTGAATTTTTTTTGGTCTAGATCTATCCGTTTCTAGGTTTTGTGAATTTTTTTCTTTAGAAATTTTACTCAATTTAAATTACACCACGTAAATATTATTTATTTACACAAAAAATTAACACTGGAAATAAAAATGTAAAGAATGAACAAAAAAGATAATAAAATAATAACAAAATCCACAATCACAGAGAATGAGAAAATTTGTTATTTTATGAGTTTTAAATTTATCAACAGCAACAATGAACAAATTCAAGGTTATGGCAATTTTAATAATAAAAAACACACACTCACACACATTGTAAACTAAAAAATACAAAAAACAAATGTAAAAATTTATTAAAATAAAAAGCTTAAACGATTCTAATGACTTGACCTTAGACTGTGATCTACTAGGATCACAACTTTTTGTACAGGTGATAAAATTTATTTTGCTTAAGTTGATTTTGGATCATTAGTTAAAAGCTAAATGAAATGAATACAGATTTATAAGATTCAATTTTAAGAATTTAGTAACATTTGCAATTGTATCTATGAGATACAATTAAACAAATTTCATGCTTAAATATTTCAAATTAAGAATAAAACAAATGAGAATACTATATTCGGCTATGGCGAATCTTTAATACCCTTCTACATTTTAAATTAGAGGTTGGCCAGATATCGGTCTATAACATTTTATTTATTGAAGCTCTTTTGCTAGTTTTAAATAGGAACTATAACAATTACTTAAGCCAAATTTCATTGAGTTCCGTCAGTTATTGTGAATGTAAGCGTGCTAACAATAGACAAACATAAAGACAGACACACAGACTGGCAGATAGACGAACAGACAGACAGACATAGCTAAAACGACTCAGATTTTGATTTGATGCAAAAATATATATACATTTTGAGATCTGAGATAATTCCTTCTTAGCGTTACACATGGAATGATAAAGTTAATATACCCTCATCACCACTTGTGATGGTGAAGGGTATATAAAAAACTATATAAATTTTCGTTTATGTTTCTTTAGCTTGAAAATTGTTTTTTTATTTATTTTTATATATTTTTATTTAATTTTTAGTTTTTTTCTTTTTTTGCTCTGTTAAAATCACATTTAAGTTCTAGAATTTAGCAGATACAATTTGTTTTTTGTATAAATATACTCTTCGTATTAGAGTGTGTGTGTGTGTGTGAGTATAGGTAAGTGTGACAGCTAGAAATATTATAAAAACATTGAGTTTTTATACTCATACACAGACAAAGACACAAAGATACATTTTAAATAAAAAAATCACACCAAATTGTATCTGCAAGTTTGTTCTTTCACCACCACCATTACAACTACCAACACTACTTTATATTGACAATCTATTTGTAAAATTTTTTCTCTTTTTTTCACACTAAACTCTCTGATTTTTTTTGTGATTTTTCTTTGCGCTCTCATATTTATTTTTTTAATATTTTTTCGTACATTAAATTAAACTAATAAATTGAGAGAAAGAGAGAGAGAGAACAATTGCTCACGTGGTTAAATAAATTTTTGAAATTGTTGTTGTTGTTTTTGTGTTTTTTTTTGTATATTTTGGCTCACAATAAGTTAAAAATACTTTAATTTAGAGAAAAAAAGGAAAATAAATTTACAATAAGTTTTTTTTTATAATTTTTTTTATTAAGAAATTTCAAAAGAAAGAAGAAGCGAAAAATATCTTTGTATCTGAGAACATTAGAAATGAATATAATAAAATGTTATAGAAATTTTGTGTTGTATTATTGTTGTTGTTATTATCGGATTCTAACAATATTAGAATATTTTACTACAATTACACTCGCACACACACCACTCACATGGTGGGGTTGTAAAGAAATGTTATTTTGTACAACAACATGGTACTAAATTAATAGACCTAAAGTCAATTTAAATACTTTAAGATTGTAAAAAAAGATAAGGGAATTTTGATCCATGCGATCATAATATTTTATTTTTTTTTTAGATTTAAAATTTTTAATTTTATAAAACTTTTATTTTTAATCTTTAAAAAATTTAGTTTTTTTGTATTCATCTAACTAAATATTTCGTACAATATTTAGTACTCAAATTTTAGTCTTAAAAGTATTTTATAAGATCCGGAATTGAACAAAATTTTATCCATGCGGTTGTATATTTTCATACCCTCTACCATGTTAAGTGGTGATGAGGGTATATTAACATTGTCATTCCGTGTGAAACGCTACAAAGGAACCATCTCAGACCCCATAATGTACATATATTCTTGACTCAAATCAAAATTTGTATCGATTTAGCTATGTCCATCTGTCGATTGTTGGTACGCTCACATCCACAATAATTGACAGAGTTCAATGTGTATTTTACTGTCCCTGTTTTTAGAAGTTTCCTATTTAAAACCAACAATATTTTAAAAACTTCGGAAAAAATTAAGTCCAATATTTGTGAAAATGAATAAAACTCAATAAAAAGTGGGTTTAAATTCTTTTTTCATTAAAATCTGCCAACTTAATAATGTTATAATTTCAGCCTTTACGTTCATTATTGAATGGTCTTTCGAAGAGTGGGGGAAGGTACTGGTATAAAAATTTTGAATGACAACATCGATCTATATTTAAACACAGACTAAAATCGTAGGTCTAAGTTTAAATCTCAACTTAGTCTAAATGATCTTTATTGTATAATTAATATAAATAAACTCAGCTTGATGACGTTGGGCGGGTTGTGATATCGGTTGATACAAAAATTCCCATCTATACTACTTGAGAACCTGTAATGTAACTGATAGACACTTTCACAAAGATTCTGGTACAGATTCTGGTTTAGATTCTAATTCAGCTTCTTCTTTAGGTTCTTACTATAATTTTAATTCAGATTCTTAATAAAATTTTAGTTCACACTGTATTTGGCCTCTTTTAAAATTTTAGTTCGGATTCTGGTTCAGATTTTAATTCATATAACAGTTAAAATTCCTATTCAGCTTCTACATACGATTTTTAATTCATAATCACCCTTAGACCACTGTGGTACACTGTGCGCATCCATTCTTACAGTAAATCAGTAAATAAAGCAAGAAAAGAGAAAGGAAGTAAGAAAATATTGGGTCTTGTTATGAGAAGGGGAGAATGATGAACGCGTGAAGGGCTTTTAACAGTACTAATTCCTTCCCAGTCCAGTGGTTTGAGAAGAATTAGCTTACTGAGATCCAGTAACCCTAAGGCCAATATATCATTGAGCCCATCCTGGAATGATACCAACATTTTCTAATCATTTGTAGTTGTGAATATTTTCCAGATTTAGCTTTATTTAATTTTTGTCCAAATATCTCTATCTAATGTCATTTTATCCGATGTCATTTACCACAATCCGTTTAAGGCTTCTAGTATCGGTCCACTTTCGAGATACACCTCGAAAAGGCATATATTTTGAAATAAATATGTTTAATAATTATCTTTATCTTTAATATTTTGGTACTACTGGATCCATTATGAATTCTATATTCATTTTGACAATAACTATTTATTCCAGAAGGGTCTAGGGCTTTGATTTTATTATTAAGATTCCCTAACAACATATCCTGGACTCTCTTTTAGGAAAATACTTTCAGAACCTTTCGCATGCGCTAAATATCAAAAAATGTTAAGTACTAAACGACTTTACAAACCCATTTAAGTGGGATCTTATACTTCATATTTTCGTACCACTGGATATAAATCTTTGATCCGATTTATTTGTTCAAAAGGGAATAATATGAACTTCAAAGTTTCCTAATTGCCCGTATTTAAGTGATAAACTCTCGATATCCTGGATTGTCCTCTAGAAAGTACATTCAGTACCTTTAATTTCTGATGCCCTAAATATTCAAAAATTAAGTACTAAACAACTTTTCAACCCCATTTAGGTGGGATGTTATTATTGCTGTTGTTGTTTGTACTATATTTGAGTATCTGAGTGAACAACGTCCATTTGTTGTTCTCTTTTTCATTATTCTGTTAGACATAAGTATCTGTGAGTGCGCGTAAATGTGTTTGTTGTTATTATTATTATTTGTTTTTGTTTTTATTTTGTGCTCTTCTATAAAACGTTTTTTTGTTTGTTTTTGTTTTTATTGTTGTGTTCTTTGCGAGTGAAAAGAAAAACGAAAAATCAAAAAATCAAAAAAAAAAAAAAGCTAAAACGGCGGCTGGCTGGGACCAAATGACAGTACAAAACATTAGTACTTGTTTCACTCGTTAGTTTGGTTTGATGACTTACGGTGCGGCCATAGGAATTTTTTTCGATAATGTTTAGCATGCGAACAACAACAAAAAAATTTAAATAAGAAAAAAATAGTGATAGAAAAATAATAATAAAAATTAGAAATAATAATCAAATAAAAGGAAATAATTAAAATTGAAAATAACGTTAATAAGAGTTCATACGAAGAAAAGCAATAAAAGTGCAAAAACGCGTGTGAAAATTATTGAAAAAAATTTTGTGAAAAAATAAAGAATTTTTCTTTAGATTTTCTTCATTTCAATTAAATTTTGTTTGGGTTTATTTTGAATTTATTTTCTTTACGAAAGAAACCCCAAACCCCCCACCAACACTTTTACTACAACAACAACAACTATTATTACTACCACCAGCACCACCACACCACCGTGTTGTATTACCGACCGTGCGTTTTTTTATTTTTTATCCCTCTTTCCACGCCATTAAGTTGTCATTACTGAAACAACGTGTCGAGCAAGTGCTGGAAGACTTGCTCATGTTGAAAATTTGGATTTTTTGATTTTGAAATTATTATTATTTTTTTAATTGCGCGTTTTTTTTTTCTTTGTGCAAAAAGGATTTCTTTCTATTTTGAAGAAAATTCCTTAAGGCAAAAACGAAAAATCGTGTGAAAAGCAACAAAACTTAACCTATAAAATAAATCAGCTGTTGGTATAACAAAAGATAACTGTTATACGGTAAAAAAATCAAATAAGAAAGGAAATTTTAAAATTTTGCAAAAAAAAAAGGGTTTAAAAGGATTTAAATTTGGCTAAAAACAATAAAAAGAGCATAATACAAATTGATGGTGTTGTGAGTTTTAAAGTAAGAGAATTGATGACCAAATGTGGATTCTAAGTGGATTATGAGTTGTGTGTGTGTGTGTGTTTTATCTTACTTTCGTATACATGTATGTGTTAGATCCTGGTTATTTTTCTACACCCACACATAATAACTTACTTACATTTGCACGCGAATTTTTAGTTAGTTACACGCAGGGCAACTCTTTGGATTAAAACTACTCATATTTTGAAAACAACTAAAATTAAAAAAATATATATATAAAAATTAAATCTTTTTTCTGTTTATTTAAAAAAAAAAAACCTAAAAATTTATAACAAAAAGAAACCAGTTGCCTGAAAAAAAACGCTAAATTATTATTTTTTAAATCCCTTAAAAAAAACACAACGTTGTAAAATTAAAACAATCTTTAAAATTGACTGCCTTTTTTTCTAAAAAAAAACTTTGCTAAAAACCCATACACACACAGATTTTACTACAACAACAACTATAAAAAATTAAAAACAACAATTTTTATTATAAAAAAAACACAGAACAGAGCAAAAAAAAAAACAGCTTGAAATATTTTGTCTATAGACTATAAAATCATCGATTTTTTTGTAGTCTTCGAACTAAAAAATAAGAGAGGGGTTTGAAATTAATTTTTAAGAGTAACACAAATAACAGAAATATTGTTTATATTAAAAAAAAATACTGGAATTAAAAAAGCGCTTAAATTAAAAAAATCCCCCTAAAAACAAGGTTGTTGGCATAAATTGGCTTTAAAACTCAACAAAAAAAGCAACATTTATTAAATATTAAAATAATATTATAAAATCTTTAAGAAAAATCGCCGAAATAAAAAACGCTGAATCACCAAAAAAAAAGCTAAAATAAAAAATATTAATTTTTTAAAACATGTTTAAAACACTAAAATTAAGTTTAAAAAAACATAAAAATTTTAAAAATAGTTAAATAAAAATCCTCTTGAAATTCCCCATAAAATAAAAAAACTAACCTTAAAAATAAAAACGCTAAAAAAACAAAAAATTTTCCGTTAAGCATTTAATGCAAAAACAAAAAAATTCTTAAAATAAATCTAAAAAACACTCACCTACATACAAATAAAAAATAAAATTGTTAAAATTGTTTATTTTTATAGTCATTGTTATTTGTTAAATTAAAAAGTTTAAAATAAAAAAATAAAAATAAATAAAAAAATAAAAAAAATCGCTGTGCATTTTGTAGTAGCTGAAATTAAATAAAATACAACAACAACAAAAATCACTAAAATTACCTTCTAAAATAAAAAAATAAAAATTAAAAAATAAAATTCCCCACAAAAAAACACCTCTAAAATAATAAAAAATAAAAAAAATAAAACAAGCTTCTTTACAATAATTAATTTAATTAAAAAACAACTTAAAAAATCATTTCTTTTTAACAAAAAATTAAAAATAATAATTTATTGAAGATAAAAAATAATAATTTTCAAAAAATTAATAAAATAAAAATTAAATAATAATTTAATAATAATTTACTTTTAAGCAATTAATTTTTGATTAACAAAAAAACCTACAAAAATTAAAAAAATCTTTACAATTAAAAAAATATTTAAAAATAAATAAAATAATAATTAAAATTTAAAAAAAAAATATTTGCAAAAATTAATAAAAATAAAATTACCCTAAAATAATTATAAAAAAGGTGCCTTTAATTTATAGCAAATTTTACAAAAATAATATAAATTATTAAAAGAAAAATCATTCTAACCTTAAAAATATAAAACACGTGCAATATTAAAAATAAATAAGCAAATAATTATTATTAAAATAAAATCTATATATTTATAAATAATTTAATACTTGTGATTTGTTAATAAATATTATTATTATTATTATTATCAAGAAGAATTTGCTTTAATTTAAGCAAATTAAAAAAAAATTGTTGTTGATTTTTTTAAAAAATTAAATTTTTTTCAAAATAAAAAAATTCTAAAATAAATTTTTGTTAAAAAAAACTCTTCTTGAAAGCGAGTTTTTTCTCTTGAGTTTTTTTTTTCTTGCTGATAAATTGTTTTCAATTTTCGTTTGCTGCTTGTTTTTGTAAAAATTTTATGAAAAAATGAGTGACAGGGAGCGATCGTCCCCAACACTGATCGAAACTGGTTTAAAAAATTTAATTGGTGGACGTGATGGCAATTATCCTTTAATAAGCGGAATAAATGGTAAGTTTTGGTTTCTAACAGGGATATTTCTAGTATACAAAATAAATCTAGAAAGAAAGGGGTAGCGCCTTCATCTGATCCTTGTGGAAAGTATTAAAATCTTCGCCTTTAAAAATACTGCAAAAATCCTTGCAGATCAATTTGGAAATTTTTCCAAAATTTCGAGGTTACTTTTAAAATAACGCCATTCAATACTGAACCGAACTTGTTGGATCTGTGTAAATTTTATGAAATTCAGAGTGTGATAACAGTAGACGGAAGGACGGACAGACATTTTATATGATAATATTTTAGTATCAAATACGTAATAAGTAAATATTCATATCCTCATTTATTCACTTGTATGGAGGGGACATTAACAATATTATAACTTAATATTAAATCAAGATAAAAAAATCGCTTAAACCATAAAAAAACGCTAAAACCAAAAATTGACAATTCTTACTTTTATTTTCAGAGAAAAATTATTTTTTTTTTTTTCAGAAAAAAATTAGATTCGAATCAATGAACAATGTTGTCAAAGATGCGTTTAAATTCTACAAAAAAATCACTTAAATTACCAAAAAACGCTAAAATGAAAAGATTTATCCCTTCAATATAATAAATAATAAAAGTTTATATTAATAAGAAATATTTCCAAAAGAATCGCTTAAAAATTTCAAACAACTAAAACTTTAAAATTATTAAAAATTTTAACATAGAATTTCTAGGTATTAATGTTTTAAAAAGCGCTTAAATTCCTTTATACATAAAACACGCAAATAACTCAAATTAATTGAAAACACTATAAACTTTTATACCACAAAGATCTCTATACCTTCACTTTATTACAGAAAAAGTGATTTTTTTATAAAAAACAAATTATTTATCGAAATTGGAGAAAATGTCTTTACTTTAAAAAAGGCTTTAATCCCAAAAAATCGCCAAAATTTTTATTATGAATTTTATATGATCTTTATTTTTTATTGAGTTTTATTCGATATTAATTTTTTTCGGTTTTTATGTTCTTTTTGTCTGGATCTCATTTTACCGAGAACAAAATATTTATGTAAATCACTTTTACTTGCCTAAAAACGCTAAAAGTACAAAAAATGTTGAAATTAATGTTTAACTCCTTTTTAACAGAGAACAAAATTTAATTTACAATTAAAAACGCTAAAACTGCAAAAAGTCGCTAAAAATAAAAATTAAAAAGTGAACCTAAATGCTTCAGTTATTAAAAATCCCATCAAAAATTTCGCTCTGGAAATTTTTTCTACCTTAAAAACGCTAAAAAGAACATTTAAATAAAATTCAAAACTCTTTTATTATGTTTAAATTTCCTTCCAGTTCCATTTGAGAGAGATCTAATTTTTGTTCAAAATTCGCTAAAAGCGCTAAACTATGAAATTTGAAGGAAATTCGACCAAATTTAAAAGGAGATTCGACCAAAACGCTTAAAATTGTCAGACGACTTTAGTTTTAAAGTAAATTTTCTTTCGGTTCCATTTTACTGAGAATGAAATTTTGTTTAAAATTCTAAAAAACGCTATAACTACAAAAACTTAACATTAAATTTAAGTGTTCAATAAGCCTCAGTTTTAAAAACAGCTGAACCTTGCAAATATGTAAATTCAAGTTTTTTTAATTTGCATCATTTATGTTCACGAGATGTTCAATTGTCCTGAGTCAATTTAAAAATGTTCTGAGTCGATTTAAAGATGTCCGTTTGCCTGGTTGGATGTGTTTTAATGTTCTGAATACTCTTCAAATTAAATTTTTTTAAATATTTTAAAGGATTTGAGCGAACGTTAAAATCGGAAATAATAGGTCCAAAATTGAAACCGGAAGAGATTGGTAGTTCTCACTCAGAAGTCTGTTCTGAATGACGCATAAAAATAAAAGAAATTTAAGATTTTATCCTGTAATTCCATTTTAAACCCTAGAAAAACCGAATGATTTTTAACCTCTTGTGTGCCAAGGCCATCTAGACATGACCCTAGAAGCTTTGATTAGTATTCTTTTCTGATAAAAGGTATTTTGTATTATTTACCTTTCTTAATAAAAACAATTTCCATTAGAAAATGACTCGACAAATTTTTTGAATAAATAAATATTCTAAAAATCTAGATTTTAATGGCGAATTGAAAATTAAATAATTTTTATTATTTTTTTTTTTTTTTTAAATTTTCAATTTCAAATATTTTTAAATCTTTATCAAAAATTTATCTATAAACAACTTGTTATAACTTGTTTTTATAATATTTGTTTAAAACCTCTCAAGATAAGCTATAACTCTGATAGCAAGTGATCAAAAATTATTTCCGCAAAATACGAAAGAACAAATTATCCGAAAAATATTTATCAACTGCAAAAGATTTTGAGCGAAAGAACCAGTTTTTCGAAAATAAAAATTTTGATTAATCTTATTTATTAAATCAATAATGAAAATATTTAAACATGATAAAGATTTTTTTTGATAAAATTATTAACATTAAAAAAACATTCACAATAGACAAATTTTAATGACTATTGTGAATGAAAGGAGTTAGATCTTTTCAAGTGGCCAAATATTGAAATATTTATTTTCCAATTGTTCAAATATTTAAGATTTCTAATTGAATTTTAGATATTCGATTTAAAATCATTCACAATAGGCAACTTTTATTGCAGCAGTTCTATGATTAATATACATGTCTGACTTGTCTTTATGCTGGGGACCTAGTACTCACGAGGACTCTCTTATACATTTTTTGAGACGTTTGAAAGCATAATGAAAAACAAGCAGGACCTTGGAAGAGGAAACCGTCAACTATTTTTTCTCAATGGTGTAAATATCTCCTTATTACGAAGTGATAATGTTAGATGCCACGGTAGGACATCTACATTTATAGAGACTTGAATTTTCCACTAGAAAAAGAAGAGTTTGGAAAAGCATATGAAAGATATATAACACGGATAAGGACCCGCTAAGTCTTACAGATGTGCAGACAGATTGAAGGCTCTAACAGAATCATTTACTGATTTATTATAAGTAAAGCGAGTGATAGCAAAAGGGAGCTCAGATCTTCCTAGATAATAAAATTTAAATTTGGTTCTTATGATTGAGAGGCCTTAAAAGAGAGACCGATTGAATTGACGTTTGAAATAAAGCAGTTATAAGATTGTAGGAAAGGAAGAGATAGATAGAGAGTTTTATCTTTCCGAGTTATATATATGACATATATTCAGAGAGCTTTTACTTTCACTCTCTCATACTCTCTCTCTCTCTCTCTCTCTCTCTCTTCAAAACTTCATTGCAGGCAATATTTGCATTAGTTTGATGAGTAGTTCCATTTGTTTATTTATAGTTTATTTGTCCCTCAATGTTAGTTGTTTCCGGTTTTTATTACTGTGACTCAAATAATATAATAACGTTTTGGCATTTAGTGACCTTGTTTTCCGGAAAAAATGGCATAATTTTAAATTACTTCGTTTTTTTTTTCATTTCGTTCTTTTAAGTTTTTTTTCTTATTATATTTTTGGCTGCCGTTTGAAGTTCTTTTTTATTTAATGTCTAATTTTCCTTTTAAGGGTTTTAAGACAAAAATGCCATAAAATCAAGACAAAGTAAATATTGTTCTTTTCTCCACTCTTTTTGTAAGATTTTTCGTTTAGAGCTGCAGTAGCAGCAACAAATCCTGTCAAATAATTTGAAGTAAAATGAAATGATATTTTTATAACAATTTGGCAGAAGTTCTTGTGAGTTAGTTTAGCGCTTTAAAAGTTAAGTAATTAATTAAGGCTAAAAACTATAATTTAGAAAGATTAGATAATTAAGAAATTTCTTAAATGACGAAGTTTCTAAAGGAATCAGAAATGAAAATATAACTTTAATTATAATTATTTAAGTGATATCGAAGTAGACGTAATTGTATTGAATTTGTAAGTGAACTGTAATTTGGAATATAGTGTAATACAGCTTGTTTTAAAGTTAAAGGATCAGGTAATAAAGCTCTTTTTTCTAAATTTTAAAAATTGTAAAACTTTTTATATTATAATGTCCGTCCTTCTCTCCGCAGTTTTGTTTGAACAAAAATCTTTAGTGTAAGCAAAGTCACATCTCTTTTTTTTAAGGAGTATATTGAGTGATTGGTCCCGATTTCAAAATTTAATTTGAGACCTCGTCACATTGTTTCAAAATAGGTTATGGTGTCTTCTCCCAGATTTCCGTTACAGGGAATATATATAATTATATGTAAATTTATCTGGCGAAACATAAATTATTTGCTAAAATTAAATATTTTTCATGTTAATTGGGGAAGCTAATTTGAGATCTCATATCTACGTTTCAAGATAGGTTATAGGGTCAAAATTTCAGTTGTGTAATATTACGCACCGGTTTTTTATTTATTAAAAATATTTTATAAATATGTTTAGTCAATCGAAAGCAAAAACTTTTATTTATTTTGAAACTTAATTGAGATTAATTATGTTCAGAATGTGATTCAAAAATATCTTAGGACAGATCTTGATATTATAACGCTTCTTGACAGTAGGTGTTTTGTTCATTCATGCATGATTTACCTTGATTTTCCCTGATTATCCAAAAGTCAATTAACATTTTATGCCACCAAAAAAAAAAAGGATAAACTTTTTCATCAACCGCAAAATTGACTCGAACTTAATAGAAAAAAGGCCAACTAAAATAAACTTTTAATTTGTATACTATTCGCTACCATAAGAGATATATGAATTAAGTTTGTCGTTCCATTAGTAACACCCAGAAATAAACACTTAAAATTCCATACAATTTTGGAATGAGCTGAGTGAATGTCATTGAGCTAAATAAATTTTTTATTAAAAATCAACATACTTATTTCTCTATGATGAAAGTTAAGAGAAGTACCCTTGCGATGTCCCCATTATTTTGACAAAGTCCAAACTTAAGACTTAAACTTTTGTACAACTTTGCATTCACCATGCGAAATTTCATTTGTAAGTTACTGATTTATTTCTATTTCATTTTTCAAAGGAAACATTTTGGACCAGAAGGACGGACATAACACTAGATTTTAAGTAACTTAACAGATTTTGTCCCTATATATATTTCTTTCTTCTCCGATATTACACCAAAGCCGCAGAAATTCATCTTTATGGAAATAAATCATTATTAACATTCAATGAAAAAAAATGTGGACAGAAGGACGGACAAGATTTCCACTTAAAGCTAATTGATTTTAAGTTATTTAAATAATGAAAATTTGGCACATTTCTTATAGTTTCCACCCCTACATATTTCTGGATCCTAAGATCTCTGTAGAGAAAGTTATAGAGCAGGGGCTGAAGTAACCCCGTAATTAAAGAAATATGTATCATAACTCTAATCTAAACTTTTAATTGAGCATATGATAGGCTGCACACATTTTTCGATAGGGTCAATGGGGTATTAAAGCTGTTCCGCTAAGCAAGCATTTCTTTGTAGCATATTTCCGGGCGTATTCCAATGAGGGTACTCAAAAGCTTTTACGAAATGATTTGCTACCGATAATGTTTATTCTTTCAATAGTCCTTGTATTGAAAGGTATTCAAAATTCGTTGTAGTCCTTCAAAGCGGGAGTATTTGATTTTTTATGCAAAAACTTTCTCTCAGCAAAAACTTTGCGAAATAAACCTTTTCAAGTTGTTTTTGCAAAGAAAAACTTTTTAAGGGTTTGAAGTTATTGGCGAATTGACCAGAACAAAATTAAAAAAATTTGAAAAATATTTATGTATTTTTATTACTTTTAAGCACGCAAATTTTAAGTTATCGAATAGTTTTTCTTTTTTTTTTGGTAAAAATTCAGAGCAATTGATGTCATAGTTGTAAAATCAATAACAGAATGAGTAGGTTTTGCGAGGGACCGTAACTGGAGACGTAATACTGAAATGAATTTTATCTTTAACAAATTAAAGTAAAATATATCAACAAATTATGGCATTAACCAACAAAACGTCAAAGTAGATAATACAAATAACGTCATTATATGACTGCCAAAATTATCTTCCGCCCCAAAAAAAAAAAATATTAATTTTAAGGCAAAAAAAAAGTAAAAAGTAATTAAAAAATTAAATATCAAATGGTTAAAGTTTTTATTTTTGTACCCTAAACCAAAACAAGTGGTGAAGGGGTATATTAACTTTATCGTTCCCAGTGTTATGCTAAGAAGAAATCATCTCAGTACCCTTCATGTCTATATATTCTTGCATCAAATTGAAATCTGTCGATTGTTGGCTTTCTCATATCCACAATAATTGATAGAGTTCAATGAAATATGGCCTGAGTATTTGCTACAGTCCTGGGAAGTTTCCTATTCAAAAACCAGTGAAATCAGTTTATTATATTAAACGATATAGAGAGCGATATCTGAAGCAACCTCCAAATTCAAGTGAAGATCTTTTATTAAATTGTTAATAATAAATCGATACATAAAAATTATATTTTGCCATAACATTAAGCTACACGTACTTCATTAACATTCCGAAAATTATCAAAATCGGTTCAGTAGAAAAATAGTTATATATAAAAATTTAACTAATTTTATGACTCATCAAGTGTTCCTGTCATATATTATAGAATGTGTATGTAAGCCACATAATGTATTTACTTCACACTTATTTGAGATGGAGGATATAGATAATGCTATATTCGGCATTATCCGAATAAAGCATTCTCACTTGTTTTGTTTTCTAAACTTATCTGTTTAGAGAATAGTTGTTGTAGTTTTAGAAATCTGTTGGCTAAATTCTGAAATAAAATGAATTTTATATTTAGATTTAATCGTCTTATCACATTTATTATCTTTGAGATAATAAATGATTATTTTGTACGTTTAGTTGTCGCTCGTCTGTTTTCAAAAAATTAAGAACAAAAAGAATAAAAAAGGTAAAATAATAACCTCCACAATTGTTGTCTAGATATTTTAGTTTAATCAAACTGATTTGTTGTTATTTTTCTTTTTATAATTTTTTTATTATTGTTCTTGTTGTTTTATTTTTCTATGATGCGGTAATCAACATTTATTAAGATTGTCTCATAAAACAAAAACAACTTTATACACATGCAAACGTTGTTTTCCCCCCAAACACTAATGAAAATTCGTTTAGAGGCAAATCAAAAAATTTTTGGGAAATGGGTAAACAAATCCATCATCTTCTAGACTGGAACTTAAGTTTAAAAAATCTGGAGAATTTCTCGTGAATTTCAATAAAGTGATGACCTTCCAACTATCAGGATTTTAACTATTTATTTAAGATTGATGGGAACCAAAACAAACAGATTGAAAGTCGTATGAAGCTTCCCATGACAATTGCATTTTCGTTCCGGAGCGACACGACTGTCAATCGGAAAAGATTGTCAACTCAGCAACAACTGTATCTACCAGAAGTTTCTTCTTCAGAGGAAAATTTCCAACAAAACTAAACTGTTACAACAAAAACGAACATAATTACAACGTTTTAAGTCCACCCTTAATGTAAATGTAATTATGTTATACAAATAATAACTAATTTAACTGCAAAATATGGATCTGTCGCAAAAAAAGAGTGTAACTACTTTTTTGGCAAAAAATCGACATTTTTTTTAATTCAGAATTAAAGGCTTATAACTTTTTTCTATAAATATATAAAGCTTTTCTTTACAATTTTTTTCTTAATAAAACAAAATTCATTTGTAGAAAAATCGGATCAGATTTTGGAATCGATGTAGCATAAAAACTCCATCATATGATAAAGACAGAATACATTTTTTGATTTCGAAAAATTTTACCATCAAAAACACATTTTACTTTACTTTAAAACAACAACATATGGTGAGATTTACGGAACTTTAACTGATTTAAATATTGGAAAGAAATTTCCCCCTTTATAGTTTCTATCCCTGTTTATTTATCTCGAAAATGCCAAAGAAATTCACTCTTATAGAAATAATTATATAATAAAATGCAGACGGAAGGACGGACACGATTATGACTTTAAACTAAAGGACTTTTAATTATTTAAATACTGAAAATTTTCCATATTTCTTATAGTTTTCATCTCTGTATATAGTTTTGAATTCTAAATACTAATTTAGCATTAAAAATAATTCCAAATATATTTAACTCACAGAAGTAAGTAAATCATTTCTGACTTGGAATTCAACAAAATGCGGACGGAAGGACGGACCTAATTATGATCATTAGCTTATAGACTTTAAGTTATCTATGTACCAAAATTTTTGCACATTCTTTGTACTTTCCATCCCTGTATATATATATATTTCAGGATCCTAAATTTCATACTAATTAAGCCTTAATAAGTCTGAATATATATTAAAATTATAGAAATGAATCATTTGCAACTTTTAACACAATCAAATGCGGACGGAAGGACGGACACAAATGTAACGAAAAGCTACTACATTTTTACAATTTTAATTCTAGAAAAGTTTACACCTGCTTTATAGTTTCCATCCCATTGATTTTAAATTGAATAGAGGTTCCCTGTCTCTAAAATAATTAAAACATATTTCTCCTTTATAAATATAAATCATTTGAAGCTTTCAAAACTTCGCATTATGCGGACGGAAGGACGGACGTAATTGTAATGAACAGTTTTTAAATTTTAAGTGTTTTAAGTGCTGAAAAATTTCCACTTTATTTACGTTTTGCAACACTGTATACATTTTTTGGATTCTGAAGTGTATACTTAAGCAAATTTTTGAAATTAAACTTAAATAATTTTTCAATTAAAGATAAATAATTGTTATATAAAAATGTTGTGTTATTTTATTGTTAGCGACTGTAATAACATCTTAAGTAATATTGTAACAACAATCACTTAAATTGTAATTCATTGACGGTTGTCGCAAGTGATAGTTTACATGAATGGCAAACCTTTTTTGGAACTAAGGGGCCACAGCAGGTTGAAGGAATTGATTTTTAAATAAAATAAAGTGGGAAAATCAAGATACAGATAATGATAACTGTTAATTATTTACAGAATGTTTGAAAGGTCGAAGTTCAAATACAAAAATTTTTTATGTATAATAAAATAAATGTTCACTAAAAAGACAAGTTTTATTTCCTTCTTAAATTAATTAAAAGAATATAAAAAATAATTCATAAACTGCTTTTGAAGGTCAAAGACTCAAAGGTCAAGCTTTTAAAATAATGACAATTTTCATAAATCTAATGGAGGCAGTTTAGATCTTTGAATTTTTTGAGATTTCTTAAAATTATAATTTAAAATAAAACTTTAAAAGGTCAAAGCTGAACTGTTAATTTTTTTAAGACTTTTATTTTGGTAATAAAAGAATTATTTTTAATATTTTTTAAATAATTTTTAAGTATTGCAAATTTGCAATTAAAGGTCAAAGGTCGAATTTTTTAAATTAGCATTGTATTCATAAACCAAAATTATAATTATTGAAATTTGTTATGCCTTTTAAAGTAAATAAAGAACAAGAATAAATACAAACTGCATTTAAAAGTCAGAAGTTCAAAGGTCAAATATTTAAAAGAATTACTATTCTTACACACTGTAAAGAGGCATCAAAATGTTTTTAAATTTCATTTGGAAAAGATGGTCCAATATTAATGTATAATATATATTGAGAACCAGACCTTGACATCAAAATTTCTCAAAATTTGTTAAGTTCAAAGGTTAAATTTTTAAACTTACGATTATATTAAATAAACTCAATAAAATTTAATTTAAGAAAAAGGTGGTCCAACATTAACAAATGTCGAACGTTTTATCAAACTTAATTTGACATTTCTCTTTTTTCAAGGACTGAAAAATTTAACCTTGAAAGGGTTAATAGAATTGAGCAGCTCCTTAAGTTCATTTAAGCATTAAAAATCCAAAATTTACTTTTATCTAATAAGATATTATTATGGGTCTGTTATTCTATTAATATCGATTTTTATAACTGTTAAAAATTGGTAAATTTAGACATTAACTGCTAAACATTATTATATATTTACGATAGAAATCGCTTTTTCAATCTCTATGACCTCATGTTGCGCTACTCTCTTCGAAGAGGTTTTTCCAATTATTCTATTCGACTTAAACAAAAATGTTTATAACTGTTTGAAATTCTTATAAATAACTTCTGGTACTCTATGGACTCAATTTCCTCTTCCACTACCTTTTGATTGTCCTACATTAAATATGCTCTTAAATAAGGTATTCTCTTCTTTTTATAATGTAATTATAAAGAATATCGTTGGGGAGTTTTTAAATATCTCTTCTATAGTTATGACTCATGTTCTTCAGACTCTAGATATTTGTCGTGTAAATTTAGATTTTATTCTGGGTCCATTATTTTATTTGACTTTAGATTTCTAAAACTCTATGGCCTCATAAGATTCTATCCAATTCTATCCAATGCTAAGTTGAGTCTTGGTCTGATTAATTTTGAGACAGTATGATCGGCAAAATGTGCTCATAATTGGGAAAATTTCAGTGAAGAGTATCTACAGCAAATATTGATGTTATTTGTGATAGTGATTTAGAAGAGTAAAATTTTTCATTACTTTTATTTGCTTTCAATATTACCCCCCCACCCCCCATTTGTATTTAAGTTTATTTTTATGATTTCTATGAATTTCAATTTTATTCAACTGAAGTTAATTAAACTTCATTTACATAAAATATTACTCAATTTATTTACTCTGAAATGCGTTTTTAATGTCAATTTTGAATGAATGAATTTATTGGCCTTAAACATTTCCATTTTAAAATAACGTTTATTACAGCAAACACGTTTTCGTTTTTGGCCCAAAACACATAAATTTTGAATTATTAGAAAAAATAAGATGAAAACAAAAATCCCCCAAAATAGACAATTTGGTGCCGAAGTTAAGTCACTGGTGAACTCACTGGTGAGTGAGTGAATGTATAAAATGTAATTTATTGTTGCAATTGTTGTATATTTATTACAATTTAAATTATTTTTATTACTCATCATACATTTTCATTCTTTGAAATAATTTTCTTTCTTTTCAAATTTATCGGAAATGAAAAAAAGTAAAAATTCTAGAAGATTTTTTTTGAAAAGAAAAAATTATTAACTCTTCAGATATTTTGAATATTTTTTTATTAATTTTAAAAAATTTTAATTTTAAAAACAACATTTAGGTTTTTTCTTCAATACATAATTATTGATTTTTTTGTGTGTTTTTTTTAGACAACTTAAAAAATAGGTTTCAGGAGTGAGATCGAAAAATTCTTAACATACATATATGATAATGAAAATATATTTTAATATTTTTTAATATTTTTAAAATGAAATTTTGAACCTTTTTCGGAAACCCTTCGTTTAACGTTTTTACAATGTTTTCTCTTTCACTTTGTCGCATAGTTAGTCCATTTCCATTTAAAATCTACCACACTTTTTGGGCCGTTTTTGTGCTCTTTAATTCTCTTTTAACAAGAGTTTAATATCTCTCCACTGGCCTAAGCATCGGGCGGTTTGGAGTATTTGTCTCGATTGGTAAAAATATCACATTATTGTTCTTGTATCAATCAAGGGCTTTGATTACCAAAATGGCATGCCAAGTCAGGCCAAAAATTAGTACACATATGTGAAGTCTTTTAACTGGAAGCAGCCCTTTTGGTTAAAATTTCCTTAATGTAAATTTCGGTATTTATAGATCCTTTTATAACAAAGTTACCAAGAACTTTTTGGGAAATATCGACTGCTTTAGGTCGCAAACTTTTCTTCAATAATCTCTCGAGAATCAGGAACATACAATTTTGGACAGGAATTTGTGAAAAATCTGCCAGAACTTACGATTCGTCCTTCATTATGCCGCAAGTATATTTTTTAGACAAGTTGGTTCAAATTTCCTACGCAGGTTTTGGCCTTTATTTTTTTTTTTTGCAGCTGACAGAGAAGTCAGGATCGTTTTGAGCCTCGTATACTTTCAAACAAAGCATTGAGCTTACCCGGCCGCTTTCCTACCGGTTGTGATGAGAGCACTTTTGAAAACGCTTTTTATTTTTGGGCTTTAAAAAAATCATGTGGTCCATTCCTTCCACTTGAATCAAGTTTCTTTGATATCAACGGACAAGTTCTCCCAGTCATTATTGGCCAACTTGTTGTAGGATCAAAGTAACTTGACCTAAAAAACGTATATAATACTTTGTTTAAAAGTTTAAGTGAAGAACGTGTGTTGAGAGTTTTTCAATCTCACTCTTTAATAATTTGTTTTTTTTTTTTTGATGTCTTTTATGTTGTCCAATTATTACAATTTCATTTTCATGTTTAGAACCATGAGGTTCGTGTTCTTCTTGTTTCTAGGCACCATCATGTGCCTGCCATGCAAAATAGTTCTTATTTTTTTGTTTGTAGTTTTTACTTTTAGCTTTTTTTTAATACAATTCATTCATTTTAACAATATCTCAATAGTTTTTCTGTCTTCTTTTATTATTATGTGTGTTCTTCTTCTTCTTTTTTTCTTTTTTTAGTTTGTCATTTGAAATGCACAATATTTGTTGAATTATGTATAAACATGAACATTAGTATTAGGGGTATTCAGAGTTAAAAGAATTCGATTACCAGTAGTTTCTTTCGCTTTCAAAAGACTCCTGAAAAATTCAACTCTTTTGCGATCACAATTGAGAATTGAGTTTTGATCATTTAAACTAATATACGAAGCCCTTACTTTACTATAATCTAATGCTTTCACAGTGCTTTCCGAATTTAACGCCATTTTTAAACTTTTTGGTCTCAAGCTCAGCTGGCTCTAACTTTTTTTCATAATTCTATTAGACTTTATAACTGCCAGAAATTATTATACCTTTACCATTCAATCTCATCTCTTAAATCTTTCTCCGATTCTCAATTCTGATCGTCATGCTTCCTTTTAAAGGAGGTGATCTTTTTATAAGATTACATTTACAGAAGTATGACTGCAATCGTTGGAAGTCTTTAAATAACTCCCCAAATATTGATTGTTTCAAATTGAATATTTTCTGCACGATCATAACAACTACATTAAATTCTGGACCCATTATTTTATTAGACTTTAATATGGGTTTTTATAAACTACCAGACATTCTTATATCTTTAAGTTAACAATCGCTTTTTGATCTCTATGGCTTTAAAAAGGGTTTTCTCTTAATTCTTCTGATTCTATTCATTGTTAATTTGAGTCTTGGGCTCATCATTTCGTTCGACTTTAATATAGATTTCTATAACCGGTTGACACTTGACAACACTTTCTCGATCTCTCGCATTGGATTCTGATCGTGCTATGTTAAATTCTATAAATATAGTATTCTGTTGAAGCGTGGACTTTAGATACTTATTAGATATTTTATTAATCCCCGGAGATTTCTTTCCCTTGAGATTTTTAAATTTTAGAAGATTTCTTGTACGTTGTTCCATGCAATTTATAAGTATGAATCCTTCATTGAGATGATCTCAAAAGCATCACTTTGAGGTCTCTGTTCAGATTGTTTACATTAAAGCTACAATATCTATATCGAAAACCAACTTAATCGCTTTCAGTAGGTCTAGATTATAGAAAGATGTCTGAAATTTCTTGCGGTAAAGATAATGGCTGGAGGATTGGTTGTCCTACTTAATCAGGGCCGTAATGAATTTATATCTAAAGATAATTTGTGGCAAATAGAATGCTTTCCTGAAAATATATGGCCTAAAAGGGAGGGAAATGCTAGCTGCTGTATATATCATTTATTTGAAATGAAGTATTGTTTCCAGTAACTTTACTATCGGAACAAATTGTAGCATAATACGCACTTTTTAAGCTCATTTCGAAACGATTTACTATAAAACCATTCGGATCACTCCGATTTATTGTATTTAAATTTTCGAAAATTTTATCATTTCTTAACATCCGGAAAATCTCTATTCAGATCTCAATACCTCTAATACAATATCTCACAATTTTTGTCACTCATATTTCTGTCACGTCTCATTCGCACAAACATAAACTATTTTTCATCTCCTTCCTCCTTCAATGCATATTCCGAATGATAAGTATTATTGATTTACACTCTTCTCTTCGATGATAATGGTTCCATACATTCCATACACACAAACACTATGGCGTCTGACCATTTTTTCTAATACACTCGGGGATAAAGAACTAAAGTAAAGTAAAAACAAAATATACATAAATAAATATTTTTTCATTTATTGTTAAACCAACAAATCAAGACAAAAGACAGAAAAAATGACATTAAATTCAAATGGAAGAGAAATTGTATTTAAATAGAAGAAGAAACTGAAATCAAATAAATTGAATTGGAAATAATCATCATGAAACTATAAAGAAATCGAGTAATAAAATGTGAATGAACAATTCACCTCATTCACCAATCATTGGATTTATGCCGGCTCATTTACTTCTGCTCTGTGCAAAGTTCAATGGGAGTACAAAAAAATCTATTTGTTCAGTCATTATCTATATTATTATTATTTTTTTATTAAAGTTGTTTCTTCAATATGGGCAATCTGCCATCCATTTGAGAATCAATAAGTAAATAATAAAAAATCTTAGAATTAAAGCAAAAAAAAGGGGGAATTTATTGAAACCATCAGTATCATGAAAAGAAACAAGTTAGAGTTCTATATTCGGCTATGCCGAATGAAGTAAATACATCATGTTTCGCATATACACACTCACACATACACCTATAGACGTATTCGTATACAATATATAAACGTTTTTCTTAAATTTAACATTGGAACACTTAGTGAGTCATAAAATTAGTTATATTTGTGGCGATACCTTTTTTACTGAACCGATTTTTGAAATTCTAACCGGGCTGCTTTCCTACCGGATGTGTTGGGAGTTCTTTTGAAAAAGCTTTCTAATGTTGTGGCTTAATGAAGATCATGTGGATCATTTGTTGCACTTGAACCAGATTTTCTTTCAACGGACAAGCTCTCCCGTTACTGTTTAATAACTTTGAAATAAACTTTTTGTCAGACGTCTGAATGCTTGTCCATACGTTTGAGGATCATGTTGGGTTTTATTGCAAATATTTAATAATTTTTCTTCGTATCAGCTTTTTATTCTAAATGAGTTAAAGTAAGAATTAAAGCTTTTTCTTTAGCTTTACTTTTTTTCTAAATATAATTATATATCGCAAGAAAGCTTACTTTAAACTAGAGTTCTTCATTTATTTCCAGTGTTTCCTAAAGTTATGTGAAAATGTTTCCTATAAGATATGAATGAGTTTAAGTGAGAATGGTTCAAAGAGAGAGATAGAGAGATAGAAAGAGGAAGAGAGAGATAGAAAAGCTTTTACATTGACTCTAGGTTTATATCTAAGCTTTCGCTCTCTTTTAAAATACATTTTTATTCCCCGAGAGACCTATTTTAAACTATCGTATATTGTATACTGTTCAGTTTCCTCTCTCGATTCTATATAAATTTATTATTATTATTATTATTATTATTATTATTATTATTATTATTATTATTGTTATTATTATTACTATTATTGTTATTATTATTATTATTATTATTATTATTATTATTATTATTATTATTATTACTATTACTATTACTATTATTATTATTATTATTGTTATTATTATTATTATTATTATTATTATTATTATTATTATTATTATTACTTTTAAAAATTTTCCATTATAATTTTTTTCTTTATTTTATATTACGAAAGTCATGCAATAACATGTTTTATTACTCACATAATCAAACTTAAATACATCGATTATATATTTATTTAAAGTGGAATTATAAAATACTAAAGAATTGCAATAAAGTTACATTCTCGTTATTAGTTGTATTTTGACTTAATTTGCCATAAATAGTTAATGAAATTTGTAAATAAACTTAAGGGGATTTACATGATAGAATTCTATGAATTATAAAATTTTTAATTGTTATGAAGTAATTGAAAGTTCTATAAAAAATCTATAAATCAAGTGACAAAAATGATAACCTAACAAAAAGAGCGAAATAA
Organism: Cochliomyia hominivorax; assembly: GCA_004302925.2. NCBI lineage: Eukaryota > Metazoa > Arthropoda > Insecta > Diptera > Calliphoridae > Cochliomyia > Cochliomyia hominivorax. The sequence continues at coordinate 48,441,202 of PYHX02000413.1, forward strand.
GCTTTTTAACTAAAGTTTTTAAATAAAACTTTTAATCAATTTAGAGAGAGAAGATATTGGGTGATAAAAAAGTATCAGAGATGTTAAGGTATTCAGAAACGAAGTATTATCGCTTATTGTTCGGTATTATTGTATGATCTACAAGAATGATAATGTTGTAATAGAAAGCCGCATCCATTAGTGAGTTTTAGGGTCTGAGATACGCCATAAAAAGTTTCTAAATCAATTTTGAGGAAAGAAAAATGTTTTAAAGGAAGTGAGTAGGAAGCCGATCCTGAAACGAGTTTCAGGGTTAGAAAACCATCATAAAAGATTCTTAAATTTCAACAAAAAAGTTGTCTTAAGAAAAATTAAAAAAAAAATGGTTCTACGTTAATTTCAGCGCAAATTTCTTTTCCATTGAAATTTTGGAAGAATTGACAAATAATTTTTAACGTAAATTTCAACAAAAGTTTTTTTTCTGGAAAAAAATTAACTAAAAATTTATCGAAATTTATTTAAATAATAAAAATTTTTCTTAAGGGATCCAAGTTTTGGTTCATTTTTCATACGGAAGGTTAAGTTTTAATATCAGTATTTGGCATCACTGTAAAGATAATAAAATGTAAAAATTAAGTGTTAAAAGTAAATTTCTTTAATAAATTTTTTCACTAAACCTGAACGCCTATTTTCGATGTAATTTTGTAATAAAAAAGTACCCAAAACACCAATTTGGGGAAAATAATCTCAAACTTTGATCTATTATAAAAGTTATGATCATGAAATTTGAGTATAAAATGAAAATAAAACTAGTTTTCCATATTTTATAATGTATTCTTTATTGAGAATTATAATCACTTTTAAATTTTTTAATTAAATTATAATTGAAATTTTAACGAATTTAAAAAAATTTAACACTTGAGGTGACCAACTTTGGAGGTTTACTGCCCTTCCCTTGGATCCACTAAGTACTAGTGCTTTTCAAAATCACATTTAGAAACACCTCTGAAATGTCCATATGGAATTTGATTAAAAAATATTTAGTTTTTTTAAAATTATAGAATTATTTCCCAAAAATAACGTTATTTAAATTCCATTTAATATCTTCAAAGGAAACGGAAATATTAAATACGAATTGAAGTTTTATTTCCTTTAAATTTAAGAAAATATTTAAAGATAATTCAAATATTATTTTGCTTTGTCCATTTCCTTTTATATGCCACTGTAATCATGATTTTTACTTTTCATTTATTTAATTTCCCTCTTTTCACTCTAAAATGTTTAATTTTAATTAAATTTCATTTTCATTAAATAAATAATATTATTTTTATTTTTATTTCTATTTATTATTTATTATTTCATTGTATTTTATATTATAATTTCGAATATTTATTCAAACATTTTTTGTTGTATTTTAATTTTTATTGTTTAACATTAAAAAGTCATAAGAATAAATTTATTATACACTTTCAGAAAATATTTATCTATAAACAAAATCAGATATTAATTCTATATAAAATTTAGTCTTTTTTTATAAAAAAATTGAGGTAAACAAAACAAGTGTTTCAATTTTATTATTTTTTTATATAAAAAGAAAAATATTTTCTATAATTTTGTTTCAAATAATTACAAAAATTTAAAAAAAAAATTATAATAAATAAATAAATAAATAAATAAATAAATAAATAAATAATTATAAAAATAAAATATATAAATTTCATACAGTTCCAAACAAAACTATTGGCACAGTAACTATATTTTTCTTTATTCTTAATTTTTAGTCGTTTTCACGCGAATTAAAAATGTGTTTGGAATTGCCTTCACCAGTGTAGGAAATAACGCAAGTACACACAGAAAAGAATCAATTTGAAATCAATTAAAATAAAAGTAATTTAACTTTTAAATTTAAACAAAAAAATATTCAATCGCAAATCAACTATGTTCAACGTTGATTTTGTTACATGTTTTTATCTGTGTGTTTTGGTACACTTTATACAAAAAAATTTGCATTATATTTATGTAATTTCTCGGTACTAAGTACTAAACGCTTTGGCATTAAATGTACTAAATTTCTTGTAATTTCCTCCTCGATTTTTATTAATTTTTCCTTTAATCAAGATTTTTTCAAGATCTGGTTTATTTGAAATAGGTCGCTTCTTGACCCGTCTGTTTGGTTTTTCTCACAAATCCTTAATTAGATTTCGGTCTGGAAATTGTTGCGGTGGTGGTAGGATATGAGCCACATTGTAAATTAACCACATACGCATATCATACACTAAACCAAAAAAGGTAGTAAACACAATGAAAAGGGTGTAGAATTGAAGCAAAGTTGGTTATATATCAGCCAACGAAACCTTTACTCATCATAACGAAAATGTTCGTTAATTTCTGCTGATAAAGAACCATCAATATGACCATTAAAATGGTTTTAGTTTGAATAAATATTATTCAATTTGAACAATACATATTCAATTGATAAAAATTAATTCTTTATATTGATGAATATTATTCAATTAAAATACCATATTAAAGTTAAATTTACGAAATTTTGGTAGAATTTGGGAATTAAATTGCTATAATAAATTAATATATAAAATATTAAGTATAAAATATTTTATGAAAAATTCCGATAGGACCGGGGGAAGGGGTACTCCCTTCCCATACAAAACTTGAATATATAATATTTGAAGAACTGTAATAGTGAGAATTTTAAAATTTGGTCACAATAAGGTTCCTCAAGAAACTGTTTTACTGAAGGAAATGTAAGATGGTTAGGATCAGGGAGAAGTAGCACCCATACAAAACAAATATTTATGAAAACCAACTTACCAACACCAGAAGATGACATACAGCCCCACATTATTACACCAAGTTCGCGCTATTTAACTGCAGGAGTTCATTCGATCATCATTACGAATTGTATTAAATTTGTTTCATCGGAGAAAAGCATCCGATTCCAAAATGAAGTAGTTTTACTATTAAACGCTTAATTAGGTTTTAATTTTCCGAATAATTTGGTTACTTTTGCAGGGAGTTAAATCTTTGGGTCGTCCGGTTTCATTTGAACTTTGGAAACTTGACTATAAATTAAAACGATTCACTATTCTAATGGCAAAACAATATAGTTCCATTATTTGGGTTATCTGGGCATATAACTTGGCTATGCAGGCGCAGTATTATTTTTCGCTCTGATTCGCGGACCCATTTTTGGTTTCACAGAGTTTCTTTAGAATTTATTAAAACAAAATGTCACTTTAACCGATAATTTTGTGTGTTTGTATTTGTTTCACCAGTTATGGTTGAACTCAGTATTAACGATCTCATCTCAGACCCCATAATGTATATATATTACATTGTATCAAATTAAAATCTGAGTATATTTAGCTATGTCCGTCTGTCTGTTCATTTGTCCGTCTGTCCTCAGCCTGTCAGTCTGTTGTTGCCACGCTCACATCCACAATAATTTACAGAGCGCAATGAAAGTTGGCCCGATTATTTACTATAGTCCTAAGAAATTTCCTGTTTAAAACCATCAAAATCGGTTCAGTGCATTAAATGATATAGAGCGATATCTAAAGCAACCTCTAAATTCAAAAGAATATGCTTGCTGTGCCAATAGTTTTGCTCGTAACTGTATATACATATATTTAGTATGTATGTATTTATGTATATAAGAATATGTTTTAAAAAAATATTATGTTTTAATTTTTGTTGTTATTATTGTTGTTGTTGTTGTTGCTTAGATCTGACGCAAATGTTATGGATTATTTACAAAATGTATGATTTTGTTTTACGTCTGACGTTTGTAGATTTATATTTAAATACTTATGATTGTCTTCTGATGAAGAAATAATAGAAATTCTATAGATTATTTTATTTTTTAATATAGAAATTTTTTAAATTTAAGATAAATAAATTAAGTTTTAATACTAATTTTGACATTTATTTTTTGGTAAACTTTTGAAAGATTAAATAGTTTTAATAAGTAAAAAAAAGTATTTTTACTAAAAAGTAATTTATGGTAAAATAATCATAATCAGACATGTTAATGATCATTCACACCTCTGAGACACGATATGAAGAAAATTGTCGATCTTTATTTTAGAGCAAATATTTTCAATATATTTGGCACAAAAATGAGAATTCATATTATTTAGAAATTGGGCGATCATGCTTACCGATCTTGGCAAAAGATAAAGAATCAAATTATCTTTCGAGGTCCACCTCCCGGTTCTATTAAAAAATTGTGCTTTTCTAAATCATATATAAATAATCAGTAGTTTCATTGTTAAAAAAAACGATTTTTTTTGATATAGAAAATTTTTGATAAAACATTTTCGATAAATATTTATTATGTCGAAAATTAGGATAAATTTTTTTTGCTATGGAAAATTTTCAAAAATGTTTTCCTATAGAAAATTTTATATAAATTTCTTCCTATAAAAAATTTTCGATAAATATTTTTTCGATAGAAAATTTTCGATAAATATTTTCCTACAAAAAATTTTCAATACATTTTTTCCTATAGAAAATTTTCGCCACATTTTTCTATAGAATTTTCTTTTCTATAAACTTTTTTCGTTAAAGTAAATTTTAAAATTAGAAATTTTTCTATAGAAAATTTTCTATAAATTTCTTCCTATAAAAAAATCTTAGATAAATTTTTTTCAGATAGAAAATTTTCGATAATTTTTTTTTTTTTAATTTTGATAAATTTGTTTTCCTATAGAAAATTTTCAATACATTTTTACAAAGGATTTTCGATAAATTAAATTTTAAATTATAAATTAGAAAATTTTCTAATGAAAATTTTCGATAATTTTTTTTCGACACATTTTTTCTATAGACATTTTTCGATAAATTCTTTTCTGTAGAAATTTTTCTTGTGGAAAATTTTCGATAATTTTTTTCATAAAAAAATTTCTATAAATTTTTTTCTAAAGAAAATTTTCTATAAATTTTTTCTTATAAAAGATTTTTCATACATTTTTCCATAGACATTTTCCAATAAATTCTTTTCTAAAGAACTTGTTTCGATGAATTCCTTTCTATAGAAATTTTTCTGTAAATTCTTTTCTATAAAAATTTTTCGATAAATTATTTTCTGTAGAATTTTTTTTCGATAAATTCCACTCTATAAAAAACTTTTTCTTTTTTAAATAAACTTTTCGATAAATTCTTTCATAAAGATAATTTTCAAAACATTTTTTTATAAAGAAAATTTTTGATAAATATTTTAAAATATTTTTTTTTAATTAAAAAATAATAATTAAAATAAAAAATTAAAAATTTTAATTTTTTTATAAAATAAGTTTCGAAAAAAATTTTATAGCAAATTTTCGATAAATTTTTTGTTAAGAAAATATTTGTTCTTTTTTTATTATTTTTTTTTATAAAGAAAATGTTTGATAAATATTTTATGCTTATTTTTATATAGAAATATTTTGTATAGAATATTTTCGATAATTTTTGATTATATTTTCATATAGAAAATTTTTGGTTAAAAAATGTTTGCTGACGTTTTTTTTATGTAGAACTTTTCTGATAAAGAAAATTTTGCAGTTTTTATAAAGAAAAGACATTTTGATAAAAATGGGTAAAAAAAATATTTAAAATTTCGATTAAGAGAAAATTTCTAAAATTTCTAATAAAAATACATTTTGATGGAATTTGCGATATTAACCGAAATTTCACTACATCCATTTTGGTGACATAGACTCTGAAAATATAATCAGTTCACTCACAATACACGCCCTTTATCACCTCCAAGTGTATTGCAAGGAGATTGTAAAGACTTTGGATGTGCAAATAATTGTCCACTACAATCACAAAATTGGTGGTGAAGTGAAACGATACATCCATCCATTTCATCACATGGTGAATTGTCGAGAGGCAGTAAATGTACTCAGGTATCCCTATTGTGTATAGTGAAGAGATTTTAGATTATCGATAATTAAAGTGACTTGTCGGGAAATTCGAGAAGTGAAGAATAGTGAATCTTTCTAGACTCAGAAAATTTACCTAAATCTCGTTTTTATTGATGTTTAAGATAAAATAATTTCAACTGAAATTTATAATTTATATTTTCTTTCACTAATTAATTTTTTATTTTCCTTTATTTTCAGGTGAGTTATTGAGAAATAAACAAAAATTATATAAATTTTTCTTATAAAACAAAGTGAGTAAAAAATGAGTCATAAAATCCATTTTCTGATTAGAAAATCTTTTTTAATAAATGATCCATTTGAAGGTGAAACTATTTATTTCTCAGAGGGAAATAAAACCACAATTTAATGACGAGAGAAACTCAAGGAATTGTGTTATTTCTTAGCCACAGGTGGTGAATTAAAAAAAATCTGATTCATAAACATAAAAAACGAATGCTAAATTTACGGATACTAGAGCGAGAATGTTCTTAATTCTATAAAAGCGTTTTTATAATACAAAAGTCGTTCTTAAGTTGAAGATCATTCCGTAATACTTGTAGTCATCAAAATTTATCGCTTAAATTAAATTTGAAAATTTTTTATTAAACTTTCTTCACTTTAACAAACAATTTAATAGATTAAATGCAAAGAATTTCTATGTATTTTTTAATAGGTTTGTTAAATTGCTTGCTGGGTTATCCAATAGTAATTCAAAAACTATGTTCAAGTGTGAAAAACATTTCTTTTCTTTTTTCGTTTTCATTTCGCCTTAATTTTCTTGTTGAAAATAATTTAAATTTAATGATTTGTAAATGAAATAATATAATAAATACAATGTTTTATTTAATTTTCAATTTCAATTTTATTTTATTAAAATTTAATTGAAAATGTTTGTTATTATTATTTTCTTTTTTGCACATAATTTAAGAAAAGTAAATACTTTGTTTTCAATTTAAATTTATTAGCGAAAATTTTAAAATCACGAGCTACATAAATAATTTTTTGAGAAAAAAATATTATACGCAACTAATTATTTCAAATTATTTAAATTAACCTAAATGAGCCATTAAGAAGCAAAATGAGATAAGTCATATATGCACAAAAAAAGAAATTAAATTAAATGATTTTTGTAAAATTTACACTATTTTTAAATTTAGTAGAATATGAGACAATACTATAAACGATTTTGATTAATTCAAAAAAACTTTCACCTGCAACACTTTAGCAAATGGGATTTTACATCCCTGGGATCTATTGAAAGATACTGTGTTTTGCCTCAAAGCGAACCAAATTCCGACTTTCAAGTTTCTAAAGTTGTTACAAATATCGGTTTTTCACATTCAAATTAAAAAAGTGTTTTGCTAATTGATTTAACGAGTTAAAGCCAACACTTATTTTTATATTTTAATACCATTAACCCATTTTGAACCTTCAAAAATTATTCTCGACTAAACTTCTTATTTTTTTTTAATAGAAAATGTGTTAAAATAGGAAATTATTTTACATAAAATTTAGAAATTGTAAGACATACGGACTCAATATGTGAGCTAAAAATGGCTGCGCTCTCTTATATTTTTATAGTAAATTTACTTTAACACCTTGTTGATCCTCCAAAGTTCAAATCGAATTTGTTTATACCTAAAAATACCTTAAACAATTCAAACAAGTGTTCTGTAAATTATTTTAAATAGGTTCATCTCTATATAAGATATATCGGATATTTAGTATCCCACCTGATCTCCAAATCTCTTTAGATTAGATTTTGCAAAAAAAAAATTCAAAAAACATTTTGGGAGTATTTTCATTAGAATTGAAAATGTGTTTAACACCCCGGACCGAATTGGTACAAAAGTAGGTATGGGGTTAAAGGCAACACTTTAAGCTTTCTTCTGAAAGTAACATTATTTTAATATATCTTGATTCTAATAAGTTCTTTACAGCTAAAATTGACTAAAATGAGCTAAATATATGGAAATTTTAAGATTAGTTTTATTCAAATTCAGAAAATAGTTAACGAGCGGATCCTTACCGGTACAATAATGTATGTTGGTTAAAGAGAACACTTCAGCTTTTCTTTTAGTTGTAAAATTGTTAGTTAAAGTGATTTGAAGTCCTACAAAAATCATAATTCAAATTTGACTAAAATGAGCAAAATATACGATAAAAAATAAAAATATTTTAATTCAAATTTAAAAAGTTCTAAATAAATGGTTCTTAAAAGGCTCAAAAGTACATATAGGGTGAAAGAGAACAGTTTGACCTTTCTCTTAATAATATATCTTTTTTAAATCTCTTGATAAAAAATGTTCCATTGAACTTAACTCCAAATTTTATTATGCGGAAAAATCAATAATTATTTTGGAATTATTTTTGTTAAAATTTAAATGAGGTTAAATGGATGAGTCCAAATAGGTAAAAGAATATATGTCAGTTAAAGACAACAAATTTGCCTTTCTTTTGATAGTAAAATTTCTGTAAATTATCCTGACCCTCAAAAGTTATATCCAACGAAAATTTATAATAGATTGTAATATGAAAAATAGGAACATCTCCACCAAATTAAAAAAGTATTAAATAAACGGGTTCAAATAGGTTCAAGTGTATATGCAGATTAATGTGAACCCTTTGACCTTTCATTTGACAGTCAAAATTCTTTAATCTTGTTTGATCTTCAAAAGTTCTATTTAACTAAACCAAATTTAATTGTTCCAAAAATATATTACACTTTTTCCAAGTATTTTTATTTAAATTGAAAAAGAGCTTAAAAGATGAGTCCATATAGGCATAAATACATATGTGGATTAAAGGGAGACAATAAAATTTGTTTGAATTTAAAAAGTTTTGTCGCTCAAAACTCCAAATTTGATTGTGAAAGCAAACGTTAAAGTTGTTCTAAGTATTTTCCTTTAAATTGAGAAAGTCCGAAATGACTGGACCAAATGGGTTAAAATGTATGTATGGGTAAGAGAGAAAACTTTGACCTATTTTGTAATAGTTTAATTTTATTTAATCCTCTTGACCTAAGAAAGTTCTATTCGAATTAAATTCAAATTTCACTTAAATAATGAAGTTTAGGAAAAAGTAATAACTCGGGAGATATGGACGTTATAGTGTAAAGTCCTATCATTTCTTAAAAATATCATCCTACGAACAAAATATATAGAATATTGACCAATTATCTTTGATAGTTTCCAAGTGAAAATCATTCACTTCTGATCAAATTTTCAAAATTACGTTTTCTTAAAAATTAGTAAAACCTTTGTTTTTAACAACATGCCACGCTCACATTTACCAATATTTTGATCTAATTTTTCGTCTGCTATAAATTGAATATGTTTGCTTTTGATTGTAATAAAAATTGAATTTTTATTTCGTGAAATTAATTATTACCAAAATTTCATTTAAATGAAATTATTATTTAAAAGATCAGAATGGACTCAGGAATCCTTAAATTTGTAGATCTATTTTTTCATAATTTTTATTATTACCCCATTTACTTATATCTCCTAATTTTATTATCTATTACTAAATTGTTCAAAATTTTTATTTTTGGAAAATCTTTGCACTTGGAGGTCTATTAAATTCTCCTTGATTCATCCCCTTTTTTATATTCAACGTCGTTATATTAATTCTTAATTCTTTAATAAATTAAAATGAAATAATTTTTTAAGCCTATAAATCACTTGTGGATTATGAACCTGATGACAAACATCATGTAGCGTATATATATTTTCTTCTTCTTGAATATTATAAAAAACAACAAATTAATAAATTATTCCAAAGAAAAAAAAACACAACCAAAATTTGTTGTTAAAGAAAAGAAATAAAGAAATTTTTATTTTTTAAAATTTTTCCCTAAAAATAAAAAAATAAATTTACATTCAATGTTCAGCGAGACACGTGTCTTTTCACTAACAATTTCCTCGAAAACCTTGGAACTATGACAAATTTCCGGCATTTTGTTTTTTACTAAATGTCAAATACATTTTTTCAAAAATTTTCTCTAATTTTTTTTTGTGTGTAAAATCTTGAAAATTCTTAAAAATTTAAGTTAAAAATTGAAATTTAGTTTGATTTTGTTATTGGCTGCTAAAAATAAATTAAATGATTTTTGGTTTAATAAGTCTCTTAAAATATAGACATTTTAATGGTTCCCTAAAACATATAATAAGATTTATATCCTTGATATTTTACACATGCATATCGGTTCAGTTCTAAAAATATTTTGAACCAAAATGTAGCGCTACCTTTAATGGGGGGTAGTGCTATATACTGAGGGTCTCAATAAAAGAAATAATAAAAAGTATAAATAATTTCTAATAATCGACCCTCGTTAATATCACTAACGTTAACGTTTTTAAATCTATGAGCACACGGTGTAAATTGTCGATTAAATCTTAATTCAAACTTCCGATTTTTGTAATATTCATAAGGTGTTGAATTGCTTGCTTTGACGAATAAAGGTTATTTAGTACCATCAAAAAGTACCACAATTTCTTTTATTTGAACTCTGATTTTTTATTTTATCTTACTAGAACATGATCCTCAAAAAGTGTTCAATTGGATAAAGAGAGATCGATGGCTAAATAGTACTACCAAAAAGTACCACAAATTCTTTTTTTCAACTCTGACCATTTTGGATTTAATTTTATTATTAGAAAATTGTCATGGCAAAATAAGAAGTACGACTAATAGAATGACAAAGAGTTATATAATTCATTCTAGAACATTTGAAATAATAAAAAGTTGTTTAGAAACACAAAAAGTACCATAAAATTCCCCTTATATATTGTTTTCTCTCAGAACTTATTAAGTTTATTTAATATTTCTTGAAGATCACAAAAATTCCAATTAATTCCTTAACTGATAATACATTTATAGCCGCAACATAAAACTTATTAATTTTTTAAACTAAAAAGTACCATTTTTTTAAAAGGTACCACCTAATTACGAATTACTATCTAGCCAAGTACTTTATTTCTTGGTTCTAAAACAATAATTGTAAAATATTTAAAGTACCAACAGGAGGTAAACTGTCTGATTTCTAGTACCCTTTGTTTTATTAAAATCCGTTTTGCAACAAAAGTACTAAATTTTTCCCTTAAATTGAGGTACACTGTATTTTAGTGAACAGTTGTCAAATAATTCTGATTATATTTTTATCCTAAAATCATTAAGAAAAAAATACATAATAAAATTGTACCAAACAGTTTCGGTTGGATCTCATGACCTTCGTATTCCTATAGTTCAAAATCTAAAAAAAGGACTAAATGTGGTTAAAGTTGACATTTTATCAAAATATTTACAGATTTGTACTATAATTAATGATTCCGTTTTTTTAAATCCCATTTTGGTACTTTTCACATAAATGATTTTAGGACCACGTACATTTACCATAATATGGTCCTTTGCCCGAAATCTGAATATTGTTTTATTCACATAACAAAATACCGTTTCATTGAAGAAATCGTTGAAATTTTTTTTTAAATTGTCTCCAAAAATTAATAAAAATCTACTGTAAAATAACTTTCAAAAAGTGCGTACATTTATAAGAAAAAAGTACCAAATAATTTTCCATTTTTAGGTTTCATGTCCATCTTGTTTAAATGTTTTAAATGCCGATTCATTTCCTTCAATAATTCAATTTATCATTAAAATTTGTGTTTTAAGATTTGAATAAAATTTATGTTTTCTCTTTTCTGAAATCTTCTATATTGGAGGGTTTTCGCATATAAAATTTTTGAACAAAGTCCACACATATTTACTATCGAATGGTCGCTTGTCAGACTTCCTATCACAGTTCTTGATACCGATTTATTGGATTGAATAAAATAGTACATTTTCCCCTTCTTTTTGGTACTTTTTAACTGTGTACTATATTGAGTCTAATGAGTCTTTAACTAATAGAATTTGGTTTCCATAATTGAACCCACAACGCTGTTTAGGAAATAATTCTGTGATTTGAGAATTAACTGAAAAAGGTTAAACTTTGAAATGAGTACATTATTAATTGGAATTTTGGGTATTTTAGCATAAAATAGTAGGAATATAGTTCTCTATAAAGCACATTACAATATCTGCTGCTCTCTCAATAATTTCAGCAGAGTTATCAGGCTTTTAAATACAAAACTATATTATTTGCTAAAAATCATCTATAACAAAAGCATTATACACAAAATAAATTACTTTTTACATGACCCAATATAAATTTTTAGTTATTTCTATTATTTCTTAAAATGTATATATTAAAGTGATCATTGTAAAGGGACCTGAGATTAATCCATCTTAATATTTTCTATTAAAAGTGTCATCAATTTGAAATCCCCGTAGACTGTAAGATAATTCAAAAATATTATTCACAGTTTAAAGTTCATCACAATTTACATTCCCTGTTTTTTCGCACTCTCTACTTCTCTGAAATGATGAATATTTGTTGTCTATTAAATTAATGTTTTTTTCTATTAATTTTAAAATTTTTCTATATTTTTTCTATTTTTTTTTTTCATTTTCATTCTTTTTCATACAAAATATCTGACATTCATCATTTTCGCATAATCGTTACATTGATGGCATAATCCTGACATTTTGACAATTCTTGAATAATGTAAAGATAAATAATATTTAAAATTTTTTCATTTAAAGAGAAAAAAACACTAAGGAGTGAGATTGAAAAAGTATTAACATACGATTTCATTGAGACTTCTAACACAAGCACAAAATGTCCAAAACGATTTCTTTTGAACCGTTAGTGTGAACCGTTAATGAAATTTCACAAAATCAGAGGTGTTTTTGAGTTGGTTTGAAGGAATATAACCCTAAGTGACCCTCTAAAGTGGATTTTTCAAAATCCACTTTTTATATTCCTTATAAACGTCTAAAGAACATGTTTGAGTTATCTCTTCTAGTTTCGGAGACATTCAAGTCGAAATTGTTTTAACCCATTTTAAGTCCGTTTTAAGATCTCAAAATTTCTTAAAAATGTGTGCCAGATTTCCTATTAAATTCTAAAAAAACATCCTTTAATAAGTTATATTCATCTTAATTTGGTACTTTAAAAAATACATATTTTTTTTTGGGATTTTTTTAGAAAAAGGTGGCAACATTTATTAACTAATAGAATCAATTTTTTTGTTCTGTGCTTCATAATATTTTAATATATTTTCAAAAAATCTTATATAAACTAAATCCGGATGCCACAGGATAGAGAAATGCCCACAAGTCTTATCTAAACCTGGTAAATTTTGGAACGGAAATCTTTACTTTTTTGTTAAATCCTCAAATTCCAAAACCGGAATCATTTTTGTACTATTCCTAATTTACAGTCATACATGTAAGGTAAACATAAAGTATTATCTCCCGGACGGCCCTTATAATGACGAGGCGATCATTTAAGTGCAAAAATGTCAAATTCTTAGAACAGATTTAAATAAATAGAGATTTTGGGCATTTTCGTATGGAAAAGTGCTAAACGTTGGTCAAACATTCAAATGTTTGCCGTCAAACTGTTTCCAGACAGTAGCGAAGGAACTTGTCCATTGATAGAAAACCTGGTTCAGCTAGAAGAAATGATCCATGTGATGCTTCTAAAGCTTTTTCAAAAGAGCTTGCAACACATCCAATAGGAAAGCAGCACCGTTAACTCAGTGTTTGGACTGTTTGGTATGAATAGCTAAAGCTAATGCAGTTTTATAAGCATACAAGGTTCAAAAAGTTTAAGACAGGAACACCGCTAAAAATTTAGAGTCCAAAAACGGAGCAAGAAAATTGAAGTTTAATTTCAAAAAAATATTCTGGCTGCAAAATGGAACGAAGATTGTGTATAAGGAGATTTTCCTGGTTCTTCCTGGTTAAATATTTTATTATGCTGATGCTCGAGTGAATGTTGAAGAAAAGTTTAGGACCAGTTAATATTTCCCCAAAAGGTTTAGGTATGACAGGCAATATTATGCTGCGGCAAAAGAAGCCATTCATTTCTTGCAACGTGTTCTATAAATACAAGGAATGATTCCAAAAACGGCTGCTTTCATTCATAAGACTTCACTTATTTTTTGCCTGACCTGACATCCTATCACTATGTAAATAAACCCTTGAGTGGTACAAGAACAGTTAGACGGGGGAAAGGCAAATGCCCCGGAACTAAGGACAGTTGAGATACATGGACTCTTGTTTAAAAAGAGTTAAAGAGCACAAAAAAGTGTTCAGCACTGTGGTTGATTTCGAACAGAGATGGACTACCTGTTCGAGCAAGGTGACAGTAAATATTATTAACGAAAGGGTTACCGGAACAGGTTCAAGGTTTCATCACTAGTGATTAAGACTATTAAGATATTTTTGTGAGCTTTTTATTAACATCTATGTATGTTGAGAATTTTTCAATTTCACTTCATAATATGAGTTTCTATTGAATTTTTTTCCTAAACTTTTTGTTGTATTTTTCTATTTTGTAACATTTATTAATTTGTGGTTTGTTGTTGTGGTTGGGCCACCTCAATATTGCGGTTAGTTAGTAGATCTGAACCACTTAAGTTTTGTTTTTGTTGAATATTTGGGCAGTTGGTCGGTCACTAAACATTTTAGTTTGTTGTTGTTGTTTTTTTCTTTATTTGTTTAGTGTCATAGTTTTTTGTTTTTGTTTTTTTTTGCAAAAACTGGGTGATTTTTTCTCGTTTTCTTGTATTTAAAATTCATATTTATGCTTTTTTTTCAATTGTGGCATGTTGAGGTGCATATTTTGTTTCATTTTCTTTGCATTTGTTAGACACTGACGGTGGCATGTTTGTTTTACGAATGTTGCACATTAAGCAAAGTGTGAAAATTATTATTGTATGAATATAATTAAAAAAAAAAAACTAAAAATATAAAAATAAAAATTAAAAATAAAAAATAATAACAATTTGTGTTACATTTTCAACTGACAAGTTTTGCCTGTTAACACAGAATATTAAATTATGTTACATTTATTTAATAAAACATTCTTTTAAATGCTTAAACATACGTCAATGCATACTTCATATAGATACATTTCTTAATATATGTAAAATATATATTAATATTTTTTTTCTGAACATGCAACCAAGTTTCCAACTCACACACACAAACACTCACACCTCAATAATAAACAAAATTTTTATTTATTTAAATTTCAAATAGTTTTGGTTTTATTTGACATTTGTATGGAAAATTTTTGAAAAAATCTTATTTTCGTCTGTTGCGCCCATTTAATATTTTAATCATATATTAATATTTTTATTTAAAAATGAATTTTTATTATAGTAAAAAAATGAATTTAAATTTAGTTTTTTTAAGTGTAGAAATAATTAATTTTAATGTTAGTAAACCCTGTTGCTTAATATGTTAAAAGCAACAGGGTAATGTAAATAAAAAAGTAGGCTTTTTTTATACATAATAAAATAAAATGAAGAAAGTACTTGCAAAGTATAAGCGAATGAAAGCGGTCGTGATTTTTTACTATTCTATAAATTTAAATTATAAATTGTTTAATTCAAATTTTTGTTAAAAAAAAAATCTTAAAAACTATTAAGAATACATTTTGGCGCCCGAGCAGGGACATTATTATTATTAAAGTGTTCCTTAATAATATAAAAAGTGTTTTTTTATATATATAAAAAAAAGTGTTCTTTTTTAATATAAAAAAGTGTTTTTTTAAATAATTAAAAAAAAAAAAACAATTAAAAAAAAACATAAAACAATAAATAAAAAAAACATAAAACAATAAAAAAAAACAATCTAATAAAAAAAAATATAAAAAAAAATAATAATAAAAACTTTCGAAGCCTGTTCCTGATGTCACCTCGTTGCCGTTGCATCGTTTGTAGAGCTGAGAGTAATCAGGGGAGTAATTCTGATTCATCCGAACAACAGGTAAAAGTGTAAAAAATATTTGTGTTAAACCTTAAATTTGTAATTTAATCAAATTTAAGAGATTTTTTGTAAATTATTCAAAAATATAAATAAATTGTCGCTTTTGCAAGTCGAACACAAAAAATATTTTTTACACTTCATAGTGAAACAAATTATATATTTATTTTATTTAAATATAGAAAATAAAAAACCACCCTTAAAAGTGAAACGATCGCGAGTGTTAATTGTTTTAACTTTAAACAAATTCACAAACGTACATACTTACATTATTGTCTCATTTAATTTGAGAATTTTTTTTTTGAATTCTTTTTCTTGTTTTGCCGTCGGTATTTCAAACATTTGTTGAAAATTTTATTTTATAATTTATTTAAAGTAAATACACAATATTCGCGAGTGTTAAATTTAATTTTTTATAAAATAATTAATTTATTATTTTTTGGTCTTCTTTATTCTTTCATTCGCTGTTTGTTGAACAAAAGGTTCATTTCCATTCGTTCCTATAACACTTGAATTTTTTTTTTTTTACATCAGCTGTTAACAGTAAGTGCGTGCACACTAGCATCGAAAGTTTAATTTCACACAAATTTAATTTACAAAGTTAAAAGAGTGTTCACACTAGCAACGAAAAAATTATTTTCGTATTATTATAAAATATTTAATAATAAGTGTGGTCATAATTTTAACGAAATTTCCAAATAAAATTTGTATACAAATTAAAATAATTAATTTCGATTTTTCTTGGTAAATAAAATAAATTTTCTTATTTTTTTACCAAAGGCTGATCAAGTGTTTTTGAAGAATTTAATAAATTATTATAATTAGGAATAAAGTCGTTTTCAACAATAAAATAATAAATTTTGGAAACATATTCCGAATATTGTGTAATCGACGAGAGAATAATTCGAAATCGGGAATAATCGTATTCTTAAAACAAAGTAGAAAATAAATATTATTTCGGCCTATAAATTAATTAGGTCGTACATTTTTACTTTAAAACATTTCGTTTTTTAATAAAATTTCATGATGACTGGTAAAAGACGTCAAGATTCTCCTTCCAAATCGGAAACTTTGGAGAAATTATTAGTAAAAAAGGCTAAAGTTGTACAAAATATTGCACGAATTCGTCAATCTATTCGGGAAAAGACGATTTCATTCAACCCTATTGAACTAGAATGTCGATTAGATATTCTAGTGAATTATATTGACCAAGCAATGAAGCTACAGTCAGAAGTGGATAATTTAGATCCCGATAATGACGATAGAGCTGAGCTTGAGGATATTTGTGTGTCTACAAAATCAATGTTTTTGAGTATCTTGGCCAAAAATAGAAAAACTAGTGTGCCTGAAACATCTTTTAGTTTACAGTCGCATCAGTCAAGACTCCCAAATATGAAGCTCCCCAAATTTAGCGGAAAATATTCCGATTATAAGAATTTTATGAGCTTATTTGAGAACTTAGTCCACAATGACCCGACGTTGACAGATATAGAAAAATTTAATCATTTGATATCATGCTTATCCGATGAAGCTTTGGGTACAGTCAAAGCTTTTCAGATTTCTGAGGAAAATTACCCCAAGGCATTAGCCAGTTTAAAAAAGGTTTATGATAATGAGTGTTTGATATTTTTTGATAATATCGCCAAACTTTTCGATCTTCCAGAGATCACGAAACCTTCAGCTTCTGCTTTGCGAAGCATGATCGATACTGTTTCTGCAATTTACGACTCACTTTTGACAATAGGTGATGACAATAAAATTACAAATGCTATTTTAATACATTTAGTGATGTCAAAAGTAGATCCAGTCACAAAATCTAAGTGGGAAGAACAGCTAGATTTCGAAAAGCTGCCACTCTGGTCTGACTGTGAAACCGCCTTGAACAAACGATATCAACATATTTCTGCTGATGAATCTTCAAGTTCAAGACCGAGGTTGAATAAGAATAAAACTGATAATTCTAATAAAAAACATAACAGAACATCACTAAATATTACGAAATCGAAACAATCTGCTGAAAAATGTATGTTTTGTAAATCAAATCAACATATAATTAACAATTGCCCTTCATTTACTGCTGAGCCTGTACTTCAAAGATTTGATTTTATCAAATCTGTGCCAGCATGTATAAATTGTTTGAAAAAAGGACATACAGTAGCAAGATGCACATCGTCTAAGTGTAGAATTTGTAGTGGATCTCACAATTCACTTTTACATAGGTATAATACTGGTTCTAATAATAACTACTCTGAACAGCCGTCGACTTCACACGCTTCTGTAAACTACTCATCTTCGGATGGAAGAATTATTCTAGCCACGGCTGTTGTGAAAGTAAGAAATAGTTCTGGTGAGTTTATATTAGCCAGAGCTCTTTTAGATTCCGGTTCTCAACCAAATTTGATTACTGAGGAACTTGCACAGCTACTGAGATTAAAAAGAGAAGGAGGCAGATTAAATTTAAATGGCATTGGCGAAACAAATTCATTTTCAAAATCTTGCGTAAATTTAACTGTCACGTCGAGGGTTAACTCTACTCAATTTACTTCGAAGTTTTGGGTATTGAGTTCAATTACTAATTTACAACCTGATGGAAAAATTCGTACAACAAGCCTTAATATTCCCAAGAATATAGAATTAGCTGATCCTAGCTTTCATAGACCTCAGAAAATAGATTTGTTAATAGGCGCAGAAGTATTTTTCGATTTGATTTGTGTAGGTCAAATAAAGTTTAATTCTAGCCTGCCTATTTTGCAAAAAACATCACTTGGTTGGATTGTTACTGGAAAGTATAATCAGCCAAAGGGCTCAGATAATAACAAAGTTTTTCATATAAATACTTCTATAGAAAACGAGAGTAATGTTGATTCCATAGTTCGAAAATTCTGGGAATTAGAAGATATCCCGAAAGAATCAACAAAATTATATACTGAGGAACAGCAGCAATGTGAGGACATTTTTAGAAATTCTGTGCGACGTTTATCGTCAGGACGATTTAAAGTCTCATTGCCTTTCAAATCTGATACAAAAGCATTGGGTTCATCTTTTGAAACTGCTAAGAGGAGATTTCTCGCTTTGGAGCGAAAAATTTCCAAAGACACAATTTTGAGAGAAATATATCATGATTTTATGAAGGAGTATTTCGACTTAGGTCATATGTCAATTATAGACAACATACCAGAATTTCCTCATTATTTTATTCCACACCAATGTGTTCTGCGACCTCAAAGTACAACTACAAAACTTCGAGTAGTTTTTGATGCTTCATGTCGAACTTCTTCACAACTATCACTTAATGATTTATTAATGGTTGGTCCCACAATACAAGAAGAATTATATTCGACATTGATCCGTTTTCGCCTTAATAAATATGCAATCACTGCTGATATTGAGAAAATGTATCGTCAAGTTTTAGTTGACGAAAATAATAGAAATTATCAGTTAATCCTTTGGAGGCAGAATCCATCTGAAGATATAAAAGTGTTTAAATTAAACACGGTAACATATGGTACGGCTTCAGCGCCATTTTTAGCCATCAGATGTTTGATTCATTTAAGTGATTTATTCAAAGAGACTTTACCAATTGGTTCAAAAGTTATTCGCAGTGATTTTTATGTGGATGATTTGTTAACTGGAGCTGAAAGCTACCAAGACCTGAATATAATTCGTAACCAAGTTACTGAAATTTTAAGTTCAGCTGGGTTTAAACTTACGAAATGGTTCTCAAATCATCCTAAGTTTATAAGTTCATTGGAAAATGAAAAATTATTACAAAGTGACTCCGATTCTGCTAAAGCTCTAGGCATACATTGGGTTCCGAAGAATGATTCATTTAAGTTTCATTTGAAAGACAATTTTAAAGATTTGAAAGCGACTAAAAGAAATATTTTATCTGTTTCGTCGCGATTGTTTGATCCTCTCGGACTTTTATGCCCAATTGTAACAAAAGCTAAAATGTTACTTCAAGAGCTTTGGATACAAAAACTTGACTGGGATGAATCAATTCCTATGAGACTAAATACTTCATGGGAAAATTTCAAATCTAATTTAATGGAAATTGATTCAATTACAATCCCAAGATTCGTCCAAACAACTTCAGCAACAAAAATCCAAATTCATGGATTTGCTGATGCTTCTGTTCGTGCGTATGGTTGTTGCATATATATAAGATGTTCTGAATCAAATAAAGTTGATTCAAGGCTACTTACAGCTAAATCTAAAGTCGCTCCACTTAAGACTAAATCTCTTCCGAGACTTGAGTTATGCGCTGCACACCTACTGGCTAAGTTATGGACTCGAATTAAGTTTATGATAAAATTTGAAATCGAGAGTGTTAATTTCTGGACAGATTCAGAAATAACCTTGCATTGGATAAAAACTCATCCATCCTTACTAGCAACATTCGTTTCTAATCGAGTTGCTGAAATTCAAGAATGTTCAGAAGGGATTTCTTGGCGACATGTGCCAACAAAACAGAATCCAGCTGACATTGTATCAAGAGGATGTGACGTGAATGAGTTGAAAAATTCTATTTGGTTTGAAGGACCATCGTTTCTGTTGTACGATAGTTCCAAATGGCCTGTTAACAAAAACTTTGAGTTAACGGAGAACCAACAAATATTGGAAAAAAGAAAAACGAATGTGGTTTTAATAATAGAGGGTCAGCAAAGTTGTCTGCTTGATCTAATTGAAAAATATTCTTCATACAAAAAGTTACTACGGGTAACTGCTTTTGTATTCAGATTCATTGATATTCTGAATAAAAGAAAAATTGAAATGAATTCTATACCTACTGCAAAGGAATTGAAATGGTCGTTTTACCGACTTGTAGAGACTATCCAGAAATATCATTTTTCTGAGGAGATATCTAAATTACAGAAATCTCTTGTCTTATCATCAAGTATGCAAAGGCTAACACCATTTATCCACAAATTTGATGAGGAAAATAGATCATTTTCACTAATAAGGGTAGGTGGGAGATTGCTAAATGCAAATTTGGATTATAATACCAAATTCCCACTTTTGTTACCGAAAAAAATAGCTTTGTAACACTTTATTTGCGAAATCTTCATCTTGACAATTGTCATGCTGGTACTAAAGCTTTAATATCTCTTTCGCGGGAAAATATTTGGCTAATTAATGCGAAAGAAGAGTGCAGCAGAATAGTTCGCAAGTGTGTTCATTGCTTCCGCTATAAACCTAAGCTTATGTCTCAAATAATGGGAAATTTACCCGCTAATAGAGTGAGAGCTACTCGACCATTTTTAATCGTCGGTGTAGACTTTTGTGGTCCCGTTAACGTTTCATTAAGAATTCGTGGCAGACCCCCATTAAAAATGTATATAGCGGTTTTCGTGTGTTTCACTTCTAAGGCGGTACATTTAGAATTAGTATCTGATTTGTCTACTGATGCTTTTCTTCTTTGTTTTAAAAGGTTCACCGCCAGGAGAGTACTGCCACAAATTGTCCACTGCGACAACGCGACGAACTTCGTCGGAGCCAGTCGAGTCATGAAGGACCTTCAACAAGCGTTCGTCAGCAGTCACAAAGCCATCGAATCGTACGCAGCGTCGTCCGGGGTGAGGTTCAGCTTCATACCACCTCGGGCGCCCCACTTCGGAGGACTGTGGGAGGCCGCAGTCAAACAGGCGAAATTCCTACTTCTGCGCGTAATAGGAAAATCATCTCTCACCAGCGAGGAAATGGCAACAATGCTCGCAGAAGTAGAGGCGGTGCTCAACAGTCGTCCGCTAGCACCGTTGTCTCCAGACCCGAACGACGGAGAGGCGCTAACTCCAGCTCACCTATTGATCGGAGAGGGTCTGCGTTCGCTGCCGCCAGAATCCGCAGAAGAAGGGACCGGCAAAGAGGTGAAATTATGCAAGCGTTGGCGACTGCTTTGCGATCTCAAGCTGACGTTCTGGCGGGCCTGGTCGAAAGACTACATTCTGGGTCTGCAAGGCAAAGCCAAATGGCACGATCCCAAGCCGAACATCAACATCGGTCAAGTGGTAATAGTCCACGAAGACAACTACCCGCCGCAGAGTTGGCTGACCGGGAAAGTCGTCGGAATCGTGGAAGGAGAACACGGCAAGGTCAGGGTGGCGGAGGTCAAAACCAAAAGCGGTGTTTATAGACGTCCCATTCATAAATTAGCTCCACTACCATTAGAGTGAAGACGTTTTTCCAGTCCTTCACTGGGGCCGGAATGTTGCGCCCATTTAATATTTTAATCATATATTAATATTTTTATTTAAAAATGAATTTTTATTATAGTAAAAAATGAATTTAAATTTAGTTTTTTTAAGTGTAGAAATAATTAATTTTAATGTTAGTAAACCCTGTTGCTTAATATGTTAAAAGCAACAGGGTAATGTAAATAAAAAAGTAGGCTTTTTTTATACATAATAAAATAAAATGAAGAAAGTACTTGCAAAGTATAAGCGAATGAAAGCGGTCGTGATTTTTTACTATTCTATAAATTTAAATTATAAATTATTTAATTCAAATTTTTGTTAAAAAAAATTCTTAAAAACTATTAAGAATACATCGTCGTTTGCTGCAAGAAAGTTATAAGTCAAAAAATCACATTTTCTTAAATTAACTAGGTAAAAGCTTTTTTTAGGATTCCTGAATGTAAATTTATTCTGAAATGCTTAACAGAAGATTTACAACTGAAATAACTTATTATTCTGGTTGATTATTTCATCAATAAATTAGGCGATTTTTTTTATATATTATTTTTTTCGAAATGCCGTTTGATATATGAATGGTTCGTTCATGCTCATGCTCATGCTCAAGTCAAAACTGTATAATTCCGATTTACTACGACCTTTCAGCAAATAAATTTAGAATGTCTCCTTTATTACGGCATAGAAGAAATGATTCATCGATTTGAATTGAAAAATCGTCAGATCTAAATTAGATATATATAAAATGATATCAAACCAATTCCATAGTACCGTTATTAATTAATTAAATCGTGTATGTTTCAACATTCTATTTTAACTATCCGGCAAACTGATTATGGAACCAATTTTTTCCGTTAACCTTTACAACAGACTTGTTTATTTTTAATTAACATAATCTTTTGATAACCTTGAATCCCTTCTATACAGTATGTCAATAGTTAGTTTACACATGAATTAAAAACTATTTTTGAATAAAATTTGTATAACAATATTCTCACCCATATTCTAACAGTTCACACCATGTTGAAGTCACGTTTAAATCTTTTTCATGTTAAGACCTAAATTTCGCCTGGATCGCAGGTGATTATTATTTAACACAATGTGAGGTTCTCTCTTCGATCATTCATTTTCTCTTCGTTTCCTTTTAAGAGTATGACAAGTCCAATTTTGATAATATCAGAAGCAAAACCATAAACAGAGCAAAAACACATCGACCTCAGTCAGAAAACTCAATGTTTCGTTTCACGCTAATAAACTCGTTTTACTTAAGTTCAAATTTTCACTAAAAATTCAAATTTTCACTAAAAATTCAAATTTTCACTAAAAATTCAAATTTTCACTAAAACTTCAAATTTTCACTAAAAATTCAAATTTTCACTAAAACTTCAAATTTTCACTAAAAATTCAAATTTTCACTAAAAATTCAAATTTTCACTAAAAATTTAAATTTTCACTAAAAATTCAAATTTTCACTAAAAATTTAAATTTTCACTAAAAATTCAAATTTTCACTAAAAATTTAAATTTTCACTAAAAATTTAAATTTTCACTAAAAATTCAAATTTTCACTAAAAATTCAAATTTTCACTAAAAATTCAAATTTTCACTAAAAATTTAAATTTTCACTAAAAATTCAAATTTTCACTAAAAATTTAAATTTTCACTAAAAATTTAAATTTTCACTAAATATTTAAATTTTCACTAAAAATTCAAATTTTCACTAAAAATTCAAATTTTCACTAAAAATTTAAATTTTCACTAAAAATTCAAATTTTCACTAAAAATTCAGATATCGCACATTTTCTAGCTCCCGATAACTACTTGACAATTCACGACGTGTTGAATTACCTGTATTGAAAGCGATCATATGTCTGGCTATTTTTTATAAATGATATCTGACCAAAAAGACCTTTTAAGTGTAATTGTTAATAATCTCGATTGAATCATTATTTGGATCGTGTTAGTGTGATTTAAATTGATCAAAGAAGGCTAAATGCTTTAAACGGGCTTTCCGTTAAGGAACTTTTGTTAATATTGGCAACCGATTCTTTATTTCGATCGGTATAATGTCTTTACACATTCATCACTGGCTGTAAATGTTTTTTTTTTCACAACTGAAATATTGTCCCGATCGTTCATTATTTGGACGGCGATGTTCATGTTCAATTGTTTAGAGACGGCCAAATATCAGTCATGCTTTTCGTAAGCGATTGTTAATGTTCTTGATCGTCAGTAAAAGAAAAATCCCAAATAACATCATGATGCTTTCTTTCACATCGTTAAAATTCTATGTTTTCCCAGTTTCAAATTCATTTTCCGTTACTCTTAATGCTTAAACTCAACTCCAAATAAGGCTGAAAGTATACGTCTAATAAAATCGTGAATAAGCTTCTGAAAGGCTTTAACTATTTCTGATACATAATTAAAGAATCCCTCCCTCAGTACAGTACAGTCATGGAACTAGTTTCAATTCTTACGTTAGATTTTCAGAATTGAGGAACTATTGGATTGTTAGTAGATTCGTCTATAGCATTTCTATAGATACATTGTTTCTCACTATCTTATGAATCTGTATTGATCGATAAAGATTCGCATTTGCAATCTTATAATTGCACTATTGCTGAGTTTTGCATTTCTCTTTCCTTTCTGGATAACAGCCATTCCATAGAGTCAAGAGTTCTTTGGTCGTTCAATTTTGTCTTGTCGGAAATCCATTCTATTCAAAACTATATCCGAGCTCTTGAATAGAATGGTACAGAAATCCGTTCTTCAATCATTTTCTAATGCTTCGGAATAAGCGGTTAAATTTTTAGGTGTTGAGCTAACGAAGTCACAAGTTAACTTGACAACCGATTTTATAGATATAGAAAAACATCCTTTCTTATAACATTATGAACATAATACTTTCATTTTAACAATCAACAGTTTTCTCGATATTTGACCAACATGATTGATTTCATTTTCAAACATCATTCAATTCATCAATATCAATATTTTTAGATTTACACAAGTTAAGAGATAATTTCATCATTCATCCAAATTTGAAATCGGAACTTTCCAAAATTTTACGTATTTGAAAAATAATTTATTTGTTGTAATTTTTTCTATTTATTGCGTTTTTTTCAAAAATAAAATAAAATATTTCAAATTTATTTTTATTTTCTTTTTCTTTTTTTTTTTAGTTGCCCCCTAAGTATCATTAAGGGGTCACTATAACGCTACTTAATTCGTAGTCATATGAAATTTATTAATTTTGTTGTTTTTCTAGTTTGTTTTCTTTATTAAAGTTTTATTTGCAAAATGACATAATCATGCAAATTAGTAGCGCACGTTATTTTTGTTAATATTCATGTAGTTGTTGTTATTGTTGGTGTTATTTTTGTGTTATAGGAATTATAAAAAAATTTTTTTGAGTAGAAATAATATATAAAAATAATACTAATTTTAAAAATAATACATGTTTTAAAATAGAACAACAATCAGTTTAACATCTAAAATAGAAAATAAGTTGTTTTTAATCGAGTTCTGTAAAATTATTTTATTAGTTCTTTTTTGGAATTATTCCATTTCAGAGGACTTACAGAATAGCAAATGAATAACAACATATACTGAAAATCATATTTCACTCTTGAAAACAAATTTTACAAATGAAGAAGATCAAAAAATAAAAATTCCTTTTCCATATTTTTCTCACCCTGACTTCATTATATTTAACAATAAGAACAAAAGTAATTGCTAAAATAAATACATGTTTTTGAACTGTCTAATTATATTACTTTCATATAAAATTTAAACACTTTTAAACGAATTTTATGAATAAAGAAGAACGAAAAATTAAACTTCCTTTTCGGATTTTTGCTTACCCTGATGTCAATATATTTAAATGTCTGACTAATTTAAACACCATACGTTTTATATAAAAAAATTCCGCTGTATACTAGACTATAAACTGGTCTATAATGTGGACTATTACTTCGTCTCGTAAATATAAGCTGTATTAAGGAGTGAGATCGAAAAATTCTTAACATGCTGATATGTTCATTAAAACGAAACCTCGAAAGATACAATTTTTATTTGATTAAACTTAATATTACAATTTACGCAAAAACATTTTTATCCCTTAACGCTTTTACAGTGCTTTCTGTCACTTTGATCGAACACCACACTTTTCGACACCTTTAGTGAGCTCTAAAATACTCTTTTAACAAGAGCCTAATTTTTCTCCACTGGAATAAGCTCCGGGCAGTTTGGCAGATTTTCCTCTCTTGGGAAATTTTGACTGCTTTTGGGTCCAAAACCTTTTTCGACATTTCCTCGAGCATCTGTAGCATAAAATATTTTTCCAGGAAGTTCCAGAATAACTGCCAGAACATACGTTTCGTCTTTGATTAAGCAGAATGAAGATTATAAATTAGTCTATAATGTAGGCAATTTACTAGTCCAAAATATAGACATTTAACCAGCCCACAATATTGGCTAAGTCCAATATTGTGGACTGGTTAAAAGTCCACAATATGATTAAATAACTACACTTTTATATCGACAACTATAGAATACAGGCAACTGGTTAAACTTGTCTTTAACAAAACTATAAAGTAGTCTATTATATAATCTGAGAACTGGTCCTTATTATAGACCATAAACTTGTCTATTATTCAGACTATAATCTAGTCTAAAATATAGACCACAAACTAGTCTGTAATATAGTCTATAATCAAGTCTAAAATAGAAACTACAAACTAGTCTATTATATAGACTACATATGTATAAATTCTTTTATAACGTAGTTCAAAAGTAGCAAATATTTAACAACAATAACAACAATAATTGCTACAATAAAATATACTTAATAATATAACAAAATAAAATATTATGCAATAATTGAAACTAATTAATGACAAGAACCTTTTTTTCAACTCTGCTTTTCATTGTTGTATTTACTTTTGTTGTTATCGCTTTATTGTTATTGTTGTGGTTGTAGGCTAAGAGAAACGATCGCCACTATGACGTTATTTACACATGCATATTTATATATATAAAGAGTGCAGTGAAATGAAAAACACTATAACTCATAAATTAGAAAATTTTATAAAAAATAAATTTAATTAAAAAAAACATAATTTTTTTCTTTTCGATTTTTACAAAGTTTCGTAAAAGATTAATTTTTCACTTAAGCCCTTTTGTCTTTTAGTTAAAAAAAAAGAAATAAATAAAATATTTTTTTGTTTACATATATATTTTCTAATAATGGCGTTGAATAAAGAATGAGAATGCACCAATTTAATTGATTAGTTTGTCATTGAATGTTCATACGAAATGAAAATGATTAGAAATAATTATACGAAAGAACACAGAAAGAGAAAATAGAAAATATAAATTTGATTAGAGAGAAATCAAAATTTATAGAAAACAAATATTCAACTGAAATATTACAAAATTAGAAATTTATCTCGATTTTGAAATTTTCATTGATGAATTGTGAAATAATAAAACAAATTTGAATTAATTAATTAAAAATTGTAATTAACAGTGGGGAGAAATGTTTTTTAATTATAACAAAAGACTAAAATAAACAAGTAAAAATGCTATAATCGGCTAACACGAATCTTCAATACACTACACCAAAAATGCATGTGAAGTAAATATGATGTGTTTATGACATTTTTCGCTTGAACTTCGAGCATGTGACAGATACTAATATATATCTTTAAATATACTGAACCGATTTTGCTGTTTTTATACAGGAAACTTTTCAGGACCATGGCAAATGCTCAGACCAAATTTCATTGAGCTCTGTCAATTAGTGTATATGTGACTGTGGCATCAACAGACATACAAGCATTCGGTCAGAGCTAAATCGACTCAGATTTTCTTTGGATACAAGAATATATCAATACTCCATAATTTACTCTAAGATTATTACACACAGAATGACAAAGTTAATTAAAAACATTGAACGCTTTTTTAGCATAAAAAATTTTTTGCAATTTTTATTTTAGTCTTTTCTATGTTTATTTAGGACTCTTTTCAATAATGAAATTTTAAATTAAAATCTCTTTTTATTATCCAACATTTTCTTATATAAAAATTTTATCATTCAACTTCAAAATTTATTATCATGTTGTAATCAAATTTAATGTTAAAATTTTTTATTGTTTTTATTTTCGCACAATTTTTACAACTTTATGTCTTTAATGTCTTTAAAACCATAAAGGATTTAATCGTAAATAATAAAAGTTATTGTTCATACATTCCAAAAGGGAAAATATTGGGTCATAAAAAAAGTTATTGTGATTTTATGATAATTTCTACGCTCTCATTTGAAAGATTTCCCAATTTATATTACCAAAACTTATCTTATGAACATAAATCACAATGATCACTTTTATGTTTTATAAATAGAAAAGATCAAAAAATATAAATTCTATTTTGATCTTTTCGTATCCTGAATCCAAGACCTATTGGCCTCTTTCCCCGAATAAAAGCATTAAACAACATTCAAATTAATTTTTAATTTTTCACTAACCAACTTTTGGAGCGAAGAAAATTAAAAACTAGAAATGTCTTTTTTTCGATTTTTTCCTACCCTGAATTATAGATTTATTACTATTTATTATTATATACTTCAAAATGTTCTATTCTTAATGTACTAACTTTATACAACGATCATTTTAATAGTTATGAAACATAAAACATTATTATTTTTACTATATATGAGAGACATTTTTATTTTATATTAACAAAATTAGATTTTAGAAATAAATGAAAAATATCGAAAAACAGAAATTCGATTTTCGATTTTTTCCCACCCCGAATTAAAGATTTTTTTCATGTAGAAATTTTAATTAACGAAGAGGACTCACTATACATCTTTCACATTAAATTTAAAATTTTTCATGTATGAAAGGAGAAAATCGGAAACTAGAAACTCGTAACTCGATTTTTCCTAACCGAATTCGAGGTATTCCGCCGGCACGACTTTAAATATCTGCTCATTTTGGTTAAAGGAGGAAAAAAACAAAAAATCTATTTTGCATTTTTTATTTTCCCGATTTCACTTTACGTAAAAGACTGAATATCTTTTCAGCGGTCTGGAAGTTATTGAGCAAAGTGCTCCATTGAGCAGCTCTTACATGACAAGCATCACAAAAAGACAGCCGGAAATATTGACATAAATTTAATATAAAATTTCTTGGTATAATCACAGAATATCTATAATAAAAATGGTTTTGTTTTTTGTCTTCTTAAGAATCTTTAATGCTATATAACAAGGTGGTCCTTTGACATCGTTAAAATATGACCACGCGGACCAGACAGCAGTTTATAGTTCAGAATTTAGATTAGTTTATAGTCCAGTCTATAGACTCGTTTATAGTCCAGTCTATTCGTTTATAGTCCAGTCTATAGACTCGTTTATAGTCCAGTCTATAGACTCGTTTATAGTCCAGTCTATAGACTCGTTTATAGTCCAGTCTATTCGTTTATAGTCCAGTCTATAGACTCGTTTATAGTCCAGTCTATAGACTCGTTTATAGTCCAGTCTATAGACTCGTTTATAGTCCAGTCTATAGACTCGTTTATAGTCCAGTCTATAGACTCGTTTATAGTCCAGTCTATAGACTCGTTTATAGTCCAGTCTATAGACTCGTTTATAGTCCAGTCTATAGACTCGTTTATAGTCCAGTCTATAGACTCGTTTATAGTCCAGTCTATAGACTCGTTTATAGTCCAGTCTATAGACTCGTTTATAGTCCAGTCTATAGACTCGTTTATAGTCCAGTCTATAGACTCGTTTATAGTCCAGTCTATAGACTCGTTTATAGTCCAGTCTATAGACTCGTTTATAGTCCAGTCTATAGACTCGTTTATAGTCCAGTCTATAGACTCGTTTATAGTCCAGTCTATAGACTCGTTTATAGTCCAGTCTATAGACTCGTTTATAGTCCAGTCTATAGACTCGTTTATAGTCCAGTCTATAGACTCGTTTATAGTCCAGTCTATAGACTCGTTTATAGTCCAGTCTATAGACTTGTTTATAGTCCAGTCTATAGACTAGTTTATAGTCCAGTCTATAGACTAGTTTATAGTCCAGTCCATAGACTAGTTTATAGTCCAGTCCATAGACTAGTTTATAGTCCAGTCCATAGACTAGTAGTCCAGTCTATAGACTAGTTTATAGTCCAGTCCATAGACTAGTTTATAGTCCAATCTTTGGACTATTTTATAGTCCAGTCTATAGACTATTTTATAGTCTGTAGTATAATATATAGTATATAGTTGACTATATTTAAAATTTTAATCTACTTTATTTTATAGTCTTTAAATTATCCTGTATTATAGATTACATTCCAGTGTAGCAGAGCATAATCTGGTCTATATTATATACCACAATCTAGTCCAAAATAAAGACTTTTTAGTATTTAGTGTTGATTTGAATAAAGCAAATACTTTAAACTATAAAATAATTTTTTTTTGCATAAAATTAATACTTTCAACAATTTATAATAAATTGTTTGAATTAAAAAAAAATCTCTTAGTTTTGTGGTTTTAATTAATATTAATCATACCACCTGGTGTGCAACCGATAAAAATTGAATGAATGGAAAAAGAAGGAAAATGTATAGAAATTAAAGGAAATATTTGAAAATGGAGAAAAAAAGGAAACAAAGAATTTATATATTTTTCAGGAAAAAGGAGAAATGTTTAATCAATAATTGTGGTTATTTTAGATTTAAATTAAAATTTAAATTAATTTCAGCAGTTAATTTCATTTCCTTTCATAAAAAGTTAAATAATAAATTAAAATGAATATTAAAACACAAAATTTGAATTTACACATTTAAAAAGGACATTTTCGTGAAGGAAAATAATAAAATATTTATTTGAATGGAAAATCTTATTAAAGACAGGAAAAGGAAGGAAGTGAAAAATCATAAAAAGGGAGGAAATGCTACGACCCTTTTTTTCTTTGTAACCATAAAAATCACATATGTTTTTTGGCGTTTAAGCCAAAAAGCCGAAATGGAAAACAATTTATCTTTTAATATGTTAAATAAACGTAAATAGAAGATAAAAGGGGAAAACTCATAAAAAAGTTAATAATCATTAAATTTAAAGTGCATAAAAGTAAAGACATGCAAAAGTCTAAATGACTGTTTTGAATTTAATATTCTTCTTCTTCTTTTTTTTTGCAAATTAAATTTGAAAAATAAAATAAGTAAACAATAATAAAAGGAACAACAAGAAACATGATTAAAAAAATAATAAAGACAGAAAAAGTATAAAATTATAATAAAAATATATAAAAAAAACTTATTACAATAATTTCTTTAAGTAACATGGTGAACACAAATTTAGGTTAAATACTTAGTAACTCCTACCAAATTCAAAATCACGTTTATTTCGCTTTTTATTGTTGTTTTGTTTTGCATTAAAAAAATAAATCGGCACGAAAAAGAAGAAGAAAGGATGAAGGATAAAGGAGTAAAGAAATATGTTGGTATATTATTTTTTTTTGCAAAAAATGTTTAACAAAAATGCAAGTGAAAAAAAAAAATTAAGTTAGTTTTGTGTTTTATTAATTTAATCATATATGTTGGTGTGCAGAAAAATTGAATAATGGAAAATAGGAAAATGTATAAAAGAATAAATTCAAAATGAGAAAAAAAGAAAAAGATTTATATATTTTTCAGGAAAAAAAAATGTTTAATCAATAATTGTGGTTATTTTAGATTTAAATTAAAATTAAATAATTTCAGCAGTTAATTTAATTTCCTTCATAAAAAGTTAAATAATAAATTAAAATGAATATTAAAACAAAATTTGAATTTACACATTTAAAAAGGACATTTTCGTGAAGGAAAATATAAAATATTTATTTGAATAGAATCTTATTAAAGACAGGAAAAGGAAGGAAGTGAAAAATCATAAAAGGGAGGAAGTGCTACGACCCTTTTTTTCTTTGTAACCATAAAAATCACATATGTTTTTTGGCGTTTAAGCCAAAAAGCCGAAATGGAAAAACAATTTATCTTTTAATATGTTAAATAAACGTAAATAGAAGATAAAAGGGGAAAACTCATAAAAAAGTTAATAATCATTAAATTTAAAGTGCATAAAAGTAAAGACATGCAAAAGTCTAAATGACTGTTTTGAATTTAATATTCTTCTTCTTCTTTTTTTTGCAAATTAAATTTGAAAAATAAAATAAGTAAACAATAATAAAAGGAACAACAAGAAAACATGATTAAAAAATAATAAAGACAGAAAAAGTATAAAATTATAATAAAAATATATAAAAAAAACTTATTACAATAATTTCTTTAAGTAACATGGTGAACACAAATTTAGGTTAAATACTTAGTAACTCCTACCAAATTCAAAATCACGTTTATTTCGCTTTTTTATTGTTGTTTTGTTTTGCATTAAAAAAATAAATCGGCACGAAAAAAGAAGAAGAAAAGGATGAAGGATAAAGGAGTAAAGAAAATATGTTGGTAGTGCTTATTGTTATTTTGTTTTTGGGGCCAAGAGAAATTGTTTAACGAGAAACAGCTGCAAGTGAGAAAACCAAAAACATATTAAGTGGTGGTGGAGAATTTGGTAACAGGTGCGGAGTTATTTATTTAGATTTAGGAAGGAGGGGAGGATACATAAATTATATGTTGGAGGTAGTTGTCAGAAAAATTTGAATAATGGCAGACATTATTATAGGATTTTATCCAGATCTGCATTTTATAAAAGACTATAAATTCATAAATGAAGAAGATCGAAAACTAGAAATACTTCTACGATTTTTGCCTACCCTGAATATAAGTTTTTTCAATTAAACTGGTCGAAAATAAAAAAAAAAAAACTTAAAATGATTTTGGTGTTTGCTGTAACATCTAAGTCCTTTTAAAATTCTAAGTCAAGGACATTAAATTTTCCAACGATTAAATATATAATATTTTGTGTATTTTCATCGTTAATTTTTGTGGCCGATGCTTTTTGCAAATTGTTGCGCTTAAATGGTGAGGATGTGAATTGTAAAGATCACTGGCGATCATTTCATATAAAGTCATAAGCGACCAATAATTTCAAATTCCATTAAATCGTTCCACTTGAATTACCTTCTTTCCAGATACAGAATATGCTTGAGAAATGTTTCGGGCTCTGATCATTTTTTGTAACACGAAACCCCATGAGGAGTTGATTATTTACTGGACAGTATCAGGTTTAATCCGTACAGTAGTCATCATTAAACATTTATGATGACTTATTATCATTTCTGTTGGTCGCTTCTAATTCCTCTGCTTAAAACGTTAAGTTGTGAATTATATATGTGAGTGACAGTTTGCATCAAATTCCGAAAGCCACAAAAACAAATTCATCTATAACAATTTCTACAGGAATTTGCTTGCGAAAGGTTTGACCTTTGATCGCATTTATTATTAATTTTTGTTCCTGATCTTACTATGCATTAAACATTTCTAAAATAGGTACTGTTTAGGATTCATTACTTTTTTAAGTAATCGAAATCAATTACAATCAATTTGTCCGAAGTCTTGAGAAAAAATTCACTTCCATTTATTTCTTTTCAGACGTTGAAAATGTTTAAGGATAAATTTAGTCGAAGATTGTAATTATTATTTTTACACTTTTTTGGTTTTGATAAATTTTCACAAAAGTTTAATTCTGGTTTAGAAAATAACAGAAATAAAAAATCATTAAAAATCGGTTAAATTTGTTACTTTCCAGCTGATCAATTTGTGACCACAAAAGCGTCCTTAGAACCTAATCATTATGTTGCAGCGTGTTATTATCTGAAGGCTTCAAAATGCGCTTCCTCTTTTCTGGAAATTTCATTGAGATATATTATTCGGTGTGGAAGTTAAGGAACAAAGTGCCTCATTGAACAGCGTTTACATGGTGGGAAACGTAATATTACAGAAGGACGAACGGACATAATTAAACAGTATGAAAAAGTGATTATTATTCAATGATGATATCTGAATAAGTAATGTAATATCAGGATATCTCTGACAATAAATATTTTTAATTTAAGTCTCCCTAAGATATCAATAGTTCTAGGGCAAAGTGGACTATTTCTTATATGGCAAGAAATGGACGAAAGGATGGACATTGTTACACAGTATCTGGAAGTGTTTTTTTATAAGAATAATATTAAATATCTTGATTTAATATTACAAAACTTATGATATACATATTTTTTAAAATTAACCTCTTTAAGACCCTTAAATTTTATGTTGCCAAGTTCTCCATTGTTAAAAATTTACATAGTAAGAAATGCAAACATATGGACGGTCAGACAGACACAAACAGACACTATTGAACAGTAGCAAAAATCAATTTTGAGGTATAGTGTATTTCAGAACACCTGTGATAATGTACATTTTTCATTCTAGCTTTCCTTAGATCCTTAAATGTTATAAAGCGAAATGTTCCATTTGTCAGAAGTGCGTACATACGGACGGAAAGACGGACATTATTAAACAGTATTGGAAAATTATTTTTAAGTAGTGTTTATGCCAGATTACTTGATATAATCTCAGGTGATAAACGAGTATATACCTGTTTGATTGTAGCTTTCCTAAGGTACTAAAAGTTATAGTGAACACTATAACTATTAGGTGAAGCATAGTAACTGATAACAAACCGGCGGACGGAAGGACGGACATTAATAAAAATTACCGGAAGCGATTTCGAGTAATCTTTATAACTGATTAAGTGATATAAGTACACAAGACCCTTAAATAAAAACTATTTTTTACTATAGCCTCTCTAAGGTCCTAGAAATCTAAAAAGCAAATTGTGATGTTTTACAACATTTACATGACAATAAAACCAACCAGAGGGACGGACAGAAGGACATTATTAAACAATATCAAAAAAAGATTTTTAAATAATGTTCACCTCTGATTGTTTAATATAATTTTAAAATATCTATAATGATATATATTTTCAAATTTATTCTCCCCCTTGACCCCTTTTTGCATTATTTCTTCTAAATAGTTAAATTATTTTGCAAAAACATGAAATTTTATATTGAAATTGTTTCTTGTTTCTGGTAAATAATTTAACAAATTTTGTCTGCCACCACTGTAATTAAAAACCAATGCAACAACAAAAAATAACAACAATACAAAATGATATATAATTTTTTTTTTTTGTTAGTAACGAACGGTACTAACAGACACTAAGAAAATATCATCACTCAAAATACATGTAAATAAATATAAACTACAAATACACACATACCAATGAAAAAGATACAAAAAAAAAGATACAAGTACTAAGAAAATAAATCAGGATACCCCTCCATATCATTGTAGTTTTTATTATTATTTTTTACACCACGTATCACACAAAAACAACAACAATAAAAAACAAATGCCTCAAGCCACTTTAAAGAAGACAACAAAATGTTGAATGAATACTTTATGTACCAAATAAAACAAATGGCGTCGACATATATAAATAAATAAAAAAGTACATAAATAAATATAAAAAACAACAACATTGTACATGAAAACATACATAAACATGCTAAGAAATTTTTTATACATCAATGTAGTATATTGTTAACATACATAGAAGTGTATGTAAGTGTTTGTAATTATTTATGTTATTCATCCTTACAGTACGGATAAGGATCTTTATACTATTTTTATACCCTCCACAACCACAAGTGGTGAAGTTGGTATAATAATTTATCATTCCTTGTGTAACGCAAAGAAGGAATCATCTTAGATCACATACTGTATATATATTCTTCCATAAAATACAAATTTAAGTCGATTTAGCTATGTTCGCCTGTCTGTCTGTTGTTGGCATGCTCACATCCACGATAATTGACGTAGCTTCATAAAATTTTGTCTGAGTATTTTCCGTAGTCCTGAGAAGTTTGCTACTTAAAACCAGCGAAATCGATTTAGTATATTAAATGATATAGACTGATATTTGAGGCAACCTCCATATTCAAGGGGAGAGAAGGTCTTTTATAATAATAAATTGACACATTAGAATGATATATCGGTTTAGAACATTAAAAGATATAGAACGATATCTGAGATTACCTCTTAGTTGAAGCGAAGAAATTTTGTAAAATTGTCTATTATAAATGTGTTGTTATGTAGAATTTTGCCATAACCTTAAGCTCTTTGTATTTTACAATCATTTCAAAAATGATCAAAATCGGATCCGTAGAAAGAAAGTTATAGCCAAAAATAAAACTAATTTTATGACTTTTCATAACACACTCACTTGTGGTGGAGGGTACTGAAGATTCGGCATAACCGAAAAAAAGGCTTATAGAATGATTTCTGCAAAAATCACCGAATCGTTGACTTTCCATTTAAGATCCTCAAAAATGACCTTAAAAATATTATTTTCAAAACTTCAGGGTTTTTATTCTTTCAAGCCTGAAAGCAACATGGATTTTGTATAGCAAAACATGATTTTATATATCATTTTGTGTGTTTTCGTTATTATTTTTTTGATGTATGTGTGTAATTGTAAGTGTGTGGGTTTTAATTTTACAATACACTTTTAGAAATGCAAAGATCTGTTATTAGAATAATAAATAGTTTTTCTTCGGAATAAAACTAGCAATTTAGGCATTTTGTAAGATAATAATTACAAAAATACTTTACAGTTCAATTTACAAGTTTAAGTCTACATTACAGTACAGGCTATAGATCAATCACAGTCCAGACTATGAACCAATTTATAGTCTAAACTATAGCGCAATTATACTTCCTCTTTTTTCTCTTTTCCTGCAAACCCAGTTAGCAAATTCGTTGCCCTGATGAACTTGTTAACCAACGTCAAGTTCTCCTTGTAAGCTAATCTATTCACCATATTCTCGGGCTCGATGTGCATTCCAAGTAGCCCAGGCTATTTTCTACTTTACAGTCATCACATTGACCAGATTATAGACCAGACTAGTTAGCAGTCTTAAGTATAGACTAATTTATAAACTCAATAATTGCCTAGCGCATAGTTCATCTATAGAATAGTTCATACTATAGATTAGTTTATAGTTCAGACTTTATACTAGTTTGGAGCTTACACTATAGTCCAGATGTAGACCAGATTATGGTCCAGACTAGTTAACAGTCTTAAGTATAGACTACTTTATAATTTCAATCATAGACCAGTTAATGGTCTTAACTATAGATTATTTTGTAGTCTCAATTATTGACTAGTTTTTAGTCTCAAAAATAGAATATTTTGTAGTCTCAAGTAAAGACTATAAACCAGTTAGACTATGGAATAATTTATAGTCAAGAACAAAGACTAGTTAATAGTCCAGTCTATAGACTACTTTATAGTTCAGACTATAGACTAGTTTATAGTTCAGACTATAGACTAGTTTATAGTTCAGACTATAGACTAGTTTATAGTTCAGACTATAGACTAGTTTATAGTTCAGACTATAGACTAGTTTATAGTTCAGACTATAGACTAGTTTATAGTTCAGACTATAGACTAGTTAATAGTCCAGACTATAGACTAGTTTATAGTTCAGACTATAGACTAGTTTATGGTTCAGACTATAGACTAGTTTATAGCTCAGACTATAGACTAGTTAATAGTCCAGACAATAGACTAGTTTATAGTTCAGACTATAGACTAGTTTATGGTTCAGACTATAGACTAGTTTATAGCTCAGACTATAGACTAGTTTATAGCTCAGACTATAGACTAGTTTATAGCTCAGACTATAGACTAGTTTATAGCTCAGACTATAGACTAGTTTATAGCTCAGACTATAGACTAGTTTATAGCTCAGACTATAGACTAGTTTATAGCTCAGACTATAGACTAGTTTATAGCTCAGACTATAGTATAGTTTATAGCTCAGACTATAGACTAGTTTATAGCTCAGACTATAGACTAGTTTATAGCTCAGACTATAGACAGACTATAGACTAGTTTATAGTTCAGACTATAGACTAGTTTATAGTTCAGACTATAGACTAGTTTATAGTTCAGACTATAGACTAGTTTATAGTTCAGACTATAGACTAGTTTAT
The DNA here is from genome assembly GCA_004302925.2 of Cochliomyia hominivorax. NCBI lineage: Eukaryota > Metazoa > Arthropoda > Insecta > Diptera > Calliphoridae > Cochliomyia > Cochliomyia hominivorax. The sequence goes on from PYHX02000413.1 coordinate 48,479,214, forward strand.
AGTTCAGACTATAGACTAGTTTATAGTTCAGACTATAGACTAGTTTATAGTTCAGACTATAGACTAGTTTATAGTTCAGACTATAGACTAGTTAATAGTTCAGACTATAGACTAGTTAATAGTCCAAATTTTGAATAGTTTACTATTATTTGTAAATTATATCCAAAATTGCCATTTAAATTAAACTTTTTGTATTCCTAACCCCAGGATATGGTTAATTTCCAGTTTAGAAATTTGAATTTCCCCTCTCCTCCACAAAACACCAAGAACTTTATCCTAAAGTTATTTATTTCCCACAATCAAATAAATAATTCTATATTTGAACACAACAACAACAAGGAAAAATTGCAATATGTTTTATTTTACTTTAATTTCAGCAAAATCTATTTTTTTTCTTGGTATTTTCCTTCCGTGTATATTAAATTGGGGTTAGTGGTAAATTTTCACCCCTCCGTGCTCTCCCTCATCTCTCATGGTCTGAAGGAATTTGAATTTTTTCGGTCGTTTATTCGTTTCGTTTTTTTGTTTGTTTTTTATTTTATTTTTAACCTAAACCGGATGTTGTATTTGGGAGAAATTATACACATACCAAGACATCAACCGAAATGAAAAAAATGAAAGGAAATAAAAGAAAAAAGTGAAATGAAAAGCATATTGTTATGAAATATTTCTATTATTTGCTTTACTTCTTTATTTTTCTTTCTTTTCCTTTGTGCTTTCTTTAATTTCTTTAGTTTTCCCTTCACATTTTTTTATTTTTATTATTATTTAATTCTTTTGTTGTTAACGCCAGTTATTATTTAAATGTTCTTCCTAAAATAAGGTGCTTTTTTAAGTATTTTTCTTCTTTTTGTTGTTGTTGTATTCTCATAAAATTGTTTTTGATTTAAATTTTATGGGTTTTGTTTATGTATGTAAGTGTGTGTATGCAAGTGTATATGTGTTGTTGCCTTTTTGTTAATATAAAAATCTATAAAAAGTCATTTAGCTAAAATACTTAACAAAAAACACAAAAAAACACAAAAAATTAATATTAATAACAACAACAACATATGAAAATGAAGGTTGTTGCAGGATTTTTTTGTTGTTATAAATTATTTACAAGTGAAAAAAAAGAAACACTTATACTTATACAAAAACAAAATGCCGACAGGAAATCGGATGTAACATTATTTCTGTTGTTGCTGTTGTTTTATTTTAATTTAGCTGCTAACTCGGCAAATACATGACATATGGGATTTAGGCATGACTTTTTATTTTATATTTAACTGTTTTTTTAGTTGTTGTTTTAGTTGTTTATAAGGACCTTGATATTAATATTGTAACTCTAATTATAGAGGCCTAAAGAGAATAAACAAATTATTACAGTGAAAAAAATAAGTTACTTTATTTGATTTTAACTTTTACTTGCTTTTATTACATAACAGAAGTCCAATCAAAATTCGGGACTTATTCGATTATTTCTATATTCCTATATTAAATCTGTTTTATCACACCATCGCAAGGTGTTGATAACCTTGCGATGGTGTGATTAAGAAATGGAAATTTAAAAAAATTTTCCACAATTTAACTAATTAAGGAGTGAAATTCTTAACACACGAGTTTTATTAAAGCTTTTAGTCTAAGTATTATTTGATTTGAGGATCTAGTTAGCTTTATAAAATATGTCATTCATTATGTATTATGCCAAAAAATTAATCTGATCAAAATGAGTGATCACAAAAAAATTGTTAAATAATTTCAAACAAATCAAACTTGGTCCTACAAAAAGTTAGCCAAGCATTGAAAGGTCTACCGTTAAACTGTTTCCAATATTTTTAAACAGTATCGGGAGCACTTTTCCTGGTTCAGGTAGACAGAATGGACCAAATTATGTTTCTTAAGCCCAAAAATACAAAGCTTTTTCAAAAGGGCTCCCAACACATCCGGTAGAAAAGCAGTCCGCTTAACTCAGTTCGGACTACTTAATACGAAATGTCAAAGCCAATAGAGGTCAGTTTCTGGTAAAAACGCTAATAAATATTTATAGGTCAAAAACAGAGCTCGAAAATTGAAATCAAGTTTTCGGAAAGAAAATTTTCTAGTTGCATATTGGATGACGAAACTAATGTTGTGGCAAATTTTTCGCAATTTCTTGGTTAACAATTTTATGTTGCTGATTTTCGAAGGAAGGTTGCGTTAAAGTTAAGAACTTGAAGGCAGTCAAAATTTTCCTAAATGTCCATGGTGTGACAAGCAATATGCAGTTGTGGCCAAAAAGACGCAAATCATTTCTTACAACGGGCTCTATCAATAACGAAGAAAGGTTTATAAAAAAGCTGCCTCCACTCATAAGACTTTATAATGTGTCCACTTATTTTTGGCCTGACCTTATATCCTGTCACTATGGTAAACAAGCTCTTGAGTGATACAACAACAATAATGTGGTGCCCAGAGCTAAGGCTAGAGGAGATATATTGGGAATTGAAGAGCACAAAAAATTGGTGCCCAAATGTGTGGTAGATTTAAAACGGATATGGACTAACTGTTCGAGCAAAGTGACAGAAATTAGTACAATAACGTTAATGGAAGGGTTTCTGAAAAAAGTTCAAAATTTCATCAATTTTTTTTTATTTAAAGAATTTTTCGATCTCACCCCTCAAGTAAATTTGCTTAAGGATAATTTCATATATTTTTTTTTTCAAAATTAAAATTTTTTGAGATTTTTACAAATTAAACTTTTTAACTAATTTTACCTTATTTTCCTCCTTTTTCAGGTAAGCACTTTTCGATTATAATTAAAATGATTTAGTCTTTTATTCCTAAAAGCGGTGAGTTAATAAAAATTTTATGATGGATCCAAAAACATTTATTCCATTTTATTAATTATTTTTTCAATATTTTAGGTCAATTTTAGTCCAATGAAATCATTATATTTTTTCCCAAACCTCTGTTTTACCACAGAAAAGTATCTTTCAAAAAACTTTGTTTTTACTTCCGGTTAAAGTTCCTATTTAATTTGTTTCCTGTTGACGAATATTTATTTCAAAACTTTCTCTCTTCTTCCTTTTTTTCAAATAAAGTTGTTTAATTTTTTAATTTTTCTCACTTAAATGTTCAAAACTGGATATATATATAGCGAGAGAGAGGGAGAGAGAGAGAGAGGGAGGGAGTGAGAGAGAAAATTGCCTACAGTATAATGAAGATTAATTTCAATTTTATTACCACTTATGTCAATGTCACTACTTACTGGTTGGTGGCTTCGATAATTTGCACTGAAATATTGTTCGCCCAACAGCAGAAAAGGGAATAACTGAAAAAAAGCAGATTGCAAACAGAAAAAAAGGATATTAACGCTTAATGGCATCTGGTCATGTTAACATTTGTCAATGTAAGCGAAAATAAAGTTGTCATAGAAAATAATGATAATAATTTCAGACAATCAATGTTGACAAATTCCAATAACCAAAAAATGACACGAAACGAATAAACGAGAATGAAAATAAATCTTTATTGAGATTAACAAATTGGGAAAAAATAGAAAAGTGGGATTGAAGGACTTAAATTATATATTTTGGTTGCAAATTTTCTTTCTCCAAATTACCAAATTGTTGTCAAGGTTTCGATAGGAACAGGAGGAGAGGTACCCCATACAGGCAAACATTGATAATCGAAGATTTAAAGAAATATATAACAGCAATAATTTTCGAATTTGGACCGAATCACTTTATCAAGGATCTGTTTTACTAGAAAAAATTAAGGTCAGATAGTATCAGGGAGAGAGGTGTCCTCCATACATAGAAAAAGTTGATTATCGAAAATCTAAAGACCTATAACAGCAATAGTTCTTTAATTCGAACTCAATCACTTTCGCAAGAATTTGTTTTACTGCTCAAAATATAGGACAGATAGGATCAAGGGGAAAGGTACTCCCATAAAAAGCAAATATTTATTATCGAACATCTAAAGAACTATTAATTACATTCCCAAGGATTAGTGGCCAGATTGTAGGACTGATAGGATCATGGAGAGAGATATGACCCACTTTATTTTAATCCAGATGTTCCAGATTTTTATCCAGATTATTGACGTGATACAGGTCAACTTGATTATCGAACTTACTCCATTAGTAAAAATATTTTATCCCTCTTCTAACAGAGACGAAAGTTTTAATATGAAACTGAGAAAATTCCATGCCCGTGTTGATTCCACCTTTGGATTACAAGGCTCTGTACACTTCCCAGAAAGAGGGCTATTCAATCAATCAATCTAATTTCTTTATTATTCTGAAATCATTAAATCTGAATTATAGACTTTTTACTGCTCTTAATTTTTTCAATGTAAAAAATCATACACTCAGAAAAAATATGATGTAAAATCATTTATAGCAAGTGAAAATCAATAATGTTGCAATTATGATTTTGTTTCATAATTGGACTAAAACAATGGATATGGAAATTAAATACTTCTTTAAAGATTTTAATATCAATATTTTACAATTTTAAATCAGCATAAAACAATGTTGAATTAATAATGCGAAACATGTTAAACTGACATTTTAAATGTTAATATAGTTTGAAATGGTTTTCTTATAATTTGATATATTTTTCAATATCATCGTAAACATTTTTAATACTTAAACTGTTTCAAATTTAAATTTTCTTTCTTCTGGAATATTTTCTATACATTTTCCTCACCCACAATTATTATTTCTAATTTAATTTTAAATCCAATTTAAATTTAAATTTTTTCCTTTTCAAGAGGGAAAGAAAAAAAGAACAGAAAATGTTGGTATTCATTTTCATCTACATTTATTACTACTTTTCCATTTAATGCACAATTATTCTCTTTTTCGTTTCTTCAGCAGGGATAACAACAGCGGAAAAGTATGCAATGAAAACAGAAAGAATAAGTCCAAAAATATAGTTTAAAACAACAAATATACACACAAAATACACATACTTATACATTCCCCACATACATACATACATACATACATACATACATACATACATACATACATACATACATACATACAATATGAGTCAGAGTTTTAGTAACAAGTAAAAATTGAAAAACCCAGCAGTTTTTATACCCTACACCACTACAAATGGTGAAGAGGTTACATTTAATTTGTCATTTCGAGTGCAACGTTTAGAAAAAATCATACGAGACCCCATAATGTATATATATTCTTACATCGAATCAAAATCTCGGCCCATGTTGGCATGTTTGTCTATCTGACTGTCTGTTGTTGACACGCTCACATTCATAGCAACTGACAGAGCTTAATGAAATTCGACCTGACTATTTATTATAGTCCTGAGAAGTTTCCTATTTAAAACCAGCCAAATCGGTTAAGTATATTAAAAGATATAGACCGATATATTGGAAAATATATTAAAATCGGTTAAATCAAGAAAAGTTAAAGTCAAAATCTAACTACTTTTATGACTCATTCAATGCTCCTGTATTATTTTGTGACTGTATGTGTGAGTGTGTAGGTGCGAATCATAACGCATTTACCTCATACTCATATTGAATAAATACCATTCTGCCTTGTTTCAAACTCGGATTTTTTCATGAAATTTAATTTGGATTTTGAAGGAAAAAATCTCTTAAGTGTTAAAGTTTTAAAGGATATAAAAATTACGGGGTAAAGAAAAAATGCTAATAATGTTTACACCAACATTAAAGAAATTTATATTAGGTGAAATACTATAAAAGGACCTATGAATGTGTTTGTGTGTGTGCACAAGTAGGTGTAAAGCTTTAAGAACAAAAAACTAGAAAATAAATCCCACACAAGACCTTAACCACCTCCATGATGCAGTAACCATAAAAGGCAATTTTTCTGAAAAGAGAAAATTATGGAGAAAACGCATTACTTAAATAGTATAAATTTAAAAATAATATGTCAAGTATTTGTGGTTGGATTTACTGTCATTGTATTAGTTAGTTTAGGTTGATTTTAATGTTATTGCAGTAACTGCAAAACAACAATAATTGTAATACCAATACACTATCAAAAGAAGAGCATGCAAATGTCAAAGTAATACAACCCGGAAATTCGAAGGACATTTTCGAATATTACAACATTTTGCACACGCATACACATGCACACACACACTATCATATGCACAGTTATTCATATGCTCTCTAGTAAATAAATTTGAAAATAAAAACCCGTTATAATGTGGGTAGACATTTTCAAAATAATAACAAAAACACTCAAACTAACACACAATAAAAAGCAGCTGTTTTTTTCTACTCTCAATGGAGTCCACAAATAGAGATTATAACAGTTTTTTTTTAATTAACAAAAGAATAAAAGAGAGAGAGAGAGAGAAAAAGAGAACTCTCAGAAAAAATCCAAAAAGAGGAGATTTGTCTACTTTGAAAAGTCATAAGAGCGAAAATTCAATTTTTTTTTATTTTCTATTGTTTATATGAGAATGTTTGTGTGTATGTGTGTGTGTGTGTTTTTATATCTTTGAGCGAAATTACCTTAATGGCGCTCTAAACAAGTTCTAAAATGTGTTGTTGTTTGTTAATTTGAAACTGCGCATGTTGTTTGATTTATTTAATCTTCGAAGATTTTTCAAAACAATTTTCGAACATTATGTTCGAATGTTTTTTTAGAATTTTATCAATGTATAGGTATTTTTCATTACAGTTGTTGTTGTTGCTGTCATTGTTGCCTTTTAAACTTTAACAGAAAAAACCAAAATAAAAATAAATATTTTTGGCAAAAATATTTAAAATGAGTAAAGACATTCAAAGAGTTCAAGTTTTGAGAGAGCAGAAAGAGAGCGAAAGAGAGATTATTTCATTATTATTAAAAAGTAAAGTAAAATAAATAAAAAAAATAAAAAATAATAAGTATGAGTATTTGAAATGTTGTAATAAATTATTAAACAATTTGTTGTGTGTACATTTGCCATTTATATGCCGGTAATCATATTATGACATACTCACACACACACACTTACATACCTTCATTCATACAAAGAAATAAATATTTCTTTAATGTTAAATAATTATATTCGTGAACCAACACTTGAGCGCAAAAAGGGTGATCCAGTTAAAGAGTAACAAAAAAATTTATTTTTCTTAAAAGGAAATCAAATCACGTTATAGATCTCGAAACTTTTTTTCAGAATTCTGGAGACTGAGGTTCCAAGACCCAAAACACTGAAAAAATTAGTTAATCTAGGTTTTTAAAAGATCAATAAAATTAAAACGAAATCAAAAGAAGAGAAGTTAAAACCTGCTTTAACTAAGATTAACTAAACCAAGTTAAACTTAATATTTACTGGATAAAACAAATTATTTAAGGACAAAATTTGTTGATTCTTTAACTAAATGTTGAAAATATTGTTGATATTTTAATTAAACTTAAATTAAGTATGAGTCTTTAAACTTAGTTTAAGCCAAGTTTAAGTTTAATAACATTTCTTAAAATTTTTATATGCAAATTTTATTTAGCAAATAAAAACTAATAATTATTTGTCTTAAACTTGATTTAACTAAGATTAACTAAACCAAGTTTAACTTAATTTTCAGCCTATAAAAACAAAGTGTTAATTTCCTCATCACTTTTAAGCTAAATTGGAAAATTTTGAATGAATTTCGATTAAACTTGAAGTGAGACAGATTTATTAAACCTAGTTTAAGTCAAAAAAGCTAGTTTTAGCAATTTCGTTTTAAGTGTTACGCACAAATTGTATTAAGACGTAACAATTTAATTTAAATTTATAACTGGCTTTAATTAAGATTAATTAAACTAAGTTTAATTTTATTTTACTTTCAAAAAACCATAATTTTTTTAACGTTTAAGTATACAAAATATATTTTGGTTAATCTAAATTCTTGAAAGATTAACTAAACTTGGTTTAAACAAGAAAACAAGTTTAATGTTTTTCGTTTTATGTGTTTCATACAAATTTTATGAAGTTAATCAGACTTTAAAAATTTTAGCTAAAACTTTGTTTAGTTGCATTTAAACTGAGTTTAACCAAATTCTGTTTCCAATAAAATAAATATTATTAAAATATTTTTCACAAATTTTAAATTCCTATAAATCGTATAATATTTAAGTTTTATAATTTCAAATAAAATATATATTTTTGAAATTAAGAAGAGATTAACTAAACTTGGTTTAAATAATATGACACATATAGAGGTTAGGGAATTTTTCCTTTGCAGTGCTACTCAATTTTTTTAATAAGCTAAACAAATCAAATAATTTTTAAACCACTTTTAACTGAAGTTTTTAATTAAACTCAGTTTAACTCAATTAAAGAATTTTTATAAGTTTTTGATAAACAAAATACTTGAAAAGAAAAGTAAGTGAATGTGTATAGGTAAACTTAGATTTTGAGCATTAATTAAGATTAACTAAACCAAGTTTAACACTAATAATTTGGGGGAAGTAAAAATATGTGGGGAAATTGAAAGCATTTAAGGAGATTTTTTCATGTTTAGGTCTCCACTACTTGAGAATTATTCTTTAATTTGAATCACCCTTTATAATATCACTTCCCTAATTTGATATTCTCAATTGTGTTAGAAGCGCAAAATGTGATTAGAATTATTATTTTATATACGTATAGTTGTATGTATGTACGAATATTCTTCTAGCATTTCATTCCAACTCTCTTAAAACCTCATAACCCAATAAAGGGGTTTATTCGTAGCACTCGCAAGTTTGCTAAATTAGGGTTATGGAGGTGTAAACATTTCCTTGCAATCGTGAAAAGAAAATTGGGGACAACAACAAAAGAAATAACCATAAATAAATTTTGATAACGGTCAGTTAAGGAAAGAACTGTTGTTGTTATATTTTTCAGGGTTTAATTTGTTTCATTTTTTATTTTGTGCTTTTTTTTTGGGGGGGGGGTTTATGGAACTAATTATAGTTATAAAAGTCATAAACTATATTTTTTTATATGAGAAATTATTTTAAACTTTATTTGATCATAAATTTAAAGTAAATAATAACGGGATTATTTTGGGGGAAATGTCTGGGTTGCAAGCTCTAACTCCATGACAACTTTAAAAATTAAAATAAATTCTAATATTAAAAATTAGAATTTAATTATTTAATGATTTTGTTTATTATTCTTGATTTGTAGCATTATTTTTGCATTCAAGCGTTTATTTTCCATTATAACGTTTTATATATTTCACAAGCGACTTTTTTACGTTTTCTTATTTTTTCTTGGACTTTGTTGCATTTATTTTTGAAACATGCTAATTTTGTAAAGAGTTTTAGGTAATTTTCCCAAATATAAACAATTAACAATATTACAATTTCAGCGTTTTTTTTAATTTTTATTTTTAGAATTTAAGCGCTTTTTATATATTTTTTAAAGAATTATAATGCAAAAATCTCTAAATATTTCATTATATTAAAAGTTAATCTTTAGTTTCTAAATCTATAGTTTTATATAAATCGTTTATAAATTTATATCCATTTATAGACAAGTTCCAAGATTTAACGATGTCCACCAGTCTGTCTGGCTGCCTATATAACGTTATGAACTCTAAAGATCAAATTTTTCCAATCCAAATTGAAAATGTTCGAACCACAAATGACCATAATTTCAATAGCAGTTCCACTACCAGAAATTTGTTAAAATTAAATAAGTCGGTGTAGTATTGTAACATTTACATGAACATAAAACCCTGTCCCAAAATCTGTTCCTGTAGGTCCTATGAGAAAACAAATTCACCTCTAAATTTAAGAATCATGATAATTTATTTTGCACATGAAAGTTTGATGCAGGTCCAAATCAAAAACTAATTCTATGAGGACCAGTTAAAAATTTTTAATAGGTACACTAGTGAAGCTCTTGCCCGATCATATGGTTCTATCATTTTTATTCTGCTGATCTGATTTAAGCGATTTTTGTGAGCATATTATATGCATTTGCCTATTTCTCACCATCACAAGTGGTGATGGAAAGAATCAATCCCCCGAAGTCTATATTCTTAAACCATATAAAAGTCTAATTTGTTATATTGTAATCGTCTGTTGTTTATATTCTTAGGTCCATTTTGAATGGATCTTTGTCATATTTTTTATTTTTTTACCAAAGCAATTTGCTATATAAAATCTGCTTATCGGTTTATAAGAAAAATATTATAGACAAATATCTCAAACAATCTCCAGGAACTGAGAAATCTGACAATGGGTTTCGAATTGATTCTGAAGTATCTTAATCCATTTTTCATTAAATTTGACTTACAGATTTTACATTGAATTGAAATTTAGGTAGATTAAATGACTATTTCACCAAAATTGGTTCTTCGATAGTCCATTACACTGAAAATAGGAAAATTATGAAACGATCCACATACAATTCATATTTTCATGATACTCAAGTCTATTAGGGATCTATGAATTTTCGGAAGTGGGCTGTGGGAAATTATGGACCAATCTTGGAAAAATTTGGTACTTTATTTTCTGTTTGTATAAATCTTAAAGATACGAAATATCATCATATTTTTTTAAATTTATGCACTTTAAAGTGTTTTTCAGAATGGGGTATGTAAGAAAGCTAAGATCATTTGTGGAACGATCTTCTTAAATTTAGAATGTGAATAATACATGATTTATTTGTGAAAAATTTAATTAAAATATCTTCATATCTGTAAGTTTAATGAGTATTCCAGATGGATACTTAGATGTATACCCGAATAAGCTTCTTTTTTGGTCCAAAATAGTAATATGTGACATATATCAACAGAATATTTCTAAAAGTGTGTTTTATAGTGTTCAAAATGTTTACACTGACAGTAAACCAGACGGACGGACATTCTTACATCGAAACAGAAATTGATTCCTAATCGATCGATGTACTTAAAAATGGAAGCAACACCTTTTAACCCAACTATCTATGGTGGTATAAGTTATATATTTCATATGAAACTGCTTTTCTAAGAACATTAAACCGTTGGAAGATCAAAGAGCTTATGTGATTTTGTTCAAATTTTTAAAATTATTGTCATTTTTATTTAAACTATTTTCTTTAGATTAAAAGTAATAAATAAATTAAAATTAAATTTTTTCGTCACCTACTTCACGCAACATTGACAACATTGTTTCTGCTATAACTCATATATGCGCATTGATAGACAATCGTTCGTATATGTAAATTTTTAGCATAAAATTACTAAAATGTAGATTTATTTTTTTATGTGTTGTTAACCTTGAAAAAATTTATTTTAAAATAAAAAAAAAATCCTAAAACTTAGAAAGAGAGAAATAAAATAAAATAAAAAACAAAAGACAAAAAAATTTGCAAAATAACAGTGACAAGAGAAAAATGCTACTAAGACAAAGCGATTTGTTTATGTTGTCAAGCTTAAATAGTTATAAATGTAAAATATGTACATAAATTCATACATATATACATAAGTATGTACATTTATAAAAAAAGAGAAAAACATTTAAATCACCCTTTAGTTTGAATCACTATAAACGTTTTTAATGCTATTTAACATTATTTTTTTTAATCTAACATTAATTAGTGGCAGAAAAATAAAACATGTTATTAACAGAACTACAGGGTATTATGCAAAAAACTACATACATAAATAAATACATACATTGATGCATATTTCTATAAAAGCATTTAATTATTTTCTCTATTTTCTCTCTCAGACAAAGGCAAATTGAAAGCATTTTTAATGAGAGCCAATTTAACGGTACTTTTTTAAAGTAAATAAGTTTTTTGTTTAGCCTCTCTTGGTGACAGTATGACAAGTCATGTCAAAAGTAAGTGAACTCGTTATGGAAGCCTTATGAATACAAACAGCCTTTTTTAATCATTCCTTGATGTAAATTTCGGTATTTTTAGAATCTGTCGCAAATGCCTATTGTTTGCTATATCAAGAACTTTTTGAGTGCTATTGACTGCTTTTGGATCTTCAATATTCCCTCGAGCATCAAAATATAAAATTTTTGATAAAGCACATACATTTCGTTATCCATTATCCAGCAGTAATATTTTTTTTTAAATTTGACAATTTTCGTGCTCTTTTTTGGACTCTTAATTTTTAACCGCGTTCCTGTCAGTTACTTTTGAGGACTTGTACGTTTTTCAACCTGCATTAACTTTTAACTTTTCGTACCAAATAGTCTGAGCACTGAGCTAACTGGGCTGCTTTCCTACCGGATATATTGGGAGCTCTTTTGTAAATGCTTTTTATTTTTGGCTTTAGAAACATGATAAGGACAGTTTGAAGATAGACTTTGACCAAGTTTTTATACCACCAGGTTGGCTTTTCTTGAAAATATTTAATAATATTATTACACGTTTTTTTTCTGGTCACTTATTACTTCAACCCAATGTAGGACTTGTGGCCCTTAAAGTTTAGTCAAATTATGTCAAAAGCGAAAGCATAATGACTTTAGCAGAGCGACAAAGAATAAAGAAAATGTGTGAGGAAATTGAATCCGATCTTATCAAAAAATGACTGCAATAATACCAGACTATAGATTTGATGTAATCCACTAACGGGATCATTCACCCATTATTAATCATGCTATAGGACCTGATAAACTTAAGTGCGTTTATAGGAATATGCCCTTAAAATGCCCTCCACCAAATGCGGTAAATACGTTTTCATACACACCGCTCACACATACACTCATTAACGTATACAGTTAAAAGTATTTCTTAAATAAAACACGGAACACTTAATGATTCATAAAAATAGTTATATTTTTGGCTATAACTTTTTTCTACTGAACCGATTTTGATAATTTTTCAAAATGATGATAATTATGACAAAATTTCTCTCTAATTTATCGATTTATTTAGTGATAATTTTGCGAAAGTTTTTTTTGCTTGATTTGAAAGGTTGTCTCAGTTATCGGTCTATATCTTTGATTATCATGAACAAATTTTGATGGTTTAAAATAGAAAACTTCTCAGAACAATAGCAAAAACTAAGGCCAAATTTCATTGAACTGCATTCATTATTGTGGATGTGAGCATGTCAGCAACAGACAGAATGACAGCATGACAACAGCGGCCATAACTTACTTGATTCAGATTTTGATTTGATACTATTATGCCCTCTTCACCAATTGTGGTATTGGATGGCATAAAAATAAATGAAATTAAAAAAAAGGTGTTAATTAACAAGAAAAGTTATGTGCTTTTATAGGAATATGCACCAATGTATACACATATGTTTACATACATTCGTAAAATATTTAGTTTTCTTTTTTTTTTTCTTTTTTTGCATTTAATTTAATTATGCTGCTTTATGTTTTGTTTTTATGTATTTTCCCCCCAAATCCCCTATTTCACTCTTTTTCCTAATATTTGTATTATTTTTAGTATTTTTGTAAAAAAAATATAAATATTTTGTTTATTTTAATACTAAACACGAGTTTTGTATTTGATTTTCTTTTTCTCATTTTAATGTTCATTTCGTGCATGAATTAAAGTTAAAAAATAAACATAAAAATATTTTCTTATATAAATATTAGAACACATACATATTAATATTATGTATGTATGTATGCACACATATGTGTTTGTGTATTTGTATAATTCCAGAATGTTTATTTTGAGGATTAAAAATCATAATCATCAAATTTAAATATTTACTAAGTTTTTAACAGTAATTAAATGAAATAATAACAAGTAAAAGTGTTAAAGTCAGTCAATCCCGACTACGTAATACCCTACACCACAATGTTGGTTATAAATAGTGGTTGTGAAAAATTAATGTACGACACTCGTATAATTACATTTTCTGATTTAATATATTTTTGTAGACTGATAATTTGGCGAAATTTTGGAGTTCCAAATGAATTTTTCTGGGTGGTTATATGGGCGCTAGAAGAAATTATGGACCATCCCTCGTATAATTTTGCACATCGATTTTTGCTTATATTTATTTAAACTTGACAATTTATAATTACACTACCAAAGTACATGTGAGATTTATGCTTTTCCAAGTGATACTTGGAAGGGAACTTGTATGGGACCTGTGAGAAGTAATGGACCGACAAGGTTTTAGAATATTCTAATACTTATTTCTGCCAAATTTCATTAAATTCCCTGTATATGTAGGTTTTTTATGAGCTTAAAACCTCATTTTGGGAGGACATTTGTATGAAAGTTACCCGAAATATTTGGTCGAACATGGCCAATTTTAAAGGGTTTTGTCCATGGACCAAAATAATATTGTGTGCAAAAATTTTAGAAATCTCTATAACTACGACCTTTACAGGTGTTTAGAAAGTTTACGGACAGACAGACGGACGGACATCGTTTAAGCGACTTAAAAAATGGTTCGGAGTCGAACGATATACTTAAAAGTGGGTGTAACACCATTTTTTCTGTATGTTACAAACATTAGCAAAAATGCATGGTGGTTTTATCGTACCTACGGTGGTGTAGGGTATAAAAATATATAAATGTATTTTACACACCCTCTCTCTTTCTCTCTCTCTCTCTCTCTCTGTAATTAACTATAGTTTACGTGTTTCTAGAATAAGATCATTAAATATTTAAATGTTTGAAAGAGTGAGTGAGTGAATGAGTGAGTGACTGACTTTACGTCTCATGTTCGTTTTGTAATAATACCAGAATAAATGTAATCAGTTAGACTTTGCCTTTTTTTAATTTCTAAAGCAAATTGAACTCGTATGTGGAATATCAAATATGAATAAAATGCAAACAAAGTCTGCTTAATGCTTAGGTGAACAACCCATGGCCCTCAAGAGGAAAACATATAAATTTCAAATTAAAAAAGTTTTATTATGGCAAAGAATTTTTACCAAAAAATAATCATAACTACGAAAGATAGATAGAAAAATTAATGCGGTTTATTGGGAAAGTAAGGAGTGAGATCGCAAAATTCGTAATACACCTTTTCATTAAAACTTTTAATTTTAAAATTATTTGATTTTCCTTTTGACCTGCAAAATATATCAATTTATATGTTCAATTAGTCTGATTAAAATGAGTGACCACAAAAACCCCAATTTGGTCCTACAGAACGTTGATCAAGTATTCAAAGTTCTGCCATTAAACCGTTTCCAATATTATTAAACACTACCGGGAAACTTTTCATTGAAACAAAACCTGATTTAGGTAAAAACAATGGTCCACATGATGCTTCTTAAGCCAAAAACATAGAAAGAATTTGCAAATGAGCACCGAACGTTTCCGATAAGAAAGCAGACCGGTTAGCTTAGTGATCGGACTATTCGGTACGAAAAACTAAATTCAATGCAGGTTGAAAAACATAAAAAACTTAAAAAACTAATATTCATGCTGCCTAATGAATGGCGAAATATATGTTCTGGCAGATCTTTTGTAATTTTTTGGTTAAAATTTTATGTTTCTAATGCTCGGGGGAATGATGAAGAAAAGTTAAGGATCCAAAAAGTTCTTGGTACAACAAGCAATATGCAGTTACGACAAAAGAAGCAAATCATTTCTTACAACGGGTTCTATAAATAATGAAATTTACATTAAGGAATTTTTAGAAAAGTTGCCTTCATTCATAAGACTTCATAATGTAACCACTTATTTTTGGCCTGACTTGGCTTCTTGTCACAATCTTTACAAGCCCTTGAGTGGCACGAGAAGAAGTATGAGGTATATCTGCCAATGGAGAGATATCGGTTAATTTAGAAAACAATTTATTTTTTATGTTGGAGGGCAAAATTTTCATCTGACTTATAGAGTATTTTTAATGTTTCATTAAACAGGCAGCTCTACAGACAGACGTACCAATGTCCGAATATATTTCTGTTACATTCTTTTCAGATCAGTCACAAATATTGTCCAACTGTTATTAAAAATAAAGTGTTACTGATTTCAGTTTATTAAATTTTATTTCTAACTTTTTGTGATCATGCTCGTGTTCGGTCAGCTGATCTCTCTTAAAACCCAACTAACCAGAATTAGAAAATTAAAAGCGTAATACATATCAAAATGAAACTTGTATATCTTAATAATAATACGATTGGATCATCATAAATCTAAACGATTAAAATTGTTTGTAACCGAAATATATTTTTGAAAATAAACTTGTCATACAATATGATTGATCTGACGTTTAATTTGTGTTAACTACAAATAAAAATACAATATGGTTAATAATAATAATTATTATTTTTTTCAAAAGATTAGATTACAAAATTTAATAGTTTAAAAAAAGTATAATAATAATTCTATATTTTAAAATGTTTTGTGAGTGATAATTGTATTTTGTTTTAAAAAAGGGCGATAATTTTGTGTAGTTTTAGTTGGAAACGGTTTTAATTACAGATGTTAATGATAAATAAATATTTATATTAGAGGAAAATAATTCAGATGTATTTATTTCTAAGTGTTGAAATATTAAATAACAGAAAATTTATTTAATTAAAAATAATTAATAAACAAATTACAAAATCAGCGATGAGAAACGCGATCGAAGTGATCTTAGCATAGACAAAATGTATTATTTTGGAAAAAGCTATTCGAACAGTTTTGGATTGGATTTCTATTAGACTCTTATTATATTAGAGATCACTGAAAATATATATACTTTGACTCCAACCAATTCTAGTCCTGTTACCCTTGATTATAGACCCAAGAACCTCCCCTTTGAAAGTATTGCAATTACAGATCTGATCGTTGCAAATCTCATCGATCTGAACCACATTTTCGTTATCACATTAACATATTGAAGTCGAGGCAGTCAAAAAAATGGACCAGATAATTTTAGTTGTGGACTTGCCTTGTATGCAAATAACAGTTGAATTAGAGATTTGATCTTTACGCATTTCATCGATTTCTGTTGCCGCAGATTTCCAACAATTTTAATGTCGTTCAGTAGTAAACATATTGAAGTTGAGACAGTCAGACAAAATGAATCGAAATAATTGTAATTGTGGGTGTGTGGCACTTTCTTGAAACCAAATATGATGCGATATTTTCTTAAATAATGTGTTTTTTGCTTTGATCAGATGTAAATTATTATTACTTTTAAAGATAATAGTCCGATTTTTATTATAGTATATTGGAAAGACAATAATTATTCAGATACAGTACAATGGGTCACAGTAATATTTATACGATTTTTTCCAATGATTTATTATACTAAAATTAAATATGTAGTGGATTGAAACTTTTGGGGGTTTGAATGGATTACATAAATTGTATACCAGAAAATAACTTAAAGAAAATGCTTTTAAACCATATATACTTTTAGTACAATTAGAACAGTCCATTTGTTGTAAATTTGTTGCATTTGAAATAAATGAATATAAATTTTTTTGGCTGCTTTTGTTTGTTGTTCATAGGTGGTTTGATTAGTTCGGTAGCATTGGAAGCCAATAATATGATATATAATATGGTTCGACTTACAATTACTTCCAGAATCGTATTAACAATGCGGTTTTTAGGAAATAATTCTATGACTGTTAAATATATTTTACACGCTTAGAGTTGAGCTGTTTTTGAGTTCAATTGGAAGAGTGCAAACACCTATCTAACCAGGGGCGTAAACGTTAAACTGGTCACCTCGGGTATATCTCATTTTTTTTTAAAATACACCAAAAGAAATTTTGTACATAAAATAGTCTTTGCATAGCTGTTTAAAAGTAGACTTACATGTAGAGATTATCTCTTCTAGTTTCAGGGATATTGAAGTCGAAATTTATGGCTTAATATAGGCCTCAAAATCCATATCCATGTTAATGTATGGATCCGTTAAATAGTTTTAAAGGGGGTCACATTTATTACCCATTAAAACCATTTTTTTTGTTTCGTACTTTATAATTTTTTTTATTTTATAAAGAAATCTTAACGGTTATTTGTATGAATTAAATCTAGATGATTTCGGAGCAAAGATCTGCTCACAGGACCTAACCAAAGATGTTAAGTAAAAAAATAATAAAATTTTTAGCAAAGTTCTCAAATCGCTAAGCTGGAATTGTCATTAAATTATTCCTTATTCAAAGCCTTAAATGGAGACTAAACACCCGAAAATTATTTTCTGCCGAGCGACTCTTGTAAGGTCAGAATGATCAATTTAGTGGGAATTTTTATATATGATTTATATGAATGGAGATTTTGGGTATTTCCGCTTGGGGAAGTGGGAATCTTTTTAACTCGTTGATTTATTGACAGGTTAATTTGGGTCATACTGAAATTACATATTAACATCGTCAATAGTTTCCATTTAATTAAAGTTTAAAAATTAATCTTATTTTTCAAAAACTTGTAAAATTTAAAAATTTTAAGTTCTTCATATATTTCTGACATCAAATGACATTTCACTCACTTTTTCTTTAAAAATTGTGAATCTTCAAGTTCTAGCGTTTTTCAAAAATACTAAATACTTGTATAAGAAATTTATACTTTGGCTGAAAATCTAACCGAATCAAGGTTTCCCAAAGTCAATTTTAGGTTTTATCATTGACAAATTTAAACTCAAGATTGAAAACTCAAATTCCAAATCTCCGATTCGTGTTAGTTTCATGATATTTCTATAAAGATCTCTGATTTCTATAAATATTTATTACGAAAGTTCATTATTTGTTTCTCTTTTATTTTTATATAAATAAATTTACATTTAAATATTATTTTTTTCGCAATTTTTTACTTCTCAAGTCTACAGAAAAACGTCATTAAAATTATTTATTTTGTTGTTGCTGTTGTTGCCTGTTGTTGGTGTGAAACTAAAATTGAAATCATGTGATCGCGACCATTTGAATTCCATTTGGTTTATATTCATATCTTATTTTTTGTTTTTGTATGTCTCACTGTCAGTGGTGCTGAATGATCGGTTTATTTGTTTGTTGGTGGATTGGAATCGTCGTAAAGTCTATCGAATTGTCGTGTCAGTTTGTTTGTTTGTTTATTTATATTTTTTCCTTAACAAATGAATAATTGTTGTTTCTTCAAATTCTTTTCTCTCTTTGAAAATTATATTTATTTGTTTATATTTTTTGTTTTTTGTTAATAATTTTTTTCATCTCTTAATTAACATGTTTGTTGTTGTGAAATAACAAATAAAAGTGATTAAATAAAACATTTTATTTACGAGAAATAATATTTGATTATAATTAAGGGAATAAAACGCGTAATTCAATTGATTGGGCGATAAAATATATTATTGAATACTTCCGGATATTCTCGATCGATTTATGACTTAAGTTCACACGCGCACACATACACACTAAAAAACTAACAGCTTCTAAACCATCACCTTCTTCACCTCCACAACTGGGGAAGAGGGTATATTTACTATCTTATTTTGTGTGTTACACTAAGAAGGTTCATGTAAGATCCAATAAAATCAAAATCTGAGTCGATTTAGCTATGTCCGTCTATATGTCCGTGTATCTGTCTGTTGTTGGGACTCTCATGTCCACAATAATTGACAAAGCTCAATAAAATTAAAAAATTTGTTCCAGGAACTTTCCTGTTTAAATTGAGTAAAATCGGTTTAGTAAATTAAAAGATATAAACCGATATCTGAGGCTCTATAAAATTCAAGAGAGGATCATTCGAAGAATTTTCAATTATAAATTGACAAATTGGAATAAAATAAAATTTTAAAATTTTTCAAAAATTTACCAAAATTGGTTCCATAGAAAGTTAAAGCGAAAAATAAAAGTGATTTTAGGGTTCATTAAGGTTTCTTTGATAGACTGAAGATTCGGCCCATTATAGCATTCTTATTTGTTTTTTTTTTAGCTTTATTTTTACTGATCCCATTTCTCATTATGAAGAACATTCAATTGGGAATCTCCTTTCTCCGAACATATACGCATACGTATATTTTGGAGTCGTTTTATTATGATCCTAAGAAGCTTATTTCCTTGGTAGATCGTAAGATGATCGATTCAAAAATATAAATGTTGACATTGTTCTTCGTAATGTCTTCGTGTTCGTTGTGAAAATTACCCTCCATCCGATTCGGAATAACTGTGGTTTTCACATCTCATGAGTAATCTTAAACAAAACTTCCGCTGTTCTTTCAAAGGAGTGACAAGGATTCCTTGGATGATTGCTATCATTTAGAACCCTCAATTATTTGTATAGTCTTTTGTAGGCGAAATATTAATAAGTTTTAAAATTTCGCAGGAATCCGGGACATGACTACGTCTAACCCTTTTTCCGTATTCCATTCAAATAACGATTACTTTGCTTTTCAAAATGACTGTTAGTTTTTAAAGTTCTTCCTAGGTGGTCCATCCTATTCTGAAATTCTGTCGTTATCCAGTCGATTAACCTATAAAAGGATGATTTCAAAACTAAAATATATCTCTCATTGTTCTTTCGAATATGCGACAATAACAACAACCCTCATGGATAATTCATAACATTTGGAAGTCCTGGGCATTGTTCAGTTATTTCTAAGGATTTCAAAACGTTTTAAGTTTTACATTTTTCGAATCGGGTATCTGGCCCATGACTACATTGGATACAGGTTCTTTCCATATACCGTCCGTTTCCTTTTTTATGAAACAATCCCCCTATGTGATACATGTGATCTGAAAGCACTTGCTGCGGGTCATTGCCATCCTTTCGTTGTCATCTTCTCAGTAAAATCTACAATATTCCATGATCGCGGAATTATACGGCAATCTGATCCTGGTTTTTTAAGGACACAATCGGCAAACAATTAATAGTGATTAATTGATGGTTGATATGTATGATCTGCTTTCGCTTATTCTCCTGAGAATTTTACCATTAATTTTATAATACTTGGAGTAAATAGGAAATCCAGTTTAGAACTGTCAAAACTTGTTAAAAATCAAACAATGTAAAATTGATTCAAATAAATATGATTCAACATTTTCCAAGCATGATTTTATTTTACAGTTAAAAATTTTTTATTTCTACATTGTTTTATTTTTACTAAAATATTGTATATATTCGTATATATCTTAATATATATAATTTGATTCTGACAGAAACTCATATTACTTTAATGACAGAAAATCAACATTGTTTCAAAATCAATAATTTTTATTTTTATTTTACGTTGTTGCTTTTTTTCTAAGAAATTTCAATAAAAATTAACCAAAATTTAAATTAATCAAATTTATTATTTTTATTAAGTTTTTATATTAAAATTCACATGATAATAATAGAAATTATATTCACATGATTCTTATGAACGTCATTAAATCGTGTAGCAAAATTATAGTATTTTTATAATCATTTTGCATGATCAACCAAGTAGACAAACCCCATCAACTTAAAATGATAAAATAGTTTTTAAAAATGTGACAAAAATTTTGAAATTTTTGAAAAAAAAAAAAAAAAATATTGAATGAATTTTTCAGGTCCCTAAAGAATCGTAATAAAAATGAATTTCAAAATTTTGTCATCATTTAAAATTGTTTTCTAATTTTTGTTTCTATTAATTTTCCATTAGTTTTCCCTAAATGAATCAATTTACCAACAAAAATATTTAGTTTAGGGTTATTTTTGGAAGCAAAACCTATTCACAAATACATACAGTCCCGACCAAAACTATGAGTACAACAAGTGTATTTTTCTTAATTCGCAGCATTTTAATTATTTATAATGTATTTAAAATCATGTTAACTCCATTTAGCCGTATAAGAGTTTTGGTACAGCACAATACTTAGCGGACAAGCCTGTTTGCTTTATAATTTAATCCGTACTTTTTGGCATTGAATGGATTAAATTTCTTTTAATTTCCTCCCCAATTTTTAACCAATCTTCCTTAAACGCCTTGAGAATATCATATTTATTTGAAATAGGTTTTTAACCCGTCTGTCTAGTTATTCCCACATATGATCAATTGGATTAAGGTCTGGAGACTGTGGTGGGTGCGGTAGGACATGAGTCACATGGTTGTTGTGCTGTCGAAATGTGAAACTCTTCCGTACATTTTATTTCAAAATTTAAAAAAATAAAACTGTATTATCCATAATGCCAACTATTAAAACCTCGCCGACACCCTCAGATGTCATACGGTCCCACATTATTATACCAACTTCGCCGTATTTAACTTTATGAGGAAGATTTTGTTCTGTATTCTGCCTTCTCCACGCGATAATTCGGATATCATTAGGAAATATATGAAATTTGCTTTCGTCGGAGAAAATCACCTGATTCCAAGAGAAAATCACCTGATTCCAAGAGAAAATCACCTAATTCCAAAATGTGGTGGGTTCACTTTTAAACTCTTTCGCATAATTTAAACGTGATATGGTTTATTGAAGAGATTATTCGTTTACGTTTAGCAACTCGATCATTATAACCAGCCTCATGCAGCACTCTACGGGCGGTACTGGGGTCCTATTCGAACTTTGGAAACTTGAATATTCCTTAAAACGATTCACTACGTTTCTAATAGTGAAATGACTTAATTTCATTATTTCAGTTATTTAGACATATGATTTGCGTTTATTATGCAGGTGCTGTTATAATGACTGAAAAATTAGGATAAAACAAAAATTCTGGCTGTGTAAATAGTTTTGTTCGGGACTGTATATCTAGTTGCCTCTGGTGTAGTCTGAATCCACTAAGAATCCAAAATAAATTTATTTTTATACGAAAATATAAAATTTAGAATACAAAAAAAAAACGTAAAACAACAAAATAAATTTTTACTGCTGACGCACAAATTTAGAAAGAAGTCGCGTTTTTGCTTTCTAAATTTCCACCCAAAATTTTATTCATTCATATCGAAATCTTTTGATTTTATTTTAGGTCTTCTTTCTCTTTGTCTTTAAGAAAATTAACTTATTTTTATCTGTTTTCCTCTAGTATTTAATGGATTAAGATTTTTTTGACAACATGTTTGTTTGATAAGGAATTTTCGTCATTTAAATACTTTTGATTAGCAAATCGTTAATATACGAATTTTTGATACCCTTCAATATTTTCGATCTTCTCAATCTTCCTTAACTTAACTCTACCACATTTCCTTCAATATATCAGTGTAAATGATTTTGTAACATTCGTTGTTTAAGCTGTCGCTCTATAGTTTTCTATATAATAAACCGATTTCGATGACTTCATAAAATAACGGGTGTATGAATATAGGAAAACTCATATTAAAATTTCACTTTAATTGGTTCATTAGTTTGGACGTAAAGTGGGTGGAAGGACAGACTGATAGTTCAAATCATAGAAATTCTTATTGCTTCAGATATCGCTTCATAATTTTCTATAAACCTAACCGATTTCACAAAATTATTATGATAAAGAGCCAAGGAGTATGAGAAATGTTGGAGAAAACTTTCACCACAATTGTGTAAATCGTTTATAAGTAAAGTGAACGGAAAGACGGACGGATATTCACACAATTTTAAGAATTTTAGATATTTTGTTACAAACGTAGTGATTAACTTTATATACTCTTAAAGTTAATATTTGATAGTGAAAAAGCTGTTAGCTCTTCTAAGGTTCATTCGTGATGACAGATTTGTTTGTTTTCGAAATTAACGAAAACAAAAATATATATAACGGAGAACGTGGAATATTAAACATCGCGTGTATATGAATTATGACCCATTAAAAATTTCGCAAAACAATCAAATTTTCCACAACAAAATCATGAACAATGTTTTTTTATAATAAATTCAAAAATTTTGATATAAAATTGTTGTTTTTTGATTTTTTCAATAAAACAAAATGGAGAAAAATTATGCATTTTTCTTAATTTTAGAAACTTTGGATTAAAGTTTTTTTGAAATCGGTCGTTGTTTTTTTTTTTTGGAAAAAAGGTTGCCAGATGTATTGTAAATGCGGTCCTACAAAAAACTTACTGAACCTATTAAGAGGAATATCTGGTTTATGTACTAAAAAATATTTTTTAGATCGTCCCGCTAAGGGGGAATTCAGATCTATTTAAACATATTTTTTTCATAATCTGGAAATACTTGAATCATTGAATTTTTTTTGTACAAAAAACCACAAGTTACAGTTTTGACAGTTAAGACTGTGAGCTAGAGAATAGGGACCAAATCGGCTTCAAGGTCATCATGTTCATATTGATGAGAAATGGAATTGGTTCTTCTAGGCATACTCGAAACCGGAGAGTCTGTAGATAAATCATTAAATATCATGGGATTTAATACCGATTTATCGGGTGTTATGCTTCTGGAAGGTAAAGGAGGTTCGGGTCCGTCCAAAGACATGCTTGAACTAGACGATTGCGCATTTTTTTCAAATCAGATATTTCCAAAAACTTGAACTCAAATGTTTAACATCGAATGTATGGAAGCTACCTGAAATCGGGACCGAACATGGCCAATTATAATCAAAATATCTGTTCTACAATTGCGAACAGCGGGAACGACTTTATTTAGTCGACTCAAAAAGTGATTTTGAACCGATAAGGTGGGTGTTTTACACCATTTTTTTCTACCTATGGGGGAGTGGGTATAATTGCATTAACTTTATAATTTTTGGAGAAAATAACGTTAATTTTTTATAACATCCTTTTAACCGATTTGGCACCAATGTTGTGGTTACGCATGCTCTAATCAACTTGTAATAAATCGAATTATAAAATTTTACATATTATATGTTTTACAAAAAATGGGATTTTGCCTTGATCTCCCTATTAAAGAAAGGGACTTTGTCATCGGAATTTTTTATAGACAAATATTCAAATTATTAGATTTCATATTCAACGGGAACGGCAATAACTTTTTTTGGAATTAATATTATAACTTTGGAACTATTTAATAATTTTAGTGAAATTTAAAGAAGACTTTTTTAAGTTTAGTGGGTTCAGTAGATTGGTGTGGATCTCCAATATTCTATTTATAATTTCTCTTAAAGTTTTTCAGTTTTAGTGGATCAAGTAGATGGATGTGGATCTTCAGCATTTTATTTATAATTCTTCTTAAAGTTTGAGAGATATTTTGGCTGAATCAAAATGTTGACCCATTTTTTTTACCAAACTTCTTTCAGATGTTTTCCACCTGGTGGGTCAATTTGTACTAAGAAATATTTGCCATATCATTGAAGAGCATTTTCAGACTTCTCTTTATCAAATATTTTGGATGCCTTGATTATATACCTACCTATGCTTTTTGGTCAAAATAACTGTAATTAGCGAAGACTTTTTAACAAAGTGATTACTTAAATGAATCAAACCCTATTTTGGAAATATGCTTTTCCTTGGGCACTACAGAGTAAAAATTAGGAATTTGTTTATACTCATGTATTAAGAACACATTTTTACTAATATCGCTTAAATTTAAAAATAACGGCTTAATTTGTATAGATTTTATTGCAGATCAAATATTAAAGTTTTTTCATCAAAATTTGTAGAAAATTGTATGAATTTTCAAGTAATTTACCATTATATATTTATATAAGTACTTTTGAATCTCCCTAATGAGCAAATAATGCAGTTTATTGTTAATTAAAATAAAACTAAAACACCTGAATCTATTTATTTATTTATTTATTTATTTATTTATTTATTTATTTATTTATTTATTTATTTATTTAAATTAAGTGCAATCAACTAAAATATTGTGCCAATTTTGGTGAATATTTCAAAATGGACTTTATTAGAATAAATAGATTTTTTAATGAGTTATATTTTCTTAATTATGGGAAGAAATTGGAAAAAATATATAGAAGTAAAATAAAATTTCGATCTCCAAATAATTATTAATAATTTATATTTAAGTAACAAACATGTAGAAAATATGAAATTATATTGTCCATTTGTTGCAAGATTGTTATAACTCAAAAAGTCCAAATCAGGTGATTATTTTTTTGAAATTATTATATTTCTTAGAAATCATTGTGGATAAATAAATCAAACAGCTTATTGGCTCCCCATTTCTGATGTTAAGTTGAAAATGGTGTATTTCGTGTTATGTCTATTTTACAGCAAACGAGTGAATTGTTTTCATACTCAGTTTTAATACTCATTATTAGTATTTTGTTAAATATTATCTCTCCTATTTCTTTGAGTGTATTTTTTAAAATTCTTTCTTGTATATAAAAATTATTTTCCCTTAATGGTCACATTAGTTGCTTTTACAATAAATGTTGGCATTTTACATCACATGAAAAAAAATGAAGAAAAAAATCTCTAGATTTTGACGTCATTTTTATTCATTTCTTTTACGTTTTGATATCATCACATTTTAAGGTTTATTTTTAAATCAAGCCACCCATATAAACCAAAATATACTTTGTTTTATGTCTTTTTGCCTTTTTTCTTTGCACTAATTTGATCACAAGATCTAAATGCACTGACAAATTAAAAAATAAATTCATTATTTTAAATTTCACAAAAAAAGATCATTAACATTATTTTTCCTACACTTCACAATTAGTTGATAATAGATTTAAATGAATTTTTTCTCTAAAACATCAAAAGATGACATTTTCGAAATAAATAAAAAATAATAATTGATTTTCTGACATTAAAAATAATTTCAAATATTTAACAATAATTTTTGAACATTTTTTTTGTAAAAATTAAACACGTATTTAGTATAAAATTTTTGAAAATATTAATTAATAATTTTTTATTTTTCTCGCTCTCTAATTACAGGTAAGCGAAGGGAATTTCTTAATATATATACTAATATTAATAATAACTGTAAGTACTGAAATGTATTTCATAAAAATATTACCTTATTTCCCCTTTATTCTAACAAGTAATGCTGTTGGTAATAACCTCTCATTACTTTAGCTTTTTTAAAGTAATGACTTAAATTCGCAATTCCTTTATTTCTCTTCCTCTCTCTCTCTCTCTTTATTTTTAATCCCCTTTCTTTGGGAAGTTGCTTCATAAATCTTCCACTCCACCTTTATTCCCCTCTTTCAAATTTTCTTTATGATTTATTAGTCTC
This sequence comes from Cochliomyia hominivorax, assembly GCA_004302925.2. Lineage (NCBI taxonomy): Eukaryota > Metazoa > Arthropoda > Insecta > Diptera > Calliphoridae > Cochliomyia > Cochliomyia hominivorax. The sequence goes on from PYHX02000413.1 coordinate 48,506,044, forward strand.
TTGAGTTGCTGGAGAATACACATAAAATAATAATAATAATAGAGAGAAAAAAGAAAAAAAGATGAAAATGAATTATTATTGTTGCACTCAACCAAAATTGAATTGGAAATTTTTTAGCTGGATGATTTTAATATTTCCAACTTAATCCCTTAATGCTCTTTAGTTGTAAAATGTTCAACTTGCATTCTCTCCCAACCAACCAAACAACATCATCATCATCATCGTCCTCATCATAAGCAAACCATAAATCATTATAATCAAATAGTTTGCTGTTAGCAGCAAAATAATACACCCAATAGGAAATTTTGTCAACTACAAGGGCAGCTATACACACAGCCATATACAGTTCATAACGTAGGGAACTATTCGGAAATGTTTGGCTTCAATCTAAGTTTCATTACCTTAAAAAATTATACATTTTAAATTCATATTAAAAATGTAAAAAGCTTGACCTAAAGGATGTCCATAGACGGTGGTTGGCCTTATCGTTGACATAATTCTTCCAAATATAGTTGCGTTTCAGTTCGATCTATTTTTTTAATTTACTCTTCTGGCCGGTTAATCCGATACAAGATGTACGAAGCTATAATTTTAAAATATAATAATAGCGTTAAGAAGGAGGGACCCTAAAAATGTAAATACAAAGTTCTAAAATTCTAGTTGGTCAAAATTAATGCCAGAAGATGGCAGATTCCAAAAAATCAATTTTACTAAACGTTTAAAATAAACCTGATTTGGGGAAAGAGAATCATTTTGGTACTTATAGTTTTCAATCGATCCATGAATTTTTGATTTCTACTGGCAACTATAACCAAAATATATCAGAGGAAAACTATGCGATTTAGGTTTATTTTCCATTCTGAGCAGATTTACTAGACATTATATTTTCGATTCTATTGGTTGATTAAGTTTATTATTCACACTCTGTTTCACCTTTAACCTTAAATATCTCAGCAATGTACGCCTTTTTCATGTTTTTCAGTGTCCTCGAATACAAGGATTCTTTTCAGGGATGGAATAAGGTACTTAATGATACGTTAAACATAATTGAAAGGCTTTTAAAGTACCAATAATTTGCCATGGACATTCAAAAGGAAGTTTAGAATTTTCTATTAAGTCTCTTCTCTCTTATAGCTGCCTATAACAATCGGATAGAGTATAGACTTAGAATAAACTCGTTAATTATATGAAATACTTCCTCGCCTCTCATCTAGTCCATACAGTTACTTAATTTCTAATCTGTTATATGAATTTAAGCTAAAGTTTATATTCTACATAATATAATGTTGATTATAGCAAACAAGTTCCACTGTAGTTTATTCTATAAATTCGAATATAGTTCAGATTTCCTGACTCCCGAGTTTAGGTCACACTTACACATTAAACGATTGCTACATTCTTACAAATTGAATAGAACGAGCATTAAGTCTTTAATTAATACAAAGGTAAATATATACCCATATCATCTTTAGGACTATAAGTGTGTACCCGAAAAAGTTCCTTCTGTTTACTACCTTTAATAACATTTTTAAGATTCTAATTATCTAATTATAATTTGTGCTCACAGTGCACAGCTGCCTTCTTACTTTACTCTATAAAATTTCTTGAATTGTGTTACCAGTGTATCCTGATTCGAGTTCCAATCCTGCCACCCAAACACATTAAGGAAATGGGTAAAATGAAAGTTTAATCAGATCTTACTCAGATTATTAATCAAATTCAAAAGAAATAAATAGGAAACCAGTTTTGAGAGAAAAAAAGGCTCACCAAATATAGGGAACGTCCACAAAATGACTTTTTTTGTCAAGTTATGCTGGTAGGAAAATATCTGTTTAGTTCTGAATATTTGGTGGGATCAATGCTGCACTGGAATAATAACAAGTCCATAAAAATGCAGACTAGTTTTCTATAAAAATTTAGAAGTCAATAGGTCACGGCTATTAAAAAGAAAATTAAAAATAAATACTCCGATTGCGTATAAACTTTGAAACACATACTGACATATTTCCTACAATTTCCAGTACAAAATTTTTATATAACTAATTCACGAGAAAATTTTTTAATTAAAGAAGACAAAAGAAGAGAGCAAATAAAGCGATTCCCAATTTAGATGGATGAAAAGTACTTCGAGAGCTGAAAGTTATTACAGTCTTATAAGTACACCAAGTGAAATCTGATAAAATGGAAGCCAAGAATGAGTCACGGATGTTAAAATGAAAAGTTCTTAGTCCATTGCAGAGATCGTAGCATTCAATTAAAGCTGACTGTTGCTTCAGCTTCTCTAATTATATCTTTGCATTTAATTAAGATACGTAGTATACTTATTGTTGTTCAGAACAACGCCCTCTATATGTAACATAGTAGAGGAAACTTTTTTAATTTTCATTCCCTGTATCTCCAACGGGTTCTACTTTTTCAAAAGTTATTAGAATACATTCTGTCCGAATACTTTTTAACCGATCAGGTATCATATAGCTTCGCAATATTAGGAAAGAGATAAGTCAAAAGAAAGTGTTCCACAAAGATATTCACAAGTTAAAAAATGTTTCCAAAAACTATGAAACTACCAAAGGAAAAGTGCTTGAAAAAGACCCACAAGCTCCTAAGTAGAGGTTAAAACCCAAAATATTATATTCTTTTGGGATCCGTGATAAAATATCTATTAAATAAAAGGTAAAATCATAACATTAAGTATAATCGTTTTGGATCTTTAGAATTTTATAGATATTAAAATTTGTTCCATCTCACCCCTTAATATCTCTGTAGGATAAAATTGGAATTAAAATAAAATGTTTTTATTATTTTTTCAATCAATCAATTAATCAATCAATCAATAATTTTCTTTTCTTCCAATCAGAAAAATTTCCTATTGGGATTTAAAATGTAAATAAATATAGCAAATTTTTTCCAAAATTTTTGAAAAAATATATAAACATTTTTCATTATTTTTTGCAACAACAAATTAATTCCAATTTGCAAAAAAAAAAAATAAAATAAAAATATCAATATTTTTTTGTTGTTATTGTTAGTTTAAAACAACAAGGTGTTTAATGACCACAAAAACGCACATTTAACAATAAAATTAGAAAAAATATATAAAAAAATTATAAATAAAATAATTTAAAAAAGAAATTTTTTATTTGACATTTGCGAACTCACTTAACGAAATTAAAAACTAAAAAGCAAAAACAATAAAAAATGTTTAAATAAAAAATTTTTTAAATGTTTTTATTTGAAATTTTCTCTAAACAACATGATTTTGTTTATAGTTGTTGTTGTAGTTGTTAAATTTAATTCTTTTTAAAATAATTGTGTGGTAAATGACAATTGTCGTTGGGGATTTAATTTGCCGCCAATACATACAAATTGTCACCAAAAAAAAAATAACAACATTTTTTAAAGACTTTTTTGCTTAAAAAGCGAAAAATATTTGAAATAAACTAAAAATCTTTTAGCAAAAACAAAAAAGAAAAATAGAGAAATCTTTAATCACATAAAATACATATTATATATTTGTTTCTTATCTTTTTTATCTAGTTTTTACCCTCCACCACCATAAGCAGAGAAGAGGGTGTATTAACTTTGTCATTCAGTATCTGAGTCGATTTAGGAAGGCGGATAAGACTTTTAGCACGCTCTCATCCACAATAATTGACGGAGCTCGATTAAATCTGGCCTAAGTATTTGTTATAGTCCTTAGTAGTTTCTTATTTAAAACCAGCAAAATCGGTTCAGCTTTTTTAAATATATAGACCGATATCTGAGTCAACCTCTAACTTCAAGCGAAGAACCTTCTTAAATTTTCAATTTTAAGTCGATAAATTAAAATGAAAATTTTCCATAACATTAATCTATATGTACTTCATTACCATTATCATTAAATCATTAAAATCAGTTCAGTAGAAAAAAATCTAAAGCCAAAATCTGAGTCGGTTTAGTCATGTCCGTCTGTCAGTTGTAGGCACGCTCACATACACAATAATTAGCAAAGCCCAATGAAATTTAGAGTAGTTAATTGCTGTAGTCCTAAGAAGTTTCCTATTTAAAATCCGACAAAATGTAGTACGGCTTTCACCAAGGGGAGATGTATCCCCATACAAATCAAGTATTGATTATCGAATTCCTAAGGAACTTTAACAGCGAGAGTTCTCAATTTAAATTCCAACTATTTTCTCAAGGATCTGTTTTATCGTACAATGGATAGGACAAATAGGTGTAAGGGGAGGAGTGTCCTCCATTTTATGTACAGCAAAGCGCAAAGGGTTAAACAACTTAATAAAATATATAATATGTAAACTTCTAAAATTATGAAAATCGGTTAAGAAGAAAAAAATTATAACCAAAAATTTAACTGATTTTATGACTCATTTAGCAATTTGTGTAAGTGTGTATGTGCAAAAAATAACGTATTTAATTTACACACATTTGTGTTGAAGGGTATTAAGGATTCGGCATAACCGACTGTAACATTTATTCTTTTACTTTTTGTATTTTTTGTAAGTAAAAGGAGTCTCCGTCTTTAGCTTTCAAATACAACAAAAAATTACCGAAATAAAAAAAATTATCCTACACAGCAGTTTAAAGTACTCAAACATTTGGCCAACATTTACTTTGTTAATAGTTTTTTTGTTGTTGTTTTTTTTTTTTTTGGTCATTTTGGTGCTCAAGCAAAACAATTATTTTTTTTTTCGTCTTTTTTTGCTTTCTATACGATATTTTTTTGGCGATACGTTTTCTATACCTAAATTTTACATTTCTGTGTATGTGTATCAGTGTTTGTGTGTGTGTGTGAGTGTGTTTTTGTCTAAAATGCTACTTCAACAAGATGGCAGAATTTTGTTGGAACAGAGCCAAATAGTATTAAACAATACAAATAATACAACAACAAACATAGAATTTCTATCTATTCATTTCCTTTTTTTAATGCAAGAAAATGCACAGTGGCCTGTGTCGTTCAAATAAGCTAGAGGGTGGAAAATTTTTATTAACATTCATAAACAGTATGTTCACTGCACAGTGGGGTTTAAGGGGACTTATATATTGACAAATTTATTAGTGTTTGTTTTATTAATTTTGGCAGTTAACACTGCACAATGGGTTAAAAAAACATATTTCCGATAATTTCCGCTACCTTTCATAAAAATTATTATGGAATGAGGCCAAGAAAATCGTAATATATATTAAATTTCAGAAAATTGTGGAAACTATCAATCATTCAGATTTATCTACTTTATATAAACGTTCAGTTTATATCACAGAAAAATGCAGGTAGTTGATTTTCAAACACTATTTGGAACCATTTGGATTATTTTAAAGAATCCTTATTATGAGACTTAACTAACGTATCAGTCTTTTATTTGTAAACCGATTGCTCCTGCCATTTTAAAATCTGCGAGGATTTTTTATACTCTTTCAAACACTTTTATCTTATAATTTTTCATGATTTCGAACAATTTCATGAATTTGATTTTCTTGGAACAGAAACTAGAAATTGGTTGGCCCAATTGAAATATGAACATTGTTTTGTGAAATTTGATTTAGTGATAGCTTTCACCCATTTCGTTCCGGTGTTAATTCCGATATTAAAAATATGTATTTTTTTCAAAAGAGTATTTGTATACGACTCTTTACAGTGGTACCAAACGCTTTTTCTGGAAATAATTCTGCTACTTATATTAAGTGTACGGACAGTATACCAACTTTATTTGGGTCCAAAAAAATTCTGAATTGGATTCAATAAAAATTTATATTAAAGAAAACATTTTGAAAATTAGCGAAATTCCGATAGTGCTTGCAGGAAAATAGTTTTCCCTAATGTTCTTCGATTTACTTTAAATGCATTAACGTTAGAAATTCTTTCAGAATTGAGAAAAAAATTATACAGTTTGATTTTAAGGTACAAAAATGTTACCAACTTTTTGAAAAAAATCAGAAAAGATTTAATTTTTTTCTAAATTTCTATTTCAAAATAATATATCGTTTTATTGAATCCCTATGGATTCATATGGTTATCGTCAAAAGTTATTCAAAATTTTGTACAGAATCCATATAATATTTTAGAAATAGAGCCCATCAAGTTCAAAAAAAAAGTTAGAAAAAATCTATTCAAAAATGGGTCAAAATTTTACTTTGGTCTTAATATCTCTTAAACTATATGTAAACCTATTTTTTAGAGAATTTTAAGGGCTAAAGATATGTAAAATATTTTCTCAATCAAGTCATAAATAACATTTCGGCATTTTTTAAAAATCATTATGCCAGTGATGATCAACTTTGTAGATACACCTCCCGACTCTGGAACCAAAAAGAAACATATTATTTAAAACAATTGGAAAACACCTCAAGAATATCCATGTGAAATTTTGTTGAAAATATTCAAAAGTTCCAAAGTTACAGAATTATTTCCGAAAAAGCGTTTTGGGACCACTGTGCTAAGGCGAAACTTAAATACCATCTACAACAAATGTGTATGAAGTAAAAATGTTATGTTTCGTACTTATATTGTTGATATACACACTCGCAAACGCATATACACAAACGCATACAATATATGAAAGTTGTTCTTAAATACAACAAAGAAACCTTAATGAATCAGAAATTTAGTTAAATTTAGTGGTTTTACCTTTATACTGAACCAATTTTTTTAAAGTTTTGGAATAGTAACGATATTGATATTATGGCAAAATTGTATTCTAATCTGTCGATTTTTAATTGAATACTCAATGGAAGACCCTTCGGTGAACTGAGAGGTTGACTCAGATTTCAGTCTATATCTTTTGAAAGACTAAACCGATTTTGCTGCATTTAATTCAGGACAACGGCAAATATTTCTGACAAATTTTATTGAGCTCTCTTAACTATTGTAGTTGTGGCTGTGCCAACAACAGATAGGCGGAGCGATATAGCTTAGATGATTCCGTCCTAGCGATACACAAGGAATAACAAAGTGAAATGAACAATAAAACAGATTATATCTTCATATATCTTTAAACTGACTTCATATATCTTTAAATTTGACGGTTCGAAATTTTGAAGAATTTTTTTCGGAAAAGCGAAATTCGAAAATTGTTTGACAATGTTTCGCAATCAATTCTTTGTAGTAAAAATTTTAGCTTGATATTGCATGGGTTAAACTTGTTTCTATCGCTCTCGTTAAATTATTTAACCCTGAGTTGGTTTTACTTATAACAACAATAAATAAACCAGTTCTGCTGTGAAGACTGGCTCCAGTTATAAAAACTGGAGGATTTCCTTTTTAAGGTTGAGTTATTCTAATGGAAGAAGATGGACTAGTACCTGCTCTAGAATTTTGGTGGTTTTAATTTCATGCCACTCTGATGCTACAAATTTCGACTTTGATTTAGCTGATTGACAGGGATTTACATATGGTATTTTGAGGTTGCATTCATCCATTTATGTTTTCAAATGACAATTACAGCTTTTTTCCGCTTTACTATGAATTTCTTTGAGTATTACTTCCAATTAATGAAAACTTTTCTACTGACCAGGCCCCTTTTGCACTATGTTCACAAGTGAATGTTGACCTTAAGTTTCTAATGACTTTCGATAACTTTTAAGGATCGTTTTATTCAAATGGAGGAAGGTTACCTAACTTCCTCTTCAAACTTCTTTGTAAGACTGAGTCGATTTATGAATGTCCGTCGGTATGTATATTTTTAGCATGCTCACTATATCTCTTTATCGTCATATTTACTATCGTACTATGCAAATTGATACTTAAGATCAGCTAATCGGTGCAGTACAAAAAGAGTTTTAGACTGATATTGGAGTAAAACTCGAAATTCCAACATGGAATATATTTTTTTCAATTAAAACCAAATGGATTTAAACGTAATTTTGTCATTCTATGCAACTATATATACTTCATAACTGTGCTAATATTTGTCAAGATCCGATCAGTTATGGCCTCACTTTATGACCTCTAAAGATAATTATGTCAGTTATGAGATAAAATTGTATTTATCAATATGCAAATGGATACACAGTATTTCATTCCAAACATGTTATTTCAGAACATAAATGCGTATGAATAACTTTTTATCAATTATATTAAGTATACGCTTATTATGCCATAAGACTAAACTAAAAGTAATTTCTATAAAATATATTAAGTATACGGCCAGTATACCAACTTTAAAAACTAAAACCAGAGCAGCCATTAAAATCCTTCCATCAAATTTCTCATAATGGTTCTAAAACGATTCTCGATTTGATAACTTTTAAACCTTTGAAAGTGTCTATAATGGAAAGAATTAAAGCAAGACAGCTTCAGATATTTTCATGAACTTCAACCATGAAAATACATTTATATGGTAATTATTCAACAAATTAACGCCAATTTCAATTTATTTCACCCTTAGCGGAAAAAATCATCTAAACCGAATGTTATCGCAACGACAGTAGGACGGACTACATTTGTGGTCTGCAGTTTACCAACGTTAGCACAATTCCATTGCATCACCTAAAATTAATAAAGTTTTATAATTCATTTACATAATTAAAAAAATTCAAGCTTGAGCTCTCATTCTAGGACTTCAAGGAGGCATATTGTTTTCATATTGTCCCCAAAGTGGTAACATGAGTAAACAATGATATGAAAAGCATTTCCAACATTTCCTTCAACTTTATTTTTATTTCAAAATTTCATTTATTTCCATTTTGTCCTTTTTGTAGTAATTTCCTTTACTTTTTTCGTCTATTTCGAAAAGTTCATCCTTTCAAATTGTCTGCCATTATTATATTATATTTGTTATTTTATTCTATTCTATTTATACTTTTATCTGTTATACCTCTCACCTTCTATGAGAAACATAAAAAATATGGTTGAGTACTTAAAATTATCATTACAAATTCATAAAAAAAAACTGAATAAATTTTCGACTAAAACTGCTTTTGTAGGATGTTTTTTTCTCTTAACGACATTAAAATAAATTGTTTGATTTTTCTGAGTTTTCCTCTCTCTTTTTTTCTTTGTAGTTGTTATACTAAGCAGACATGTAATTTTATCATAAAATTATAAATGACAGAGAAAAACCTTCAAAAATTATTCGAACTGCCTCATGCTGCAGTTTAAAGCTGTTTTCTGCTTCTTTTTGTGTGGCAAACAAACAATTGATAGAAAATCGATTGCTGAAAGAAAAGTTTTTATTTTATGTGATTTTGGCAAATGTTTGTATTTTCATTCAAAAAAAAAAGGGAAGAAAATCTTAAGAATGGGGCAGACAAAACATTAAGTCTGCTATTTCGTGAAATATTTATTGATGACGCCATATTATTTGAAAGGTTTTTAATTTCTTTCTTTCTTCTTTTTTGCCCTTTTTTTATGTGATGAAATCATATGTTTTTTATGGTCTTTAATGTCTAAATGCGTTTTGTATGCCTTGACTTGCAATAAGGACTGAAATTAAATAATTCTTAACACACGTTTTTCATTACAATTTTTAAGCGAGATATTACTTGGTGCCTTTTTAGATCAAGTTACCTTTACAATCAAATTAAAATAAGAGACCAGAAAAAATGCGTCCTAAGATAATCAAAATTTATTCAAAAAACCCCAACTTGGTCCTACCAAAAGTTTCAATAACATTCTTATTTCATAGAAAACCTGGTTTAAGTAGAAGAATTAGTCCACATGTCGTTTCATAAGTCAAACAAATAGAAAGGATTTTCAAAAGGGCTCTCAACTCATCTGGAAGAAAAGCAGTCCGGTACCAAAAATTAAAAACTGAAGAGCTCACAAAAGGTGTCCAAAAGAGTGATAGATTTTAAAAGGAGATGGAAAACCTCTTTGAGGAAAAAGCACTATAGAAAAGGCAATGAATAAGCTTCCGAAAATTGTTCAAATTTATTATAAGTTTTTATAATATTCGGTTATGCCGAATCTTCAACACCCTCCACCATAAGTGTGTATGAAGTAAATACATTATGTTTCGTACATACACACTCGCAGACACAAGTAGTACTTAAAATGTTTTCATAATGTAACACAGAATGACTCATAAAATTACTAATATTTCTAGCGATAATTTTTTCCCATCACGGGTGCCAACAACAGACAAACAGACGAACAGAAGGGCACAGTTTAGTCCGAGATGATTCCTTTTTAGCGTTATTCACCGAATGACCATTTTTGGTGATGGTGGGGTAGTGGTAATAATAATTTCAATAAAAAAATGATAACTGTAAGTTTGTTGATTTCGTTTTTATTAACAAATATGTATGTTAAGAATTTTTCGATCACACTCCTTAAAATTTATTTTATTAAAACCATTTCTAAATTTTCTCAAAATTTTCCTTAAAAAACCTTTCATCAACATTAATACGTGCGGCACGTATTTGTGGCAACAATGTTGTCTAATGTCTAACGGTTATTTTTGTAACCTAAATTAAAATGGCTTTTAAAGAAAATCGACCATAAAATTATCTCAATTTTCTGTTGTTGTTGAAATAATTATTTGAAAATTATTTTCAAAATTTTCTTTTTTATTCTTTCAAAATTAATTGTAAAATATTTAATTTTAAAAATAATTCAAGTTGACATTTTAAGCAAAAATATTTAAAAATCTTTAATATATTTTTTTTAATTTTGTATTTCTATTTGCTTTTCTTATTCTTCTTCTTCTTCTTTTGTTTTGAAATAAAAATATAAAAATGTGAAGAACAAAAACAAAAAATCGAATAAATTACTTAAATGAGTCACCGGAAAAACTTTTGGCAGCCATATTTTATGCTTGAAAATCCACTTCAACAAATAATGAACTGAAAAGCGTAAAAAAGAACAAGAAACATTTTATTTTCTCAAATAAAAACGAAAAATTCTAATAAGAAAATATTTCATTTGTAGCAATTAAATTTTATAGTTATTAATTCCATAAAAAATCATTATAATTGTTGGTCTTTTTATTACAGAAAATTTCTTTATATCTTTTTGGCCACCAATTCTTCTTTGTTGTTCAGATTCATAAAATTACTGTGTCGCTGGATGAGAATTTAGCAGGAGTTTAAGGGTATTAAATCATTCAGTCAAGGAGCATATATCAGAAGAAAGACATTATTTAGGAAGACTTTAAAGTTTTGCGCTTCAGGCCAAGATTCTTGAGTATTTTTTTGCTACAAGGAATTTTGATCATTTCAGAATGAGTTACTCTGCTAAATTTGAGCTATAAAAACTATAAATCAGATACCTTTAAAATTAGATGGATCCATAAAATAGATATGATCTGACATTGTCACATGAGCCATATCAATAAGTTCAATAAATCTCTTCATTCAATACAAATGTCAATTTCCACAAATTCCCAAATTCCACTAAGTGATAGTAAAGGGGGTAAATAAGTTTATATTTACAGCTAAAACTTTATGGACTTAACGTTGGTAATTACACAAGATCCTAAAGTTGGACACTTCACAACATATAATTTTTTTAACGTTCCAGATTCATTATTTATTAACTGATTTTATAAGTAAATTTAGCATTACGATTTAAACAATTTAAACTTTACTATACCTCTGCTATCATGATGTACAATTTCATTGATATCGGACAAGTCATTCGGAAGTTATAGATATTTTTCCATTACATGTTTCAATAGAAGCAATAAGTTGAATTTAAAATTAGTGACAATATTTAGCATACTAAGGTGGATTTCAAAATTTTTAGTATCATTTAATAGCAAACATCTCAAAGCTAATGCAGCCCTAAAATTAGGAAAAAACATTGGTTTATATGGGCGTGGCAACCATTTAAAAATAATTTTTTTGATATGTTTTAATTTTTTTTTAATTTATCATTACTTAATTATCAGTTCTCGATCATTCTCTCGCACTGTGCAAGGCGGATTTTCAAAATTTGAATACCATTAAATAGCAGAGATATTGCAATTGAAGAAACCCAAATATTGGATCAAAATAATGATTAATATGGGCGTGACATCATGTTATATTCATATGTTTAAGTTATCAATTTTTTTTAATCAGTTCAAAAGTGAACCGTCAATTATACAAATTAATAACGATAATTAACTGTTTAATAAATAAACAGTTATTTTTTATATATTGGTAATATCTGACTTATCATTATAAATTTCATATTTTCCGATTTGTTAAATATTTTCTCAATTGCAAAATTTTAGTCAAATTTTAAGTTAAGCGGCATACATCTGTTCAGTATCAATAGAAAATAAAGTAGTTCTACTGCCAGTCGAAAGTCCAAAGTGTTTTATTGAACCCCATATATACTTTTGTACCAATTTGAATCCATCGGTTTAACACTTTTTAAATTTTAATAAAAATACTTCTAACATTTTTTGTATTTAATATTTTTGGCAAATTTAATTTTCAGTTGAATAAAACTTCTAAGTGTCAATAAGGGTTAAACAAATTTTACTATTGTACCCATTTGGATCCATCTGAAATGTGTTAATTTTCTGTTTTTCCTTCTAAACTTAGTTGAGTAGAACTTGAGAAATGTTACTTAAAATCAAAAATAATAAAGTGTCCCCTTTAAGCCCATTTATACTTTTGTACCTTTCTGGGTACGTTCATTTAACACTTGTTCAATTTTATTGGAAAAGCTCTCAAATATTTGACCCCCATTAGCGTATGTACCATATTTTTGGGTATTAATCCAAAGTTAAGTTGAGTAGAATTTTTTGAATGGGAAAAGGAATTAACATAACAGGCCCAAGTATCCTCTTTAACTCCATTTATGTATTTGGACTCATCTGCTTAACACATTTTTTTATTTGAACGAAATAGTAAAATTACTTTATTTTTGATATTAAAAATTATTAAATATTTTTGATACCAGAAGGATGATCAAAATGTCCTCTTTAATCCCATTTTTTACTTTTAACCCATTTGGACTCGTCAGCGGATGTTTGTCCATTAATTTGTATATACTTAGTTTTAATCGTTGTTTTGATATGATAATACTAGTAGAGTTCGCCTGTGTCCGTTTGTCACAAGTTATTACAAACAAGATGCATTCTGAGGATGTGAGACCACTTTCATGGATTCCAAGGGATGATGGTAGAATGTCTCCTTTTTTCATATCCTTGCCAATGAATCAGAAGTCATTGAAAGGCTCTCCAGGTTACTAATTAGTTGAAGTGGATTTAGCCTTGTCATCAAATCTAAAATAATAACGTAATAAATGGGTTAAAGTTAGAAAGGACTGCAAGTTTCCAATAGTAAAAGTTATTCATAAAATAGTTTTGAGGAACTTACAGTGAAAATTATGCTAACAGTGAAATTATGCTAATGAATGGATACATAATACATCAATGCAGCTGTCGAGATGATAGCTATTATGACCGTAATTATATATCGTTACTTTCGGTTGCCGAAGGGTAAATGAACAGCCTTTCTTTACGAAAAAGTTCTGATTAAATGTTAAAACTAAGAGGATTCAGTTCAAATTAAAAAATTAACGGTAATTAAAGAATGGTCGTACAACGGTCCGTAGTTTCCCATATAAAACACTTCACAAAATTCCCTTTGAAATTATGAGTACTATGAATTCATAATATTCCAAGCTTCGTTATATAATGTAGCGTATTATAAATTAGGTCTAAATCGACTTTAACTTCTTTCTTTTTTATTTTTACTTTTCTAGAAACTTTGGCACCTCATTAGCTTTAATAGACGTAAATACAGTAATTGTACATATTTATATTCCTACACAATTAATGCAGATACATATATACATACATTCATACATACATACATTCATACATACATACATACATACATACATACATACATACATACATACATACATACATACATACATTCATACATACATACATACATACATACATACATACATACATACATACATACATATATACATCCATATTATATATGTTTTTATAACCAACATATTGTTAGACTTAACTCTGCAGACTTTTTGGTATTCACCCCCATTTATATTCTTATTCTCTTCCTCTTCTCTTTGTTGTATGTGTAAAAGTATTTAAGGGAATTAAAAATTGTTATTTTTTATGCAATAAATCTTTGGGATTTTTCTTTTCTTTCTAATGTTTTGTCTAGAAAATCGCAAATATTTAATATTAAGAAAAGTATTATGTTGATACAAATACCCTACACTAACGCCGATAAGGTTTATAATAAATCAAGGCCCTTTACTTAAGACAATAGGAGGGATTTCCTTTGACTATATATAGAAGTCTTTTAATTCCTTCGATAAAAAAGTGTACATAAAAACTCATTTACACTTCATATTAGAGATGAGCGACATTTTCACGATTGTTATTTAATCACTGTGATTGGTAAATCACTGATAACTATAGTGACAGAAATTATAAAAAACAGTTACTAATAATGTCATACTCTCCTCTTTTGTTGGATACTAAAATGTATTTGTTTTTATTTTGAGGAGCTGAGCATAAATTCACGATTAATTTAGAATTAAAATTATCCGTTTCCTACGATGCACAGTGTGAACTCTAATAGAGTCTCTCATATTCAAAGAAAACAATGTTCTCGTTCGTAATTTATTGAACCCTTTTGTCACTGTTTTAAAGATCAGTGATTTAAATATTACTTTCACTGATTACAACGTTAATCAAAATGACTGTATCGCTCATCTCTACTTCATATAGGACCCATAAGGATCTTATTTCAGAATAATGATCGTTTTTATAAATCTTTCTCTTTTGTTATAAAATTCTGTCTCTTGTAACTCATCTTCTGATCGTACAGAATTATTATCTGTAATAATTTTTATTAATTTTTATACACTCCACCACAACAAATCATAAAGATGATACATAAACTTTGCCTTTCCGTCTGTTAATCTTAAATGGAATCATCTTAGACTCCATAATGTATTTATATAAATCTGCATTAAATCAAAATCTCAGTCAATTTAGCTATGACCGTGTGTCTGTTGTTGTCACGCTTACATCCAGTATAATTGACAAAGTTCAACGAAATTTGGCATAAGTATTTTCTAAAGTCCTAAAAAATTTCCTATTTAAAACCTTACAAAATCGATAGCCGATATCTGAGCAACAAAGTTCGTAAAATCTTCAATTAAGAATTGATAAATAAAAATAAAATCCTGCCATAATTTAGACTAAATGTACTTCATTACCATTCTAAAATGTTCAAAATTGGTTCAGTAGAAATATGACTAATTTTATGACTCATTAAATGTCCCAGTGTTATATTTAAGGAAAATTTGTTTATATTTTATACGTTAGTGAATTTATGTGTGAGTGTGTACGAACGAAATATAACGTATTAACTTCACTCGCATTTGTGGTGGAGGGTATTAAAGATCCGGCATAATCCAATATAGCATTCTTTCTTGTTTATGTCCCTATTTATGCTTTTTCCATGTTTTTACAGATTTATAGACATTTTCTTAAATTTGTCTTCTTTTTTAAATATTATTGTACTTTTTTGCTGTTTTAGTTATTATGTCTAAATCTCATTTGTCTTGACCTTCAAAAATATTAGAGACGTCATTCATCTTATAATTCTCGTTTGGTTTTTCTATTCAAACATTTTTCTTCCAACAAAATTTCTTTGTTGTTTCATTTGTTTTAAAGGTGAAAATCAAAGACTTAAAAAATATTGTTTTTCTTTGCAAGATTTTCTTATGATGTTTTATTATATATACACACACACATACATACACACATACGTACATACATACATACATACATACATACATACATACATACATACATACATACATACATACATACATACATACATATTTTCTTTTGTGACATCAATGGAATGATCTTAATCTTTCACCTCCTTAATGACATTTTAAATTAATTGTTTTTTTTTTTTTGCTGAAAAAATTATATATTTTTAAAAAATATATATTTCCACTGTTTCAGTATAATTTGTATGATAATTTGAAATGGGTCATTTTGTTGGTTATTTTAGTTAGAAGACAAGATTTTTAAAAATGTGTTCCAAAAAAGTAGGTGTGGCCTAGTTGTGCTAAAAATACTTCGTCTTTGATATTTAAAAAAGAGAATATATTTTATTTTAATAGTTTATTTACTGCACAGTGGGATTAAAAAAATTCAAATAAATAATTAATATTAAGCGATGCCTCCAATGCTTTAGTTTTAGAAAACTTTGTTTTTATAACAACACTATTAGACCGAAAGCCTAGTACACAGATTATTTTAGTGTCCAACCTTACTCTACTCTAATTATAAACAAACACTGCCATCTATATATTTCTCCACTACCATGTAACATTTTTTAAACTATAGAACTGCTCTTTATTCTGTTTAAAGGTTCCAGTAATTGAAATGCACTGAATTCAAACTCAAATAATAATTTGTAACTTTATCCAAACAGATCTGAATCGATTTTTATAATTCAATATTAAACAGAGAAGTAAAAAACAAATGTTGTTCGCTAAATTTTAAAATTGGAGTTTAGTTGGATAAATCTAGAGTGAATTCTGAATACTCCAGCAAGTTAAAATCCCTCTAGTTTGATATAGAGAGCAGTTCCAAAGTGTTTCTTCGGGAAAACAATTGTTAAATTGTCATATCATGAATAATGTTTCGCCTTCAAAAGCACTTAATTTCTGTCCGGGTAATATTTTAATAATATAATTTTAATAGTTCAACGAATATATAATATCTTTTTTTGAGTTCTATTTTCATTTTTACAGTTCCATAATTAGAACCGATTTTTCCAGAATTATTTCAGGGAAGTGTTCTTCTTTTAATTCACTTCTATTTCGGATATCAATACGATCAACAAATCATTTAAGGCAACATAAAATATAATTTTTTAGACCAACTCACACTCCGAACTGATTATGCAGGTGTCACTTTTAGGGCCGAATAATTATCGAAATACCTTATAATTTACTCAAACTAGAGGATTTCAAAAGTGGTTACGCTTAAGTTTAATAGTTAAAAAAAGGTGTAAATTCCTGAAGGTATGATGATCCCCAAACAAGGAAATTAGAATTATATCATATCCAAACTACGATGGTCGCGTGAATTTGCTAGTTTTGTTGGGATAAAGTTCTAACGAAACTAGTTTATTGGATGAAAATTAACGAGTCTAGGATCAGATAATTCGGTAGCCCTTTGTGGAATAAATATTGGTTTCATTTGTACAAAATTGCGGAATTGTGTTTGTCTGCTTGTTTAGGACTTATTAAAATCCAAATTTTAAAAATTCCCACAAGAGCGATTGCAAAATCTCCAGAAGTAATAAAGGCTTTAAAACATTTATGTAGGATCAGGGGACTCAGAGAAATCTCCCAAAAAAATGGGGAAAAGTTCTTAAATCCCAATTGTTTTGCTATAAAACAGATTTAAACAAAAGTTTGGGCAAAGGGAGATACGAAGAAGTAGGCCAAAAGAAAGCAGCAAAAGTCTCAAAGTCCATTTCACAGAAAATTTATCGGGACTAAAAAGCTTTTCTGTAAAATCTAGGAGCAATCACCATAAATCAAATATTGATTATAGGTTTAATTCCAGTATGATTATCTTAATTCTAATGGAACTTCTATTAAACTGGAAAAATTAAAGAGCTAATATGATCAGGGGAAGGACTTCCCCCTGAGACGATGTATTATATTATTTTTCTCATGTTTTATACATTTGTTATCCCAGTGTTGTTTGATTTTTATCTGGAATTCAAGTTCCGGTATTCAACCTTTTTCCTCAAGTGAATTGAAATCACGATCGCATAATTTATATTTAAACTCTCTCTCTAATTTTACTCTCAATTTTTTAGAGGCTTCAAAATCGAGTTTGTGAATATTCTTTGGTGTAGCTCTACTCTTTTTCCGAGTTTATATTTCCCTGAAAATAATGCTTCTTATCAAATGAATAGAAATCATGTCGTGAAGATGGATCTTATTTTAAACTGTTCGCAAATTCTATTTGTTGAAGCGTTCAAGCGGATTGTGATATCAAACGCTAAAATGAAATTTTCATTCTACGGTTTTTTGATTTTCTAAATTTTCTTAAATAGATTGTCACTTCTCTAACTGTGGTCTAATTAAAATATTTCTTTTTTATATTTTTATTGTTTATTTTTATAAATAAAATTCAAATATAATTTCAATTTCTTTAGCGTATTTTCGGTGTAATAAACGAAATTTGTTTCAGTCTTTTAAATTAAAAATTTCTTTTAACACGAAAAATTTAAAATAAAATTTTTATTTTACGCCATAATTAATTGTAACAGATTTGTCAGTAAAAATTACAAAGTATAACAAGTAAGAATGTTATATTCGGCTATGCCGAATCTTTAATACCCTCCACCATACACAATTACATACACGCTCACAGACGTATACAATATATAAGAGGTTTTCTTAAATATAAAACAGCAACACAAATGAGTCGTAAAATTAGTTTTATTTGTACCCTACACCATCTTAAGTCCATCGTTAAATCAACTCAAAATCACTATCTGAGTTGATTTAACGATGTCCATCCATCTGTCTGTCTATCCGGCTGGCTGTCCAAATAAACGTTGATGAAGTTTGGCACATGTTATTATTTTGGACCGAGAACGAAGCCTATTGAAATTGGCTATATTCGGTCCAATATTTCAGGGGTTTTAAGATTATAAAAGTTCTTAATATAAAGCCAAGTCTTATTTTATTCTAAAATGATGTGCCAAAATATGCGATCCATTATTTCTCATAGGTCCCATATAAACCCTCTATCCAAGAATAACTTTGAAGAACATAAATCTCACATATACATTGATATTGTGATAATAACAGGTGAGATAAATATAAATAAACATCGTTATGCAGAATTATATGAGGGTCGATTCATAATATGTAACTCCCATATAACCCCCTCCCCCAATTTAACATAAATGTTAGCGTCACAACATTATAATGCACACTTAAGAAAATATCTGAAAAACAATTATACGAGGGTGGTTCGTTAACTCTTCGTAACTACCATTTTTTTGCCAACAATGTGGTGTACGGTATAAGATTGTCAAGCTTTACCGACCAAAACGGTTTTACTTCGTTAAGCTATAACTTTTTTTCTATTGGGCCGATTTTGGAATGGTAATGAAGTATATACAACTTAATATTATGGCAAAATTTCATTCTATTTTGTCGATTTATAATTAACAATTTTAAGTTCTTTTCTTGAACTTAGAAATTGCCTCAGACATCGGTCTATATCTTTAAATATACTAAACCGTTTTGCTAGTTTTAAATAGGAAACTTTTCAGGACCATAACAAATGATCAGACCAAATTACATTGAGATTTGTCAATTATTGTGGATGTGAGCGTTCCAACAACAGGTAAACAGACGGACAGATGGACGGACGAACGGGCAGATGGATAGACAGACGGAGTGACAGACATAGAGACTGACAGAATGACGGACAAAACTTAAGCGAATAAAATTTTGTGATGCAAAAATTATGGCGTCTAAAAAGATTCCTTCTAAGCGTTACACACGGAGTGACAAAGTTAATATACCCTCTTCACCACTTGTAGTGGTGGAGGGTATAAAAACATTAATTTTCTTTATATAAAAATTATAAGAAAATTTAAATGAAAATAAAAGTTAATGTTTAACACAAATTAAAGACAAAAAAAAAAACAAAAGTTAATAATTAATTTTAAAATTTAAATAAATTTTCTTAAAATATTTTTTTCTAAATTTAAAATAAAATAATAATAAATATCGAAATTAATTAATAATTTTTACTAATGTTTTCGAAATTGTCTCAAAATTCAATGACGGTCACTGAACCTCTTCGAGATATTATTAACGGTTTGTCATTTTATAATTGCCCCTGGGAAATAGGGGGTATTTCGAAAATATATTTCTATATATTTTCTAATATACATTTTTTTAATATTATAAATATCTACATTGTATTTTTATAATAAAAATATTTTAAAAACTGCGCGAAATAAAATATTTGAAAAAATAGCAAAGAAAAAAAAAAAAGAAACATGAACAATAAATTTATTTGTAATTCTGAATTTCCAATGTGGGTGGAATTTTTGAAAAGAATTGAGTCAAAAATAAAAAAAAAACTCTCGAAAATATTGCGACAATTAAGAAAAATACAAATTTTATAATTTTTATTATTTTCTATTATAAAATTTGTAGAAATGAAAATAACTTTTACTTATAGATTTACAAAGTATTTTTAATTCCAAAAATAAATTTTCAAATATTTAATAAAACGCAAAAATGTTTGTGTGTACAAACTGGTAACGTTTGGTTGTCACCTAACTAATGTATCTATTACCACTTCATGTTGGATACATGATTCTCTTCTTGCATACATTTTTAGAGTCTTTGAAATTTGCTTCATTGAATTGATCATAAGCAGGGTTTTTTATGCTACGAAACACTATATACTCGAACTCGATAATTTTCCTTATCAAATGAATCGAAATCGCATTTTTAAGTGGTGTAGTTTTTCTCAGCCTGTGTATCCTTCCATTTTTATTTTCAGCTTCATTCAAAATATCGTGTTTTTAACAGAATTCAAATCTCTTCTTTTGATCAATAAAAGTATAAGTTGGAAATTAATCACCTTTTCAATAAGTTAATACTGATCATTCATTTCTGCTAATTTGGTTGAAACGATCACTGTAAAGATAATTGAAAACTGGTCCCTGTTGATCGGTTCTATTCACTCAGTGATTAAATATCCAAATGAGTCAATATTACCTATAAATAGTATTTTTCAGACTATCGTGACTACCGCCATTTTCTATTTTTGGTTGGACATATGATTGTATTGTCTTAGACAGTTTTTGAATTATTGACCAAAGAAATATTATAAGACTCTCTCCAATTAGTCTTTGATTGATCATAATCATTTTGTACTTCTGACGAAAATAAAGTATTTTTTCTTTGTGGATATCATACTGGAATATATTTCTAGTTCGTCAACTGTGATCGTTTTCACCAGATAACTTTATTCAAATGATCGTGTTGTTAATAAGAGAATATTTAGAATTAATATCTCTTCTTTGTTTTCCAGAAGCCAAAAGAGTCGTATCATAAAATAAAATACCTTTTTTGTCAGATAATTCTGATCGTTCACTCCAGTTAGCGATCATGTTAAGTCTAATGGATTAAATATGCAACTGAGTCAAAGTTTTATCATTTTCAGACTTTTAAAATCCACTTTTCTATCACAAGATCAGTAATTTTCTTAGGCGATCGACTTATAAATAAAATAATTATCGGATTCTAAGTTATTTTTTTAAGGTTTCTTCTGTCAGCTGTAAGTCCTTTTAATAAAATTGATTTTCTGATTTTCTCGAAATCCCTTTTAATCGCTCGTGTTTTAAGAAAGTCTTAATTACCATGCCTTATATTAAAACTGCCTTTTTGGTTGGCCAAGATCGCTTAAAATAAACTTTATTTCTTGAATCGATCGAGTCAAATAATGAAACCGCTTTTCAGGTTGAGCGAGATTTCTTAAAATAAATCGTCTCTCTTTCTGAATTGTTTATGTTATAAAATATCATAACATTTCCAAAAGCTTTATTTTTTAAGCGATCCAATTGAGGGTATCAATTGAATCGCTTAAATCAATGAATATCACAGTTCAAATCACCGGTAAATGTTTATAATGATGAATAACAATTCACTTTTCCGATTACTTTTTTAACGATTATTTTAAGAATAATAAAATTTAGAGCCCAAATTATTTCATTAATACTGTGTCGAGCAGCAATCTTATGTTGGACAATTTCAGCTCTTCCCTGATAACTTCGATAAAACGATCGTGTCGTAAACAATTAAAATTCGAATCTTTATCGTTTTCCAACTTCTAAGAAGTCAAAACTACATCCAATGATAATTTGATCTATTAAATTTAATTAAGATCCGTTGAGATCAGCTTTTGTCGATCTCTCGTAATAATTAAATTTATCGAGTTATAAATAAATTACGTTGTTCCTGATTCCAAAATGTTATAAGAATCATGATTTTAACATTTGATATTTACGGTATCGTCTCCTTATTTTCCTTCTTCTGTTGACAAATCGATTAATGAAATTGCTAATCGATCATTAGTGACGCAACAAAACATCGATAAACTTTAACGAAACTATTTTGATTAGATTCATACTTTTATCTCTTCCAATTTAGTTGATAATTAGCTTGGCTCTATAACGCGACCCTGATTTTCTAATTCGCTTCTTATCGTCCATTTCATTGCTGTAAATTCGATCAATCAAAAAATGTATGTGGCGCCAAAATACTGATTCTGTGGGGATTACTAAACATGTTTAAGAGTTCCTGAGCTAAACAGAATTTAAAATGATTTCACTCCCTCTGTTTGAAAAAACCTTAACGACATTTATTTAATGAGCGTTTGAAACGAAATATTCGGAACAGAATGGAGAAAACTCATTCGGAGTAAGATCATTAAAAAAATATATATCAACATTAAAGACATTTCCAAAAAAAAAAGATCTCGTATCTAAAGAGATATTGATGGATCTTTATTTAATATCGGTTTGAAATTTTCATCTTTAGTAGGCCTTTCACAAGGATCTAAATATTTCTTTTTAGTCCTTTTCTATAAATTATTTATAATATGAAACGATATCATACAATTTTATTGAGGACTCAGATTATGATACGATTTTACTGATTTCAACTCGTTGACTATTTCTAATGTAAAATTTTGTCCGACTGTTAATTATTATCACCCACTGTATTGAACTTAAAATTTACAAAATGGAATCTAAGTATTTCTTCTTGTCTAAAAATTTCTATAAAATTTTTTTCAAGGCCCCAGTTTATGAGAATTTACTGGAAAAATGCTAAAGGTTCTGTATGGACCAATTCCAAAGCTTAAGAATAAATTCAGAAATGATTAAAAATCTCTAAAAAATTAGTTCTCCGAGTGTTGCAATTGGAAGAGAAGGCTAAAGTAGTGGTACGACGACAATACGACCTTAGAAACACTTGTTTATCTGATGTTGAATAGTCTAGATACCTTAAGCGATTTATCTATTTCTTACAGGTGCAAGCGAAATAAAATTGGTACCGACGCTTTATGTCACTCTTAAACCCGAAGCTACACGAAGTCCACATGTTTCACAATACGCTAAATGTCATGCCATTTTAATTTGGCAAAATTTTATGCATTTTCCAATACCACAAAGGGTTAATTTTCATTGATTAAAACCAAAAACAATTTCATGATAAACAAAAGAATGATTAAATAAAATTGATTGATTTTTGTTGCCAATAAAAAAAATATTTAATTTAATTTGAAATTGTTTAATTATAACGGTACATGTGTTTGGCTACAATGAAAATATTGAAGAATTTGAAATTTATAAAAAAAAAAATATTTAAATAAATTTTACACAAATCACACGATTTAAAGTGTGAAAATAAATAATTTTTTCAAATGTAACATTTTACAGACACCCTTCAGTCATCGATACAAATGAAGTGAAATTAAGAAACTAAATAATTTAATTATTTAAAATAAATAAATAAACATAATTTAAACAATTAACAAATTAATTTAATAAAAATTGTTGTTAAACTTGCAAATTAATAAATTAAATAAATTAATATTATTAATAACTTAAAATGCTAACTGTAGGGTATTTTTAAAATTAATTTTAATAGAATTTTATTTCAAAGCACTTGGTAATAACGAAATAAAAACACTAATTAAATGATTGATGATCTTGAAATAAAAATTAAATTAACGAAAATAAATATTTTTTTTTATAAAAATGGTGGATTTAAATTTACCTCTAAAATAGAAAAAGACTTAATTAAATATATTTTATTAATTTGAAATGTAAGGAAGGAACTTTGCCAATATTTTTAAATTAAGATTATTTCTTTCAGATAGAATTTTACCTCTTAGAACTTTAACAAATTTATTTACTCTGTATGGCGTCCATGAACCTATACGACCGATGTTATTCTCTATATGAATCGTTCTAAAATTAAAAAAAAAATCTCTTTTTGAATTTGCTGTCTTTGGTGGCTGCAATCTACTTTAGTCATATACAAAACTTTCTTTCCGATATCTTGAGCATATTTTCCCCTCGTTGTTGTTGATTTGTCTTAAAAGGGCTTGTTCAATTTGCGCTCTCTTTCGAACGATTATAGTTATTGCCTTTTGCATTAAAATTTCTCTTTCTATTGTTAAATTCACTTTAATTTACCTTTCTCCATTTTCTTTTCACATCCTCCCTTTCGAATTTCAATCTATATAAATGTATTAGTGACTTTGTTGTCTTTGCCTTTTAAAGATATGACCAATTCTACATCAGTTATATCTTCTTGTCTTTAGCAATCGAATCAATTCGTTTCTCACTAGACCATGTGATAGTATATCATTTTCGAAGGAGTTCTTCATAGGTTTTTGTGTAGATAAAGGTTTTTTCATATCGCTTAGATCCTCATCCGATTGTTAGTTTCCCAATATAGCACCAATATGGTAAAATTGGTTGTATGGAAAGTAAATTTCCTTGTCTTCCAAATATTCATTTCTTCAAGATGGGCGAAATGGTTTTTGAAAGGTAAATTTCCCTTTTTTAAATCTTCAGATTCTTCTGCTATCGTTATGCTTAATGAGTTTAAAAAAAAAAAACTGTGAATATGTGATCACTAAATAGACATTGTCCATATTATGTCATTTAAGCCAGCTTACAGTTACTCTCTCATTACCCTATTTAAAAATTTCGAAACAATTTTCTTCTAAGAGCAAATTTCACGTCAATTCTCGTTTAAGAGAAAATTTCAAATCAATTTTCTCTTAAAAGAAAATTTTGAATAAATTTTCTTTTAAATAAATTTCTAATAAGTTTCACTGTAATTTTTGGATAAAATTTCTAGTTTTACGATTCTGTTAAGAGAAAATTTCAGTAAATTTGCCTTTAACTAAATTTTTTGAATAATTTTTTTTTATAATATTTTCAAGAGAAATTTTATAGATAAAATTTTAATGTAAAGAAAAATTTTATAAATATTGTATTTCATACAAATTTCCAACAAATTTTCAATTTAGAGAAAATTTTGAATAAAGTTTCAATTTATATAGAAATTTGGATAAATTTACACTTGATAAAATTCTCTCAAATTTCGAATATTTTTTTAAGAGAAAATTTTTGGATAAATTTTAAATTTTTTGTGAGATAATTTCAGAAACATTTCCCTTTAATTTCCTTTAAAAAGAAACTTTCGAATAAATTTTCATTTAAGAGAAACTTCTTTCTTTTAAGAGAAATTTTTTGAATAAATTTTTGTATCCCAAAATTTTTTCTTAAATAAAAATTTATCCAAAAAATTTCTTTTAGAAGAAAAATTTATACAAGAATTTTCTTTTAAAAGAAAACTTTGGGATTCATTTTCTTTCAAGAGAAAATTTTTGGATACATTCTTTTTAAGAGAAAATTTTTGGATAAATTTTCTTTTAAGAGAAAATTTGTTTTTAAATTTTTTTACTTAAAAATATTTTCATATATTTTTTTCTGGAAAATTTCGAATAGAATTTCTGTTTGCTAGAAAATCTTTAATAGAATTTACATTTAATATTAATTTTGAAAAAATTTTCTATTAAGAGAAAAATTTTTGTAAAATTTTGTATAAATTTTTATAATTTTGGATAAATTTTCATTTTAAAGAAAAATTCGCAATTTTGAGAAAATTTCCCAAATAATTGGGATTTGAAAAACATTCCAAAAAGTTATTCAATTTATAGAAAATTTCCGATAAATTTCCTCTTTAGAAAAATTTTTTTTAAAAAAATTATTTATTTAGAGAAATTTTCTCTAAATAAATAATTTCTTCAAAAAAATTATATTAATAAAAAACGTTTAGATTTTCATTTGAATGAAATATTTGTATAAATTTTTGATTTTTTAAAATTTTTTATAAATTATGAGAAAATTATAGTTTTTTATTATTCTGATTTTTGAGGTTAATATGTTCGGGTAAAATTATTCAATTTCGGATAAATTTTAGGTTATTTATAGCAGTTGTGATAATATCACAAATTCCCCTAAAACAAATTTTATTCTCTCAAATTTTACACTCATTATTATTTATTATTATTTTAATTTTACACAATTAATAATAATTTTTTTATTATTTTTCTAAATAATTAATGCATAAAATGTTCGTGTTAAATTTTTACAAAATTCATGCATTTTACTTCTAATTACAATTTTTTATAATTTTTTTCTTTTCTTTTCGCTTTTTTGTTTGTGCATTTCTGTATTTTTCATTGTGATTCGTTCAAAATCTATTTTGACATTTCAGTTTTGAAAAACAAAAGTTTGGGAGAAAAACAAGAACAAGAAAACTTACATATGGACCAAATAACAAAAACAAACATTTTGTTATTCATTTTTTTTTTTTTGGTTCGGGGGAGACATTTTAAGCAAAACATGTGACAGGCAGACAGATAGACGTACAGGCGGACGGGCAAACGGATGGAGAGATAGCCTGGTCCAACAGACACAAACTTTTGAGCCATTTAGAAAAAATAAACTATTTTTCTGTTATTTATTTCTTTTACTGCCATTTATAATTTTTATGTGTATTTTTTCTCTTTTCTGTTCGTTTTCTTTTCATTCCTTCGATTTTATTCATCTAAAATTTGGTAAAAATTTCTGGCAATTTTTCAAATTTTGTTTTAAAAATCTGTTTTGTGTTCTTTTTTTACATCGACTTGTTTGCAAATAAAAATTAGAAGAAAAAAATATATAAACCATATGATTAGAATTTCATTAGTATCTGAAAAACATTTGGACACACATTTAAGTCGAATTTAAGTACCCAACAAATGTTGTTTGTTGTCGAAATTACCTTAATTAAAAGTTTAGTTTTATTATTATCATTTTGCTGGGTTTAGATCTCTTGGATTTATCTTCCCAATTGTCCACTGATTCGATCACAAAATACAAAATTATTCTCTTAATTAGATTTTTTTAATTTTCTCTTAAATAAAAAATATATGAACATTTTCTCTTAAGCATAAAGTTTATCAAAATTTAGAAGTTTAGAAAATTCATTGAAAATTTCCTTCAAATAGAAATTTTTTTGAAATTTTCTCTTAATTACAAATTTTTTAGAATTTACTTTTTAAGAGAAAATTTATTAAAATTTTCTCCTAAATTAGAAATTAATTATAATTTTTTCTTAAAGAGAATATTTATTGAAATTTTCTCTTAAAGAGAAAAATATTTTGAATAATAATTTAAACCAAATTTTATTAGCTTTTTCTCCTTAAGAGAAAATTTATTAGAATTTTCATAAAAAGTTTCTCTTAAATTGAAAATTTATAGAAAACTTTTCTCTTAAAAATTATTAATTTTTTTTAGAATTTTATTTTTCTTAAAAGAAAAGTTATTAGAATTTTATTTTAAATAGAAAATTTATAGATTTTTTCCCCTAAATAGACAATTTATTGAAATTTTCTCATAATAGGAATCTTTTTAAAAATTTACTTTTTAAAAAAACTTAGAATTTTCTGCTTAAGAAAAAATTTAGTAGAACTTTCTCTTTCGAAGAAAATTTATTAGAAGTTTTCTTTAAGATAAAATTTATTTACATTTTCTCTTAATAAAAAAGCTGTTATAATTTTTGTTTTAAAAGTAAATTTGTTAGAATTTTCTCTTTAAGAAATATTTTTAATTTCTTTTTAGTGGCAAATGTATTAAAATTTTCTATGTAATAGAAAATTTATTAATTTTTTTTTAAAGAAAATTTATTATAAAATTTTCTCTTTAATAGAAAATTTTTAAAATTTTCTCTTAGACGGAAATTTTTTTCAAAATTTTCTCTTAAACATAAAATTTGTCAAAATTTTCTCTTAAACATAAAATTTGTTAAAATTTCCTCTTAACAAAAAAAAATTGCCAAAATTTTCTCCCAAACAGAATATTTGTCAAAATTTTAACTTAAATATAAAATTTATTAAAACTTTCTATTAAATCGAAATTATTTTAAAATGATCTCTTAAGTATAAAAAAATTAACAAAATTTTATAAATTGTTTGCTGGGATATTATTTTTTTATTAGACGCCTGTAATGAGTTGCAATATGCATGCATATTTATGTATGTATGTCTGTATGTGTGACTGAATTTCAATAAGTTTAAATGTATTTTCAGATTGCCTTCAAAAACTACTTCTACATCTGTGATGTATCTGTTTCGATTATAATTGTAGCTTTTTAGTTAAAAGGCAAACTTTTTTTGGTTTTTATCTTTTTTTTCTTTTAGAAAATTACAAAATGTTTATAGAAAATGTCGATGTCGATATCTATTTCGTTTAATGTTTGTCTCTCGAATATTGCTGCCACAATCTGATGCTGCAATTTGTTGCTGTTTCTGTTGCTGTTGCGTTGCAATAATCATGTAAATGTAAATATTTTCAGAGACAAAAAAGAACATAAAAATACATACAATATTAAGACGAAAAAAAAACAAATAATATTTCATAAATATATTTTAAATACATAATAAAAATAATTTTAATTATTCAAATCACAAATGGCAAATGTGAATTTGGATGTAATTTGTGATCACAAACATTTTCTTCCAATACACATAAAAAAGTGTTGGTGTTTAAATTTTGGTTTTATTTAACTTTAATTATAATTAAAAATTTATATAAATTTAATTTAGATAAATTTTTTTAATGTTTAATTAATTAAAATTTATTTATTTTTTTCTTCTTTGCAGGTAAGCAATTTCGACTTTAATTTTAAAGAATTTTTCTCTTAAATAAATTTGAATTGTGGTGAGTGATAAATTGGTTGAAATTTTAATTGAACAAATGATATAAAGTGTTAAATATTAAATGGGTCACCCACAATGAGGTACCTCAGCAGCAATTTAAATATTCAAAACAAAATTTTCCACGAGGGATTTTTGGATATTTTGGATTTAAAAAGTGGGAATATCTAGGTAAACATAGACGTGACACTGAGAACAGATAACCATTCCGTTACTTTATAAACGACATCCACACATTGATACTTTTTGAGAGTTCTATATCAGTCTCTTGACCAGATAGAAACTTGTGCTTCTTTAACTCAAACAAATCTTGTTAGAGGGTTCCAAGTTTCTGTTAGTTTTTAAAGTTCTGTAAATTGTATTTATAAGAGTGTTTAATGTCATTGGAAAGGTAATTACTTCCAAAATACAAACCGAAGTTCAAATGCAAAATTTCTATAATAAACTTTTCAAAAAAAACAAAAAAAAAAAAATTATTTTCAGTGTACTTCTGTGAAAAAACTTGCAATGGTTGAGCTTAATTAAAATAAAATAAAATAAATAAAGCTATTATCATGAGATTTTCACACAATTATTGAAAACTATATCCTAAATACATAAATTTAAACAGATTCCGATTTTTTATTTCAAAATACCCAAAATTCCAATTCGTGAAAAGTTTGTTTAAAAATTTTTCTTTTTTCACTAATTAGGCCATCCTGACGTTATAAGAGGCTTGACCCATTACATATCATTTCGTCTATATGCTAAACATATGCAGGTATATAATCGGGATCCTTTTTTTAACTTTTCTCTTTAACATTTTTTCCGTTTGAAAAAACACAAGAAAAATATTTTGAAATTAAAGAAAAAATTCTGATAGAACTATTTTCTCTAATGCCCTCATATTTGGATTATATAAACATATAGATTAAAAATATGAAGAAACAATTATAGTCCAGAGGAAAATTGTGGATTTTAAAGCGAACAAAGGTTACCATCTTTTTGGAAAGAATCACAAAAAAATCTTAGATAGAACCACTTTTACACAAAAATATCATAAAATTTTCTTTCGAATTCAGACAATATTTTAGAAATTTTTACCCACTTAGAGCCAAAGTTCTTAATAATTTGGAGGTCAGCTCAACGTTCCCTGGACACGCTACCAATCTTCCAATTGGGATACACCTCTACATCGTCTATTTGAAATTTGATTATGAAATATTTGGTAATTCTAAAGTTAAATAAACTACTTAACGGTTTACAGGGGATCTTCCCCTGGACCTATTAAAAATTTGACATCTTCGAAATCAATTGGAAATCACTCTTGCAAAATTTCATTAACAAATACTCAGTAATTTAAGAGGTCACAAAATTATTTCTAAAAAATTTAGGTTGGCAGATTGATATTTAAATCCCACCGGATTTATTCCCGAATTGTCAAAAGACCGAGGTCTGAAGGACATCCAGAATTATATTCTCTATAAAGGAAAGTATTTTTGTAGAGCACAGTGAAAAACTTTTTCCAATCAAAATTTTTAATTATTTTTAGTGATTTGTTAAATTGTCTTACTCGAGATGATCCATTTTAGTGGTCCAGCCAAAGTCCTTGGGATCTTTCAGATCAATTGAAATCTACCTAAGGACTAACTTTATGAAACTTCTTTAAAAAGTATTCAGTAATTGAAATTATAAAATTATTAAAAAAATAAATTAAAAATTTCAGACTCGAGTTGTTGAAATTTTGAGGCCCAACCAACATTCATTGGAACCATTTAGAGCCTGTAAACCAATTAAAGTATCGTTATTGTTTAATTTCGTTAAGGATTTTTTAATAGTCGTTGTGACACAGAAGCATTTCTAAAAAAGAAGTCGTTATCTAAAACTGGCATAGTTTGCTCTCGAAAAATCAAAAGACCGATATCTGAAGAAAAAAACTAAAATACATTTTATTTTATTTATTATTTTCAAATCAATCAAGTGATACGATATTTGGCATTTAAATTATAAAAAAGTTATAATATATAAAGGTCAAGGGTCAAGCTGTTCTATCGAAACTAATGCAATCGCAATTACGTTCTTTAGATTGATCTATTTTTTAATTATTATGAGATCAACCAAGAGTTACAATATTTAGCACACAAATTGTAAAACAGGCAGGGAATGTCATAGATTATAAATGCCAACGGTCCAGTTGTCCTATTAGGACTAACGTAATCAGAATTACGTTCCTTAAATTTATATATTTCTTTTTTATAGAAGTAAATTATTTAAATTTTTAATTCCATTTCTCATGTGCTGTTACATAATTTCAAGACCTTTCAATCAGACTTTCGATCTTCATTTCTAATAAATTCCAATTCGATACATTAAATAATATTTTGAACTAAAATTGACCCATAAACTGAAAATAATATGATCCAATTAAATATTTGTAATTATTATTACATTTTCTTATAATTAACAGCAAAAATGATCGATTGATGACTTCGTTCGTTCATTATCATTAACCTCGATCACCTAAGGGAATAAGAAAGGGGGTCGGGCAGATGAAATATAACACAAATTCTAATTTATAGCAATAACAATCGCTGATATAGAAAAGAGAATGCAAAAAAAATTAATTACTCAGGATGAAATACGTAACAGAATTTAAATAAAAATAAAAATTTATTTTTAATTGTCAGTAAAATTATTTTTAGTTGAAGCAAAAAAAATGTTTTCTTTTTTTTAATTGCCAGTTATACAATTTTAGTTCCAGCAACTAAAATGTACAAATAAATATATAATCTTTTTTTTTAATTACTAGAAATTCTTGCTGTAAAAACAAATTAAGGTGTGAGATCGAAAAGTTCTTAACATACATAAAAGTTAATAGAAATGAAGGCATTTTACTTACAGTTTTCATTTTTATTTAATTGAAATTATTATTAGAATTTACAAAAATAAAAAAATAATTTAATCACTCGTGATGATATTTTGAACTCTTTTTTGAAAACTTTTCCAGTAACGTTTTACAGTGATTTCTGTCACTTTGCTCGAACAGTTGGTCCATCTATGTTTAAAATCTACCACGCGTTCACAAACCTGTTTTGTGATCTTCAATTCTCTTTTAACAAGACCATAGCAACGAGCAGTTTGGGTGTTCTTGTTCCACTCAAGGGTTTGTTATCATAGTGGCAGAAAGCCAATTCATGACAAAATTAAGTGACCAATGTTTTGAAGTCTTATGAACCTAATGTAAATACCGGTATTAATAGAGCCCGTTGTAACAAATGATTGGCTACTTTAGTCGAAGTTGCCATATTGTTTCCCATACTAAGGTCTCCTTTTAAGTCCTAAACTTTCCTCCAGAATTTCGTCGTTTATCAGCAACATTTGAATGCTTGACCAACTTTTTGTAGGACCACGATGGGGTTTGTTGAAATAATTTTAGTGCGTATGTTTTTCTGGTTCCTCATTTAAATCAGTCAAACAACAAGAAGGAACGCTACATTAGGCTACGCTGAATCTTCAATACCCTCCACCACCGTACCTACATACACATAGATTCCCAGACGTATACAAATATACAAGTTTTCTTTAAATAAAACACAGAAACACTTCATGAGTCGTAAAATTAACTGTAACTTTAGCTATAACTTTTTTCTACTGAACCGATTTTGTTCATTTTCGGATTAGTAATGATGTATATTCATATAGCTAAATTTTTTTTGACATTTTAAATTGAACTAAGAGGTTATATTAAAAGATATAGACCGATATCTCAAGGGTCTATATCTTTTAATATACTAAAGCGATAGGAAACTTCTCAGGACTATAAAAGTTATTAAAGCAACATTTCATAGAACTCTGTCGATGTGAACATGCCAAAAACAGACACACAGACGGACATAGCTAAATCGACTCAAATTATGACTTGATGTAAGAATGCGTATACATTATGGGGTCTGAAATAATTCCTTCTTAGCGTTGCACCGGAATAATAAAGTTTATATGCCTTCATTACCACTTGTGGTGATGGAGGGTATAAAAACAAGTAAGAATGCTTCGTGCATATACACTCATACATACATTCACAAAAGTATACATAAGAGTTTTTCATTAAAAACACACAACAAACACACTTACACATTAACTCACAAAAGTTAAAAAAAAACACAGGGACCCTTAATGAGTAAGAAAAACAATAATATTTTTGACTATAACTTTTTTCTACTGAGCCGATTTTTATCATTTTTGGAAAGGTAATGACGTCTATACAATTTAATATTAATTTCATTCTAATTTGTCAATTTATATTTGACAATTTTGCGAAAGTTATTGGCTTTAATTTAGAGGTTTTCTTAGATATCGCTCTATAACTTTTTAACTGCATCGATGTTACTGATTTTAAATGGAAAACTTCTTTGAGCTATTACAAATGCTCAGGCCAAATTTCATTGAGCTTCGTCGATTTAATGTGAATTTGAGTGTGCCAACAACTGACAGACAGACGGATAGCTAAATCGACTCAGATTTAAAATAAATACATATATTATGGGGTCTGAGATGATTCCTCTCTTCACAAATTGTGGTGTATTAAAAGAAGATCAAATAATAATAGGGTTAAAAGTTATAATGAAAAACGTGTGTTAAGAATTTTTCGATCTCACTCCTTTTTAAAAAAATTTCTAAATTTTATCAAATTTAATTTATCAATAAAATTACAAAAAAAAAATTTCGAAATATTTTTAAAGTATTTTTATCTAGATTTCATTACATTTATATGCCCAATTTAATTATTTAAGACTAAATTAAATAATGAAATTTTAAAATTTGATTAAAATTTCAAAATTTTATTTGAAATTTCTTAAAAATTTCAACGAAAATAAAACTATGTAAAAATTTTATTCTAAAACTTTTGTTTTTATTATAAAAAGTAAAACCAAATTATTATAAAAAATTTTAATTGATAATTTTTCTTCTAAAGGTCCCACGAAAAAAAAACAACAAAATTTATTTCTATTGACTAATAAAAGTGAAAATCTACTTAAAATATTTGCTTTAACTAAAATAAAAACAAACAGAAAGAAAAATACAAAATTTTGAAAAAGAAAGAAAATTCAATTTTTATTTGAAATTAGAATTAGACCGCTTAGCGTTGCCGAATAAATTGTGCGTTAGTTTTAAAAGAAATTCATTGAGAAAAAAATCTTTAATAAAAATATTTAGTTGTGTTAAATAAAATACATATAGAAAACAAACAAAAAAAATTAGAAACATTTGAAACACCTAAACTGAAAACATTAAAATGTTTTTCATATTATTTCAAGTGGAGGAATTAAAGACAAAAATACAAAAATTATGAAAATTTTCCTTTCAATATAAAAATAACAAACATTTGTTCTGCTTAAGTAAAATTTAAATACATTAAATTAATTCGAATTGCAACAGGAATTTAAAAAATCGTATTTTTTTGAAATTTATTAAAATACCACTTAATCCCTTTTGCAAATTATGTCCAAAATAAATTAAAATGATTGAAGAAAAATTAATTTTGTGTTGGAAATAAATTTTTTAGATTTTAAGATTTTTCTTTCAGAATTTATAATCGATATATTTTATTTAAGAGAATTTTAAAAATATATATTTTTGTAGCAAAATTTTGATACAAAATTGGCGTTTATTTTTGGAAATTTTAATTCGTTTAAAATGACAATACAAAACCTTAATTTTGCAAATACTTTCAAACTTTATCTTTACTCTCTCGAAGATAATAACAAACTGAGGGTTTTTTTACCAGACAAAGCCACCTATATGTTTCTGCATTACATGATTTGGTTTTTAAAGTTATTTTGAGGATTTCGATTAGTTTATATTGTTCCGCGTTTACCTTCCAAAGACGTCGGTTTGTTTCTTTTTCTATAAACTATGAATTATTTTAAAGTTCACCTTTAATTCCTCGTAGATTTCAATAGATTTACTAACTGACTTATACCAAAACGCGCCATCTAGATGTTTCTGCATTACCATGTGACGTTTTACAACAACTGTTCTGTTAAAAGATTCTGGAACATACTTAGTTGCTTTATTGATTAAAAACATTTTTAGGGCGTTTTACAATTTTTATAAAAGTTCAAAGAAATCGATTCTTTTGTTCATACACTTCTTTCCAACATATTAAGTACAGCGGAGGCAGTAATTTTAAAGATACTTTTATGAATTATAGCTCCCCCAAATTGTTAGTTATATGAACAAAATCTATTATAGGTTTATGTTTTGTTCAATATGATCTTATGTTGTGATAGACAGCTTAAATTCTTATTAATACTTTTCCATTTAGTATTCATGTATTCCATATATTCTCTTTAAATTTAATATCCATTTGGAAGATGCTTGAAGCAATACTTCTGAGCGATAATTTTTTTTTTTTTCCAAAAAAAAAAAAATGTTCAAAATTCTATTATTTTGCAAGTCTTTTGCTCTTTCAGAATAATAGAAGTATTTTAGCAGATTCCATGTCTAGACTATGTGCGGAATCGGATATATATTGTCAGGATAAATAGATGTTTTGAGTAAAAATATGGATTCCAAAGGGATTCTCTATGTTTAGAATCAGTCTGATATCTGAAATATAGAATTATGAAAATTTGAATATTTGCTAAAAATACAAAAACAAATGAAAACTTTGTAAGTGACTTGCAAACATTTTATGCTTGCTCCAGTTATCGGTATACAACATCCTATCAAGCCATTGAACTCGTATCGTTTAAAACATAAATCTATATCCTGTGTTTGGCTGGTTGGATTCATATGAAATTCGACACATCGATAGTAGAGGAGTACAACTTCGAAAAACTGGACCTTATATATGTGGACTTGTGGGACCTCAAAAAAAAAAAAAATAAAATACAGAAACACAGACTTATTTTAATCAAAATTTGGATTTTAACCTAAATGTTCTAAAATCTCAAAGCCTGCATTTTAATTGAATGCAATTTTGAAAATTCTCATGTGTTTGTAATCATATAGCAACGTCTTTTTTCAGACCTCTATTA
The DNA here is from genome assembly GCA_004302925.2 of Cochliomyia hominivorax. Lineage (NCBI taxonomy): Eukaryota > Metazoa > Arthropoda > Insecta > Diptera > Calliphoridae > Cochliomyia > Cochliomyia hominivorax. The sequence continues at coordinate 48,541,850 of PYHX02000413.1, forward strand.
AATATACCACAATATCCCACAATATAGATCAAAAAAATTTCATTTTTTTTTAAATTTCCTCACATTTTTTATAAAATTTGGATTTTAGTAATAAAATTTTTAATTCTTTTAGAATTATATTTTTCCTTTAGAATTATAATTTAAGCCAGATTTTATTATAAATAAATATTTTATTGCAATTAAATAATTTTTCATTCCTCGAAAATTCATAAAAAGAATAATTAATTTACTTTGTTTATAAAGATAAATTTCTGGACATCAAACAACAAGATTCAAGTTAATTAATATCTTTTTGAGATCGTATATCCCACATGTTAATATTAATGTTAAACAGTTTTTACATTGAATTAACATTTTATAAATATTGATTTTTTATTAATTTAATAATTATTATTTCTTAAATTTTCCTAATTTAAATTTTTTAAATTTTCTAATTATTATTTCCGCTTCCTTTTTGTTCAAATTCACATTAAAATCAAACATTCTGTAACGTTTTTAAATGGCAGCACTTCAATTCAAAGTTTTCTCACACAATCACAACTGAAAAGCTTTCTCTTTTTATAACGCACTCTAACGGTAACTATTGCAACTAAATTAAATGAAAAGCTTTTTTCATGTTGTGGGCTGTTTGCTCTCTGTTTCTTTAGCCCATAAAATGAGACAAATATTGAAGAAAGAGCTTTCATAAAACTGAAAAAACAACAACAATAAAGAACTTTTTACTTAAAGGGAGAAATGTGAAGAAATAGAAATAAATAAATAAATAAATAATTTCAAAAAGAGAAATGACAAATAGAATAAATGACAAATAAAATTTATTCAAATATAAAAAACGCGGATTTATGAGTCTAAAATTTAGTGTTAAATATCAGAATGATTTAATGACTCTCAAAAATGTTATTTTAATTTGTTTTTGTTAATAAATTTTAATTGTTTAGGAAAAATGATTTATTCGTCTCATTACTAAATTTAAATTATTAATGAATTTAATAGTGAATAATGAAACATGTGACTTTTTGTAGAGGACTTTAATTGAAGATGATGTTGATTGCAAAAAAGAAACAAATTTCTTGATGAATAATTCCAAAAAAATAATCGCAAAAAAAATCCAGTAAGTGATCACATGAAAACCTTTTTATACCCTCCACCATCACAAGTGGTGTCATTTTGTGTGTAACGCTTAGAAGGAATCAGAATCAGATCTCAGAAACCATAATGTAAATATATTCTGGCTTCAAATTTAAATTTAAGTTCTAAGAAGCTTTATATTAAAAGATATAGACCGATATCTGCATCAGCCTGTAAATTCAAGCGAACAGGTAGTTCATTTCCTTATAGAATCTGCCATAACTTTGGACACCTTAAATTCTCTTTTAACAAGAGTCCAATATTTGGATCCCATCGTACAAATTTTACATTATTACTTTTGAACCACTGAAGGACTTGTTTACCATAATGACGGGTTACCAAGTCAGACCAAAAATAAGTCCAAATGAATTAAAGCAGCCTTTTTTGTACAAATTCCTTGGTTAAAATTTCGGTATTAATAGAGCCAGTTGTAACAAATGATTGGCTTCTTTTGCCGCAACTGCATATTACTTGCCCAACTATGATTTTTGGAAAATTTTGACAGTTTTTGGATCTAAGACTTTTCTTTAACATTCCCTCGAACATCAGTAACATAAAATTTTTGGCCGGCATCTGCCAGCAAAAATATATTTTTTAAACACTTGACTTCCGCGCTTTGTTTTTAGCCTTCGGATTTTTTAGCAGGGTTCCTATCGTGAACTTCACGATACCAAATAGTACAACCACTAAGCACTAACCAGGTTACTATTCTACCGGATGTGTTTGGAGCTATTTTGAAAATGCTTCTACCTGAATCAGTTTTTCTATCAACGGATAAGTTCTCCTGTTTAACAAGCAATTTGAATGCTTGGCCATCTTTTTTTTTTTTTTGTTGGACCAAGTTAGGTTTTGTTGAAAATATTCAATAATTTAAGTACGGACTTTTTCCTGGTCATTTTCATTTGATCAGATTAACAATAAATTAATTTGTTTGACATTAAACATAATAACTGACATGTTTTTCAAAGGTTACTTGATCAAAAAATTTTTCGATCTCAGTCCTTAATAATTCGCAAAATAATTTAGAAACCTTTCAGAAAATAAGTCAGAGTAAGTGATCTTGTCAAAATCTTTTTGAACATTCAAATTTTTAGGAGTTATGAACCGATTTTTTCAATTCCCAAATTAAGCTTTATTTTTCGACATCTAACTCGAGCTTTATATAAACTTAGTTCATTTTCAAATACCGTTTTAACAGGTTTTCCATTTTTAACATTTTGCTGATCCTCACTTGTGCGACCTTTGGAATTCTCTAAAAATTTATTCATTTCTGTTTGAATTCTATGGTTTACGGATTTATTTCTATAAGATTTCAATTCTTTTTACTAAAACATTTGTTTTTGATTAATTTTTTATTCAAAGTTTTATATAGAAATTTATATTTAATGAAGCCGATCAATCAAAATTGTAAACAAGTTTTAATCTTTAATTAACAATATTTTTATAATTTAATTAAATAGTTTTAATACAATTTAAATAAACTTTAAGAAACATATTAATTGAATTATAAGATTTTAGTAATTAAAGTGAGATTTTAATTATTGTCTGGGCATTTAGGTTAAAAGTATTAAATTATAAATGATCGTGTTCTACAAATCTAAAATATTTAAATCAACATTTTTTTGATATAATATATATTTATATAATATATATTTATAGCAAATTTGAACTGATCTGATCAAAGTAATAGCAAAATGCTTAGAGAAGATCAGTGATCGTTACATACAAATATGTGATCAGTTTTACGTCAGTATAAAAACTATGGAAAGATTAATATATATCATAGGGATATCATTATATATGGTATAAAGAAATAATTATTCCTTGTTCGCAAAAGGCTTCCGGATTAACGACACAGAGGATATTCTAATATACAGAATTAACTATTGAAAGCCCCGATATTTAAGCATTATTCTATGTGTGCCCATTGTGGATAAACTACATTCGATTATAAAATAGATATTAAATCGATCTTCATAAAGAACTTACTGGTGTTAAACTAAATTGAAACAAAAAGTTTTTGGAGGTTAATTCTAATTCTGGAGGTAATTTCTGAAGCCATTCTTAACAGTGGGCCTTTCATGGAAGTTAAAGCCCAATAAACTGTAGTCAATTCAATTAATGTATAATTTGAATATTAAAAATTTTAAAAATCGAACAACCTGATAAAATGAGTAAGACCCATAACTTATCTGCTTTAAAAACTCTCCTCAAAAGCGGATCTTATATGGAAATTACATGAACAATTTTTTTCCATTACCAATCTTGGCAGCATAAAGCTTCCACAGAGCATTACCATTTTCCCAAATAAAATTGCCTTGTTCTGGATCTTTAAGAATCAAACGTTTCCGGGTTATTCACGACCAGCAACGGCTTCTTGATCCTTGATGATTCCACTCAAGCGGTATTTTGGTTATCTCCATTTGATACGTTTCATTTGTTGTTTGGGTTTCTCGTTTTTAATGTTGCAGAGTTCTTAGTTGCTAATTCAGGGTTCCTATTTAGATATTTAATAAATTCCTAATGCGTAAAAGCGAGGGCATTTCAAAGTTCCATTTTAAGACCTTTTCTACTGAACCGATTTTAAAAAGCAAGACAAGTTTTTTCAAACCGTTCAAGTTAAGATACCTCAAATATCGCTCCATAACATTTCTTAAACTGAACTCTCAATACGACCGACTTATTTAACGTTCCTGACCAAATCTCCCGATTATTGTTAATACGGCAATTGACAGAATTTTTTCTCACGGAATCTCCAACAGCAGCAAAACTTACCGACTTATCTATCTGTTGAAAAAGTTCTGAATTTGTTATGACTCAAGAATGTTAAAGGTTTATTAAACGAAATATTAAATGATCAAATTTAAATTTTTTTATTAAAAATTTGCATCAGAGACTTTTAAGAGGTCTTTAATGGATGGACAAGAGGTCCAGTCGATCTAGAAACTCCACTGCTATAATATCGGTTACATTTTCAAATTTTAAAATCTTTGCTTAATAAATTTTTATTAATTTCAGATCGTGTAAATTCAGATTTTTATTTAAAATTTGCATCAGAACCTTTCAGGAGGTTTTTGAAACGATGGTAAAGAGGCCTAGTCGATCTTAATGGCTCTACTACTAAACTATTTTTAAATGATCAGTAGGCCTCACGTCGTGAAAATTTAAACCTCAAAAACCATGGAGAAATATGTCAAATCGATGTTAATGGCACCACTGCTGCAACATCGGTTTTCTTTTCATATTTTAAGATCTTTGTCTTGGATACGTATATCCAATTCCCGTAAAGCATAGGAATTAGGTATTGTGTGATATATCCGATGGTCAAATAAAGTAATCGTTCTACTTTACAATATTAACTTGGATTAAATCTCACATAATTTCTTTAAATAAAAAGTTTTAAAATCAAAATCCCAAAATAACTTAATCTTAACCTTAAAAAATAAATCATAGAATTTAAAATAAACAAATATGATACACCAAATGACATTGATGTCAGTTATACAAGGAAATATTTATTTTTAGATTTTAATTATATATATTTTTTGATTTAATGGCAAAATGATGAAATGACAAAAAATAATAATAATAAAGATGGAACATTTTGTATTTTTACAATAACAAAATAAATTGTTTTTATTATATTTAGCACACAATTAATTTGGAATGGGAACTATGGAATTGTAACTCAAGAGACTGGACTTTAGGCTATTTGAAATGAAATGAATGTTTTGGTTACGAAGCTTTCAAAACATTTGATTGCACAATCATTTCACCATAAATCTGATCTGAAAAGACATATAAAAAGAAAATTCGATCTATAGATAAATATATAATATTTGTTATACTGATACTTAATCATCATTTTGTATCACGCGAATTGGTATGATTTTGTTACGTGCCCTAAAATCTGTAATATGGCAACACGAACTGTCAATCATGTATGACAATATCTACTGACAACTTACGATGATTTTGAGTTGCCAGTTTAAAATGTTTAAAACTTTGGCAACACTAACTATCATTATGGTTCAGTTTAGTGTTGCCAACACCTGCTGACAACTTATGATGATCTTGAATTAACGTTCAGGAACGTTAAAAATGAGAAACGAATTAGGAGACGTTTATTATATCGCTTGAATATTAATTCAGTAACGTCAAACAAATATTTAAATCATGTTTTAATTGCTATAAATAGATGGCAAATAATTGGAAAATCCTCTAGATAAAAAAATGAACCTACAATTGGAGATATTTTGTAAAAATATTCCAAATAAATTCCATGTGAATGACAGAAAAATCACAAAATACTATAAAAATATAAAAACGGCAATTCCGAATTCTATATCATCTATTGTTACAATATAGATTGCAAAATTTATCTGATTATTTAAATGGGTTATATTATCCAGAGGCAGTAATTTCAAAAGTAATCAATGAACTCATTTCGATCGCGGCTTTAAATTTTTTTCTGATTATCAAAATATTCAGAGGCAGCAATTTCATTAACATTCCATTGGGTTTCAGTTTCGAATTGAAGATATGAACTCATCATGATAGCGGTCGTAAAGTCTTAAGTTGTTCTTTTATTATATCTTTGAACTATAACTGGTTCCATATGATCCACAACTTCCTGTTATACAAGTTACTAATAGTTGGACACATTATTAAAAATATTGTCCATCATTATTAAACACAATTTCTTTCACTTGCGTTTAAATAATACTACGGATTAGATGTGAAGAAGGAATTTTCCAAACCAAGTTCTGATGTCCTATTCTGAAGCGAAAGTTATTCCAGTTATTGTGTTCAGTGTAGATCGAAACAAATGATAGTTATAAAGGAAAAGGTCACCATTTTCTAAATATATTCCATAGGTTTTGCAACATGCATCCCAGCGTGATCTTAAAGAAAGATTATGGCTTCGTGTCTGATCGAAGATTGATCTCTTCTAATGGATCATTTTTTTCAGTACAAGTTACTATAATACATTGACCCATTTTTAAATGTCTCAAAATATGAAAGATTATGACAATGATAGTTCTCTTCCAATGAATTTATTATCTTCCGTACCGATACCCTGTGATCGCGTGACCCTATTTTAACGGCTCATAATACGAAACTTTCTATTGGTCGCACCAAATACAGAGCATTATCTGTTATAGGCGACGTCGTGAAAAATTTCATAGGTTTGATCGAACTTTGTTCAATCCCAGTGGATGAATTGTCTTCGGTACAAGTTTCCTATGATCTTTTCACCCAATTTTAGCGGCTCATAATACAAAACATCCAAATACACAGCATTATCTTGGCTACTGCGTTGGTTTGCATTTTGGGTCTTCGTAATTAATGATCACTAGTAAAAATAGTATTCGAAATTGACTTCTTCAAAATCTTACAAGTTCATCTTGCATTTATAGATAATCTTCGTGGAGTTATGCTCACCTTTTTGGTAAAGACTGCAAAAAGACTTCTTGCTTAGGATGGGGTCTACACAAACTCGTGTTACAATTCCACCAAATTGGTATCGCCCATGACCCATAGGCCCTCACCTACAATCAGGGAATATGACACCTAATTGCGCTCATAATTTAAGGTTTCAACATTATAATGCGTAGTTCACCCATCTGAATCTTTATATTTCAAGAGCTAGACCACAAGAGGGGTCTTAAATTATCTTAAATTATTTCCCGGTGTCTCAATCGAAACGATAAACTTAATATACCAATCACTAGCTGAGGTAATGGAGGGTATAAAACACCGCAAAACATACCCAACAACACATCATTAAACACACATGTAGCTAAAACGGCGACAATTATTCTGAGACTTGCATTTCAAACAAAATCATATATGGAATCTGATTAGGGGAGCGAAGGGAAGGATAATGGGAAATTTTTTGCAAACTAATACACATACACATACAAATTGGCTTGTGTTGGCATGTGTGAGAATATGAGCTTTTAAGCAGGTTTATAGTTACAATAATTAATAAAATGCCGAACAAACTGACGAATTGACTGTCGGTATGTGAGTGGAACAAACAAACATACAAACAAACATTCTTAATCATTTTTAATTTAGCAAATTCATCTACTCGAGTACAATTCTATAAACATACAACCAAACACAAGTTTTTGTTGTTTCTGTTTCTGTTTTATTGTGATGATAAAAACCGAACATCATAATCGTATTTTGCCAAGAGTGAGTAACGGAGTGAGTGAATGCATTCGTTTAGAATTCTTCGTTTATAAAATCGTTTGTCGTATTAATTTTATTTTTTTCTACTTCCACTTTTTTTGTTGTTCTCTATTTTTTTCTATTCTTCACAATCAAACTCTCGTTTCGAACAGAAAAAAGCACGTGTTTTTCAAACGTGATAACAACAAATTCACTACGAATAAAATAAACAAATAATAACAACAAAAGTGTGTACGTCGTACTACTATTAACATCATAGACGTAGACATAGACGTTGACGTTTGCAGTAACTGTTAAGAATAACAGCGCTGTAGCAGAACTCAAGGTAAATACAATGACAGCAAGAAGTTGACGTTAATGTGTTTATCTAGACAATTTGTTGTTGGATTTAATACGTTTTAGCTCGAATAGAAAAACATTTTATTTGTTTATTTTTATATGTTTTTTTTTCTCATTTAGATTTAAATGTAACTAAACTTTCAGTTAACTGGACATGTGACGTTATTATAGGTGAAATATCTGCCTACGATTGTATTTTAGGGGGTGTGTGTGTGTGTCAAGAAACAGATCTTTCAAGAATAGAAAAAAAATAATATTCAAAAACGCTACCTTTGATCTCCGTACTGTTTCAAAGGGTCATAATTAGCATGTTAATAAGATTATATGCCACCTGTTGCTGTTGACATCGGCAAAGCTTCTGTGAGATTAAAAATTGTATTTTTCCAACCACAAAATATATATCGAAAGGTTTAAATGCCTCTTAACCACAGAAAAGGTTAAGTCGAAGTTTATATTTGTAAATACATTATGAGAGAGGGGATATTATGGATTTTGGTGCATCATCTTACAGATCCTTTTCTAGCAAGAGGATGCAGTTGGTCTCGTCAATTAGCAAATAGACATATGTGTGCCGATTTTAAGCAATACTGAAGTCCCTTCTTCGAAGGTGAAATTTCTAGGCTGATGTCAAGACTCTTTGAGAATTACAGGACTCAAAATATCTTGTCCGACTCTATGGCTTTTATATTCTGAACTTCGATAATCTATCTGCAATGAAATCTCTAATGGCGTACTTTTATAGGAAATAGTAAAACATTATAACATAGAGCTCAAGATATATAACCAATTTATCCTTTCTGTCAAAATATGTTCCTTTTCTAGCAATAGATCTTACTCGTCAACAGGTCTTTAAAGTCAACAGACAGATATTTGTGAAACGATAATCATCCACGCTGCAGTCGGCTTTTCGAAGGTGATATTTTTCGGCAGAAGTTATGAATATTTTGAAAGTTATAGGACTGACTATTATGCGCCATCTCTATTCCTTTCGCAAATTCGATAATCTATCAACAATGAAAGCTCATTCGGATGTATATCTAAACAAAATCGAGATTTTCAGTCAAATGAATCTCAAAAGAGAGATTTTTTCTGATAACCTCACACGATCGCTTTTCACCTTGTTTTTTTACTCTCATATCTTACCTCATATTATTGGTGACTGAGTGGTAGGTACAAATGGCGGGAGATTTTTCATGCAAAAAATGATTGAAATTAAAATATCCCGTCGGAGTATTGTACCGAGGAACCGCTATATATTTATCATTTGAATCCCGCCTTCTTGAGACTTATTATATTGGTGAATTCGTTGTAACTTTATGTTAGAAGAAAAACTTTCGGGAAAGTATTGCGCACAGGGTCTCACTAAAAAACTAAGAGAAAAATACTAAGCATCTGGACTGCGGTAAAACTTTGAATATTCCTTTTAAATTAGGACAAACCGGGCAACCACATTACTTAATCCCTCTTTATGTGCTCATTGATCTTATTCGTCTCAATTTGAATCTAGAGCCAAATGAATTTTCGCCTTAATTTGAATTCATTCATTTCCATTTAAGCGAATACAATTCATATCTTCAATAATTTTCTATTAACTGTTGGAAATCAACATCTCACGATCGGAAAGTTTTTAAAATCGGGTCAAATTTTCAATATTTCATTCTCTTAAGTCACTGACATTTCCCGGTACAATTAATTTAATTCCAATCATTCCCATAAGGGTGTGGGTGCTTGCAGCTTCGTGTATTTAAATAGATGAATAAATTTTCCATTGGCCTTTTACCCCACAGTTCTTCCAAAAAAATGAATGGACTCAATTAATCGCTCGGTAATCTAAAAGGTGGTCAATGAATTATAACATCTTCATTTTACTTAAAATAAAACGATGTTCTAAATTCTTGATTAGATTGGCTCTTTTCAAGTTCTTTGGCTGTGATTCAAAACTGTTGGGTAGTAGTTGGTAATGTCCTCAGCTCTGTTCATGAGATGCTGATGATGATTATGAATTTCTTCAAATGAAAATGTTTAGTCAGAATAATAATGTTGTTGATGTTGTTCTTTCTACAAGAAAACTACGTCCATATGATTGAAACATGTGATTTATGTTTAGGACACTCATACTCACTCACCCATACAATTACACGTATTATAAGTTAAGATTCAGCTAAAATAATCTGTTGCACAAAAAGGTCTTGAAGAACGATTAATTTTTTTTTGTCTGATTTGTTTTGTTAGCAAAAGGAATATGGAAAATGATAAGGATTTTCAAGGATTCTAAGTATATATGTAAATTATTTTTATATTAAGTTTATTTAATAAGAAGATATTTTTAAAATTAGTATTTAATTCGAATTCAATTTTTCTTTGCAGGTAAGACATTAATTGATTTTATTTATATTAACTATTTGTATTACAAGGTAAGTTATAGAATTAATACAATAACTAATTCTTGCTGTAAATCGGGAACACTGTTGGTTACTATTATTCTGGTGATATTTGAATATCAAACCTGTTTAATTCCAAATTATCGAGATTGCTTTAGGTATCGACCAATAACTGGGTTTCACTTGATCCGATTCTGACTATTTAAAATACAGATGTGCGCAGGAATACAACAAACGATTTGATTACATTTAAATGATTCGTTCGGATAAAAGTGTGCAAAAATTGAATTTTTTCCGAAATAACGGATTTAATATATTCTTATCTGAAAAAGCACTTAAATATTTACAATGTGATTTTTTTAGATAATTTACACACCCTATAATTCTTGGAAATAATTCCTCTAATATTTTTCTTTAAATACCATCCAACACTACAAGTGTTGAAGAGGGTAAATTAACTTTGTCATAACGAGTGTTAAGCGAAAAAGGAATTTGAGTCGATTTAGTTATGTCCTTATGTCTGTCTATTGTTCTTACGCTCAAATCCACAATAATTGACAGAGCGCAATGTAATTTGTCCTGAGTATTTCCTATAGTCGTGAATCAGTCGGTTCAGTATATTAAAAGATATACCCCAAATCTGAGGCAACTTCAACGTTCAAGAAAAAAGCTTTTGGAAATTTGTCAATTATAAATCGATTATATTAAGCTATATATTATATATTAAGCTATATGTACTTCATTGCCATTTCAATAGCTATCAAAATCGGTTTAGTAGAAAAAAGTTATAGCTAAAAATATAGCTAAATTTATGACTCCGTGTTTCGTATTCTATTTAAGAAAAACTCGTATATATTGTATACGTATGAGTGAGTGTGTATGTAGAAAAAATATACACATATATGTGGTGGAGGGTACTCATGATTCGGCAGAGCATTCTAACTTCTTTTAATTTACTTTTTCTGGAACATAATATTTTCATTACAAAAATAATATGAGAAAAAATATTTTGGAATAATCTTAATTTGGTAATTAATCTTATCTTATATAAAATATATCTCCAAATAACTATAGCAAATTCTTGTAGCTATGAAACCTCTTCCAAAAAAAAAAAAACATACACGAGCAGAACGTGACTCTCGTGAATTCAGAATATTTAGGCATTTCATTTTAACACTCGATATTAAAAAAATAACTTAAATAAAATAAGACCTTTTTTATGTTCTTATCACAAATTACTTGTAGTTTATAAATATGGAACTGGAATTGAAATTAAAATACTAAAATATAAATAAAAGCGATTTTAATATATTGAAATTATGGACCAAAACTGGAATATTGTTAGAATTCTATTAGAAACCCACTTTGACAAACATGTTCTATTTATTTTAAAATGACAACAAACATTATTTTAAAATAATTGTAATTGGAGACTCAAGCGAAAAAAAACTGAACAAACATTTCTTTTACACATTTCAAGTACATGAACCCATACTATGATAGATTCTCATATATATAGATATTAAAAATTTATACCAAAATATTTAAAATGAATATTTTTTTTATAGAATTGAAATTATGGATAAATTTTTATATATGGATTCCTGTCAACTTGATTATTTGAAATAACAGATATGTAAAAGAGTTAATTGTTTTGTTAACTACTTATGGACTAGATCATAGTCCGATCTAAGAATTGCACAACAGTTCAATATGTGTACTGACTATAGTCCAGTGTAGAAACTATACGATAGTTACGTTTATGAAATATACTTTAGTTTAATCTCTGGACTAGATTATAGTCCAGTCCCTGGACTAAACTATAGTCTAATTTCTTTAATAATATAAAGTCCAGTGTCTGTACTAGACTATAGCAGTGTCTCTGGACTAAACTATATTCCACTATCTGGACCATGAATTTACTATTGTTTAATCCAGTCAATAAACTGAAATATCGTGTTGCCTAAAGAATAAACTATGGAAAATACTTTAATTCAGTCTGTGGAATGTTGTATAGTCTAGTCCATGGTCTAAACTAAAGTTCAATCTGCAGACTAAACTATATTTTAGGCTGAAACTAAACTTTAGGCCACACTATAGACTGAACTATAAACCACACAATAGTCTAAATTATAGTTCATTATTAATTAAATTATAGTCCACTCTATTTACTAAACCACACCTAATCAATGGACTAAATTATTGGCCAATGTATAGATTAAATTATATTCCACACTACAAACTTAACTTTAGTCCAGTCTGTTAACTAAATCTTGGTCCAATTCATAGACTTAATTCTAGGTTACACTACAGACTTAAATATAATGTGTTTTTTAGATAAAATTGCTACTTATGGACTAAACATGAGTCCAGTCTCTGAACAAAACTATAGTCCAGTTTTAAGACTTAAATATATTGCAGTCACTGGAATAAAAATCTAAACTAAGAAATAGTACACTGGAATAAACTATAATACAATCTCCGGACTAGACTGTAATCCAGTCACTGGACTAAACTATAGTCCAACCTCTGGGATAAACTATAATATAGTCTCTTGGCTAAACTTTATTAAGATCAGTGGAACTAAACAATAATATAGTATCTAAACTAAACTTTAGTCCAGTCTTTGGATTAAACTATAGTTCAGTATCTGGACTTAGTTAAAGTCCAGTGGCATATTTAAGCTATAGTTCAGTATCTGAACTAGACTATAATCCAGTCTCTGTACTAAACCAGTTTTTCGACTAAACTATTGTCATTCTCTGAACTAAACGTAGTACAGCCTCTGGACGAAATTAAATCATAGTTTCTGGGCTAAATTATAGTCCAGTCCCTGGACTAAATTTTAATCCAATTTCATGACTATATTATATACAGATATAGACTAATACATATGATAATCTGTAATACAGTAAATAGTTAAAGTTATAATCAAAAATAAAAAAAAAACAAGTCCAGTCAATCGACTAATATATAGAGAAGTCTGAGTTATAGTTCAGTCTATGGTGATGACTATAATTCCGTCTTTAATTTTAACTATATAGCAATAGACCATTCTAAACACTTCCTTATTAGCGTAATTTTATATCATCAAGTGGAAATTTTTATTAATTTACTCTTTTCAAATCTGTTCTTCACTTACACACACATTGTAGGAGTATTTGTTTATATATTTATGTGTGTGTGTAAGTGTGTATGAGTGTTGTTATTATTAGCCACTCATGTAAATAACCAAGCAACGATACAACCAACCAACCAACCAAACAACCAACCATCCATTCATTCAATTCAATCATGTGTTTGTTTGTAAAACTACTTATTTTACAATTGTATGGGTATGTAAACTTATACATACGTATTAATAGTATAGATGTACATATGTTTGTGTATGTATTACAGATCTAACGTTATTTACAACTAATTCATTCAGTTGATGTGTATGTATAAAGGTATGTGTATATGTATATACATACATATGTTTTAATATTGTTGTTATTGTCATTTGAGTGTGGCAAAAACACGTGCTTAGAACGCTGGTAGTCAGTGGGCTTTAGGTCATACTGAGATCCGCGTGACTTTATTTGCGCGATGCCAACGTGCAAATCTATATTTGTAAATGTGTTTATGCATGTGTATGTATGTGTGTGCGTGTATGTATTAGTGAGTGTTTGAATATCTATCATCTACCTTTATTTTGTTTGATTCCATCAACATTTCTGTAAATTCTTTTTTTCTAGTTGTGTTTTTATTTTGTTTGTTTATTTCTGTCATTTTTTTTCTTCTTCTTCTTATTTTTGTTTGCATTTGAATGTTCGTAAAAAAAAAATAGAATTATGGTTTCGTTTTTTTGCTTTGCATTTTTCTAATAGTCTTCTTCTTGTTGGTTTTATTGGAAGTTTTTTTTTTGTAAAAAAAATTTTCCCATCATTTTGAGTGCAGCTTATTAGTAAAAATAGATTCTAATTCAAATACAAATGTTGCTGTTTGAAATTACTAAAAAAAAGGGATCTAAATGATTGACTGTTGGCCGAACTGGTCATTATTTATGAAAGGGATTTGTAAAAAACAACAAAATTTAAATAAAACCCAAAAACTGATAAACTAATTGAATAACTGATATTAATAGAATATAGTTTTGCTATTGGAAAATAAAATTAAATATTAAATTTTCACTATTGAAAAGAAAATTTCACTAAAATCTAAAAGAGATTTTTAGTTTTTTTCTTACATTTTCTTTATATAAAACATAGTTGACATCACTTAAGTATTTTCACTTGTTAATATATACTTATTATACCCTCCACGACTACAAGTGGAAAACTTTGTCATTCCTTTTAAAAGGCTAAAAAGAAATCATCTCAGACCCCATCAAATCAAAATCTGAGTCGATTTAGCTATATCCGTCTTTACGAGTGTCCATCTGTCCGTCTCTGTGTCCGTTTCTGACACGCTCATGCCCAAAGTTATTGACAGAGCTCAGAGAAATTTGGTTTGCGTATTTGCTATAGTATCGAAAAAATTCCTATTTAAAATCAGCAAAATCGGTTCAATATATAAAAAGATAAAGGCCGATATCTGAGGCAGCTTCTAAGTTCAAATAAAAAACTTTCTCAAAATCATCAATTATAGATCGATAAAAAAGAATGATTATCATTATATATATATCATTATCCCTCCAAAAATTCCCAAAATTATAAAAGAGTTGTAACCAAAAATATAACTAATTGTATGACTCAATAAGTGTTTGAAAAAGGCTTGTATATATATATATATATATATATATATATATATATATATATATATATATATATATATATATATATATATATATATATATATATATATATATATATATATATATATATATATATATATATATATATATATATATATATATATATATATATATATATATATATAAATACACTTGTGAGTGTGTAGAACGAAACATAATGTATTTACTTTATGCGCATTAATGTTGGAAGGTATTGAATATTCGGCATTGCCGAATGTAGATTTCTTACTTCGTTTTATTTATAATTACATTATAATCAATTCTCTAAACAAACGCCATTCCAAAAAATTTTACACGAGTTTTGTCTATTACATTCCCCGTATCTTTTGTCACGATCAAGGGAAATAATTTGCTCTCTGATTTCGTTAAAAAAAAAAAAACAAAATCTAAATTAGTTGGGGAAATAAATCGCTATAAAAAATGTTTAAGCAAAATCTTTAAACAGATTTGTTTACACCCTCATTCGTAGTGATTACATTATCATGGGGTAGATCACGATCATGAGTAATGTTTAAGTTCGCTCTCTTTAGATTAAATAAAAATAGATTACGAATTTTTAACAGTATAAAATTGCATTTTGTTATGAAACCCCTCCACAAATAAAAAAGTCTCTCTTAAGAGATGACTGTTTACTTTTAACATTACTTGGTAATGTCTTATTCACCCTTTTACCTAATTTCTTATATTCTTGTTAACTTAATTTATTAAAAAAGAAATTATTTTCAATTATTATCTTAAGCCTTAAAATGATTAGTTTTAATTAGTGTCACGTTTCTTTAAAAGGTTTATAATTATGGCAGCTAAATAAACTGTAAATTTCTATTTTTTTAATTGATTTAAATATTTTACTATAAAAGTGTTATTAATAATTTATTCAAATTGATTCATAAAAATGCTAACTACTTAAATAAAGAAATATAGGGCAGATTTTTTCTCTGTATTGGCAGCTATTTCACAATAACGAACTAATCTTATATTTAAGTTGTTATAAGTAGATTACAGAAAACAACTTTTGTTAAATATTATTTTTTTCAAAATTTAAAAAAGTTAAATTTTGTAATTTTTTATAGTAAATAAAATAATTAGAAACATTTTTTAAATCATGTTAACAATTAATATTAATCATACGACAAGAGGTTCATTTCTCGACATAAATCTGAAAAAATACTACAGAGTTCACGCCTTTTAATAATCGTCTAGTCTTCAAAAGTAAACTAAACAGTCCAGTCTGTGGACCAAACTATAAAACAATCTCTAAATTGTATACTAAAGTATGGTCCAATCTCCGGACTGAACTATAGTCCCTTTCTGTGGGCTAAATAAAAATCTCTGGTCTAAAATATAGTGTAGTCTTTGGACTAAACTATAGTCCAGTATCTGGACTAAATTACAGTTCAATTTATCTACTTAACTGAAATTCATTCTATGGATTAAACTATAGACGAATCTCTGGACTAAACTTTAGTATAATATATTGACTAAACTACAGTCCAACTAAACGATAATGCTGTATTTGGATTAAACTATTGACCAATTTATCGACTAAACTATAAACTACTAAACTATAGGCTACATTATAGTCTAGATTATAGAATATTTGGTTTATGGACTTGACTACAATCTAAAATGTTATCTAACTATGGATAATAAAATTGTCCTTGTATTTGTTAAAAATATAATTTTTTCTAAATACTGATTATACTGCATTACAGTCGACTGTTTTTCCTAAATAAAGCATATTCCAATTCGGATATTTGACCTAACTATAGTCTACATTGCGGACCAGAATTCGATTCAAATTAAATAAATAATTAAAGACTATAATCTCAGTTGAAGATTAAGTTTTTGTCTATATTACAGATTTGAATATAATGAAAATTGTAGCTTTATATATTCCGATTTTATATAAGATTAAGTTCAGTCTACTGACGTAAATAGAGTTCAACCTGTGGTCCCATTTCTATTTACCAAACTTAAGTCACATTTACAATATTGCATAAAGCTCGGTTAGGATGTTCTATATACTAGAATATAAGATGGGATATAGACCAGTGTCTGAAATAAACTAGTCTAGAGTATATGCAATTAATGCAATATGCAATATTATTGAGCACAGCTGTAGCATTTAGACTTTAATCCAGATTATAGAGCAAATGCGATATCTGTGTTGTGGACCAGTCCAGTTTTTTTTACTAAATTATATCTCCCTTTATGGACTTTAATTTTCTACATTAAATAAAAATATTTATTAATAAATACCTTCGATTGTCAAACACATTGTAAAATTACTTTGAAAAAATAATTTCTTTTTTTTCGAAAATTTTCCGTCAACAATTTTATTAAAAATTCTTAACACGACTGTTTTCATTCTTTAGATTTTACTCTCTGGAAAAATTTTCAGAAAAAAATTTATATCAATTGTAAAAAAAAGTACAAAAATATATTGTATTTCTAATGTATCAAACAAGAAAAATAATTAATACAAATTGGTAACAGCGCAGTTGCAGTGGGCGCACTCAAACACACATACACACACCCACAGCAAACCTTAACGGAAACGTTGGCAGAATAAAACAGTTCTTTGGCTCTTAGACTCTTTTTTTGAATTTCATAAACAGAAATGTAACTAAATACACAACCCTTTTTGAGGTAAATGTAGATGTTGTTATTGTTGCTGCTGCTAATTTTTATTTTGCTGCTGCTGCTGCTGACGCTGCAGCTGCTGTTGAGGCTACTGGAAAATAAATGAAGAAAAATAAAATTGAAAAAAAAAATTATTGCTCACGTTTCACTGTACGTTGCAATACTGGCAAAAATTCACAACTGATACGACGTTTACTTATGCCGGTCTCAAGCATTTGATCGCTACGCTTTAAACGGACCGGAGAATATTTGTTACGGAAAATATTTACGGATTTTTAGACGTTTTGATAACGGAGCGTTAAGTGAAAAATATAGCAAATTAATAGAAAATTTCTTTGACGTTTTGAGAATATTTACATAAATTAACAAAATGACAACAATAATGGAAAAATAGCTTAAAAAGAAATTGAAAACTATTAATGAATATTTTAAAATATTAAAAAAAATAATTATATATAAAACGCATTTATTGAAAGAAATTGTGAAATAAAGTTTAAAGAAAATTATACATAATTTTGAAAAAAAAATAAATAACAAAAATATTGAAACACAAAATCGTGAAAAAATATAAAATGAAATGAAAAATGAAAATTATAAAATTTTGAAATATAGAAATATTTGAAAATAAAAAATCAGTGTTTGATTTAAAAAAATATATATTGAAATAAAACATATTTTAAAAATTTTTTAAAAAATTATCTAAAATTCAAAACTTTAAGTTTTAATATTTGAAAAAAACAAAATATTGAAATTAAAAGTGCTTTTTTATTTGTGGCACAATTAATATTCAACAGTTTTGATAATAAAAAAATCATCATTAAAGCGGCCTAAGTTATGGAACTTAACACAAATACAAATTAATAATTGTTATCATTCACTATTGATTTAAATTGTTTCTTAAATTTCCAATATTTTTTTAATATGAAAATCAAAATAGATAAAATATTGAAAAATTATCATCATTTTTACTCTATAACAATTCATCAAAAACTACAAATTCACTTACACTTACAGAGCGAACAGAAAAAAATCACCAAATCATTCATTTTAATAAAAAAAATCGCACATATAGAAAAATATATATAAATTTTTAAAAAATTTATATATTATTAACATTAGCATTACTATTAGACAAGTCATATTTTTATATACAAACAAACAAACAAGCAAACACTATAACTAGAGAACTACAAAAATATATACTCACATTTATTTATTTATTTTTTTAACAAGAAAAGGTATTATTTGCAACGTGACCATTTAATGAAAATTTTTATAAAAGAGTGAAATAAAAAAAAATTGCATTTGTTGAAAATATTTTTAAATGTTTTAGTTATTTTTATTATTATTGTTGTTGTCGTCGTAGCATTTGTTAAATTATTATAAACTTATCAGTTTAATGACGACTTTTGTTTTTAATATATTAAATAAATTATAAAAAAGAGCATAAAAGAGAAATGAAAGAGAAAGATAGAGAGAATTAGAATAATTACAAACAACAATTCTTACCGTCGGATTTTATAAAATTTTTAAAATATATCGAATCACGTGAAATGATCTTGCAAAATTATGAGATATAGACATTAAAAATTAAAATTAAAAAATAGAGCTCAACATATTTTTACTCAAAGAATAGTTTTTTATGCAGCGAATAAATACTTTTATCTCTGCAATATTACTATATCTTTTGCTTAAAAGATCGGTTAAATTTCTAGCATTCTACTCATAACGGCATACAAATGGAAATCTCTGTCCGACCGTCCTTCCTTATTATGAGATATAGTGATTAAAATTAAAAAATAGAGCTCAACATATTTTTACTCAAAGAATAATTTTTTATGCAGCGAATATATACTTTTATCTCTGCAATATTATTATATCTTTTGCTTAAAAAATCGGTTAAATTTTCGGCATTCTACTCATAACGGTATATAAATGGCAATCTCTGTCCGACCGTCCTTCCTTATAATGAGATATAGTGATTAAAAATTAAAAAATAAAGCCCAACATATTTTTACTCAAAGAATAGTTTTTATACAAAAATATATATTTTTTATATCTGCAATATTACTATATCTTTCACTTAACAGATTGACATAACTTCAGGCATTTTAGGCATAACAGTATGTAAATAGCAATGTCCGTCCATCCATCTTTCTTATATACATTAAAAGAAAATTCTTAGACTATATATCATTAAGTATGTAAAATTTAATTAACTCATAATATATTGAACTTTATTTTAATTGAGATATATGCCATACAAATCATCAGAAATTACTATTTTCGTTTCCTGAATAAAATGAAAAATTTACCCCTAAACTGATGTCTGTCCATCGGTCTGTTTTTATATAAACTTAAAAGAAAATTCTAAAGCCGTTAAAAGTAATAAAATAAATCCCAATATATTTTTATTAAAATAATAGTTTTCTATTTATTGAATAAATATTTTATACCTCTGGAATAGTACTATATGTTTTATTTAAAAACTCAATTTAATATCTGGGATTTGATATATAACGGTATATGAATATCAATGTCTTTCCATCTGTCCTTCCTTTATAAATATTAAAAGAAAATTTTAAACTATTCATTATTATATATGGAATATTGAATTAAATCATAATATATTGAAGCTTATTTTAATCGAGATATCTGCTATATAAACCATAAGAAATTATTATTTACGTTTCTTAAATGAAGTTTTAAATTTGACTTAAAAATTAAGTCTGTCCATCTGTCTGTCTTTATATAAGTTGTACAGATAATTGTATACATTTCTTATTTTTTTATCACAACTTATAAAGAATAAAGTCCAGATTTATAGAAAAATTTTCTATATAAAATTTATTAAATTATGTCGATCATTAATTAAGCAAAGTTTAAAATTTCCATTACAACATTCCTCCCATCTCTTCAGGTTTGTATTAGAAATTAATTCTATTATTAAACATTTCTCTGTTAGCTTTTCATAACTTATAGATTCGAAAGCCCAGATCTATCAAAATGTTTTCTATAAACAGTTAATTATACAGATCTTTTCTTAAATCTTTCGCTAAATATTTTAACTGTACATTCGTCATTTCTTAAACGAAATATAACTCTCTGTTAAATACTTATGAGTCTTAACCGGTTTATGTTTTTAATTCCAATAATATTAAGCATTTATTATTAAGTTTATTGGAACAGATCTTTGGATATATGTTCTGTATACAATTTTTTTAAACAAAGTTTAAACTTTCTGATTAATATTAAAAATATTCTTCCACATTTCCAGATTTCTTTTACAATCAAATTCTAAACTTATTAAACTTTTCAAATTCGGTCTATATTTTTTTAAGTTATAGAAATTAAAAGAATAGTTTCTATATAATGTTTCTGAAATTATATTGATCGTTTCATAAAAATTACTAAAACTATTTTCCTCAAAATTATGTCCATCCATCCGTCCTTCCATATATATTTTAAAGAAATGTAATTCTGTGTAGACTTAGAAATATTGTTTATATATATCGAAATCTAGTCCAATTTTTTGATGTCTGGATCATAGAAATATAGTCTTTATAAATTTTGTTAAATTATACCGATCTTTCTCCAACATGAATCAAAATATTTTCCCACAAAATCGAGTCTGTCCCTTAATTTTTCCAAATGCATGTTATAAGTAAATGCTCAAGTATCAATGTGTTCTGAATATCCACTTTTGCCACAATTTATGGAAATCTGATTTACAGAAATATATTCTATATAAATTTTAAAAATCTTTTCTAACGGGAATTTCCATTAAAATTATGGAATTTTAATTTGTATAAATTATTTTACAGATAACAGAATTTAATGACACTTCTTGAAGCCCCGATATATGAAGTTATCTTTTAAAATAAATTGAATAGAGTGACTTCTGTCACTCTCAAGTATTTTATTTTATTTATAGAAACATCTTTTTATTAAATTTTATTAAATTTTACCGCTCTTTTTTGAATTTCCATTAAAATTACTTGTCATTCCATATATGTTTGAAAAGTTATATCAAACTTCTAAGAATTATTTTTTAGATAACAAAATCCATGAAGCCCTTCTACATTCTTAAATTATAGCGGTCGTTTTCTAAAAGGATATTAAACTTGTAGCTTAAAATGATATCTCTTCATTAGTATTTTCATTTTTACATTAAAAGTTTTAGTTTAGAATTTATTAGAACTCATTGAAGTTCCCATTCTTTAAACCCTTCGCATTTATATACATTCGTCCTTCAAAATTATGTCTGTTTTTCGTCTGAAATTAAAACTAAAAACTCATACAAACATTTAAACAGTACCAGCTCGTGTGTATTCACAAATGAATAACTTCGTCTCCTGGGGACAAGTTGGCGAGCATTGATCTTAAATTTTCACTTGATAAAATCACTTAAGCCGTATTTAGTTTTCAAAATAATACTTTTCTTGTTAAAAATGCTTAAAACCCATTTCATAAAAACAAATTCTCAATCATCAAATTATTTAAAATAAATTAACAAAAAAAAAACATTTGCTACTTTCCTTTTCTTAAATTTCAAAATATAAATATTGAAAATATCCCATCACCAATTTAATTTTGAAACTAACTTGTCTTAAATTTGATTTCAAAACGAAAAAATAATTCCAGAATCTAAAGTATTTCAAAAATAAATTGAAAAAAAAAAAATAAGTAAATAATTTAAATAATAAATTATAATAAAATATTAATTAAAATTATTAAATAATAAAAAATTAAAATTATAAAAAAACAAGAAAAATAATTTTATTTAAGTATAAATTACAATGAAACTAAATCAACTTAACTTTTTGCAATTATTGTGGCAGTTGAATAAATATCATTTTATAGAATTAAAAGTTTTGAATACTTAAATTTGAAAATCGCTCCCCAAAAAAATATTGAAATTTATTTGGATAAACTTCAGCAACAAAAAAGTGAAAAGAAAAAATAATACAAAGTTTCGACAAAAAATTGGCTTTAAAGACAAAAAGTTGTTTTAGCAACATGTCTTCGGAAACAACTGCATGTGCTGGATTTTTCCAGGATCATGCTAATACCGCCGCCATTAATCAATATTTTCAACAATTGAATTCACAAACGGCAGGTGGCAACACATTGACAAATAGTAATAGTGATAGTGGCAACGATGGCAGCTTAACAGGACGTAGTACTTCTTCATCGGGTGATAGTACCCGGAGTAGTGTTAGTAGTACTGATTCCACTAAATCTTGTCGAAATGCGACTGGAACAGGAGGAACCGGAAATAATATTATAACAGCAGGAAATGGTAATAGTAATACTAATCAATGGTTAAATATGCAACAACAACAGCAGCAGCAACAACAACAACAACAAAACCAACAGCATTTACAGCAGCAGCAGCATCAGCACCAGCAGCAGCAGCAACAACATCAACATCATAATCAGCAACAGCAGCAACAACAACAACATCATCAGCATCAACAACAACATCATAATCAAACGCAGCATCAACCGCAACAACATTTACATCATCAAACTATGCATCAAACTCATCACAGTAATAACCCGCAACATCAACAGCAGCAGCAACAACAACAGTTGCAGCAACATCAGCAGCTGCAACAACAACAACAACAACAACAACAGCATCAACAATTATCCGCCGCTCTTAGCCAATCTTTACAACAAAATCTAGCAGCAGCTAGTGCATCAGCCGCTGCTGCTGCAGCTGCCGCTTCGGTAACCACAAATCCTCATTCGATATTTGGTTCGGGAAATTTCCACTATAAAACTAATAATTCCTGGTCCATACCCTCGTTATCTTGTTATCAACGTATCTACAATGAAAATGCTCATTATCAACGTAATTTTAACAATGTCAACAACAACAATAACAACAGTAATAATAATGACTCAACAAATGTGCCACAAAATGTGACCAATACAACAAATACTAATAGCAGTAATAGCAACAATAGCAGTAATACCAGCAGCAACAACAACACGAGTAATATCAATTCATCAAACAATAATCACAACATTAATAATGGTAATATCAACAACAACTACAATTTAAATAACAATAACAATATTAATAATAAAAATAATTATACATTAAATTTTGGTAATAATTCCTCAGCATCAGCTACCACCGTACAACATATGGCAAATGCTGTAGCGGCTGCCGTTATTGCCAACGAACATCAAAATCATTTAAATAGTTTAAAAACTCGATTTCTACCATCAAGTTCAGGTGGGTTAGATTTTTTTCAGTTTAGTTAAAAAGTATATATTTTATATATGAAGTCGAAATATATATATAACGATATTTTTTTAAATCCTAAAATTATCGGAAATTTTAAAATAAAAAAATAAAAGATATAGTTTTTATGGGTTAATAGCTATTTCGGACTAAAATTGGCTTTATTAAAAATCCATTATAATCCTTTATATATTTCAATTTATTGACTATAGTTTTTCTCCATTTATCTGGAATTTGCAATAATCTATCACTGTAGAAACTCTGAATCAAAAAAAAAATCGGACCCAATTTTTTGTGCATAATAGATGGAAATATTTTGATCAGGTTATCAACCTGAGTATTAACAACATTTCCTTGCGCCATTCTGAATGTTGCTTTAAAAAGACCTGTTAGTTAAAATATAGATCGGATCTTCTCTCAGTTCGGCCAAATTACTTAAATTTTCCATTTTCAACTCTAATACTTCAATCAGTCAAAAATTTTGATAAAGTTTATATATGACATTTTGAGCACTTTAGTCTCAACAGCTTCAAAATTTCATTTGAGTGATGTTGTAAGCAAAACTCACAAAGTACATCGATTTTGATGATTTAATCCAAAGTTAGTTAAAACAACCCTATAAATATTACCACCGATTTTACAAACACAGATATCAAAATCTTCTTAGTCTTTCGATCTTATAAAGAAAATATTGAACAAATAAGAATCACGGATCAAAGCAGCATTAAGTTCAGTTCTTA
Source organism: Cochliomyia hominivorax (assembly GCA_004302925.2). NCBI lineage: Eukaryota > Metazoa > Arthropoda > Insecta > Diptera > Calliphoridae > Cochliomyia > Cochliomyia hominivorax. The sequence continues at coordinate 48,566,336 of PYHX02000413.1, forward strand.
ATTTAAAGATTTAAAATTGAATTGAAAACTTTGCCTCAAAACTAAAAACTCTTTTAAAAATTCCATCATAACTAATATATGTGATGATTAAGTAGCTAAAATTTTGCTACATAAAAAAATAATGTAACTGAACTAATCATATTAAAAGGAAAAATAATGAAAAGCAACAAAAATCAAATCATATATTTTTACAGAATATAGATTTTTTTAAATCACTATTTTTGAGGACAGACACTAACACTGAAACATATTTGAATAGACTTACAGGTCACTATTAAAAACTAGATTATGGACCAAAATTATAACAGACTCATAGTCTAAACCATTAAGCAATTTATAGTTTATTGTCCAGTGTATAAACTAGTTAACAGTCTAGCGAAAAATCCAGACTGTAAACTGGTTTATATTACAGACTGTAAAGTTATTATATTTCATATTGTAAAATCGGATTACAGTTCAGGCTGTAAACTTGTTTATGGTCCACGCCGTTAACTCTTTTATAGTACAGAATGTAAACTAGTTTATAAACCAGACTGTAAACTCTCCAAACTGTAAACTACACTACAGTTCAGATTGTAAATAGGTCTTTAGTTCAGACTGTAAACTGGTCTATAGTCCAGACTGTAAACTGGTTTGTAGTCCAGACAGTAAACTGCTCTGTAATTCAGACAGTAAACTGGTCTATAATCCAGACTATAAACTGGTTTATAATCCAGACTGTAAACTGGTTTATAATCCAGATTTTAATCTGGTTTATAAACCAGATTGTAAACTAGTTTATATTCCAGGCTATACAGTTGTCAACAGTAGTGATTGTAAATTATTCAATAGACCAGATTATAAATTGGTTTTAGTCCAGACTGTAAGCTGGTTTATAGTTCAAACTTTAAACTGGTCTATTCTCTAGACTATGAACTGACCCATAGTCCAGACAGTAAACTGGTCTGCAGTCCAGGCTGTAAAGTGGTTTATAGTGCAGACTGTAAACTGGTTTATAGTCCAGTCTTTCTATAAAGTCTATAGTAGTTCAGACTGTTATCTGGATCATAATTCAAATATATTGTTCAACCTTTAGACTCTTATGTCTCAGTCTCTTCTGGCTTTTTGGAATAAATAAAACTGATATATATTTTCTTACCCTTTTTTGTTACCCTTTTCTTTTGCCTCACAGTATAAAAATTTTGTCATTTCTTACTTATGACTGTGTTTTGATTACTGAAAAGAAAAATTAGGTTGAAATTTTGTTAATGTAATTAGATTCCAAAATTTTAAATAAATGCTATCATATTAGTTAAGATATGTGTATAGTTGATTGTACTAGTATGTATTTCTATATATTTTAAGAGATAAAGTGAACTATGAATTGGACTATGATGAAAACAATAAACAGGATTATAGTCTAAAATATAAACTGGATTATTATTTAAAGCTTTAAAATAATTTAGACTAAAGTCAAAACTAGACTATAAGCAAAACTATAAACTAGATTATAGTCTAAATCAAGCTCTAAATCAAGTCTAAATCAAGCTTTAAGCTATAAATTATAAAGGCAAGACTATAGCCTAAACTGTACGCTAGATTTTAGGCTAAACCATAGCTTAGAGTATAGACTAGGCCGTGTGTAACGCTAAGAAGGAATCATCTCAGAACCCATAATGTATATATATTATTGTACGCTCAATTCAACAATATTTGTCAGAGCTCAATGCAATTTGACAAGAGTGTTTCTTATAGTCCTTAGTAGTTTTTTATTTAGAACCAGTAAAATCGGTTTAGCATATTATATAATATCTGAAGCAACCTCTAATTTCAAGGGAAAAACGTTCGTAAAATTGTTTTTATAAACCGAGGAATTTGAATGAAATTTCGCCATTAGATTAACTTATATTTCATTATTAAAATCGGTTCAGTAGAAGAAAGTTATAGTGAAAAATATAACTAATGACTCATCAAATGACCCAGTGTTATATTTAAGAAACATTTAAGTAAAATATATACGTTTGTTCATAGTAACTTCACACCCATTTGTGGTGGAGGGTATTGAAGATTCGGCATAGCTGAATATAGCATTTTCACTTGTTAAGATTCTTTTGAAAATCTAAAGTAAAATTTCTAAACTTAGCAGCATTTCAATTTAATAATTATTGCTATTTTCCATGCAATTTTATCAAATTTTTTTAAATAATTAATTAAATTGTTGTTGTTTATTTTACAAAAGTCATAATTAATATTGATGTAGGTCTTTAATAATTATAGCAACAAAATATCTAACGTCAGCGGAAAAAAATATAATAAATTTTTTTATTGAATTTATACTTTAAATACCTGTACTTTTTAAGACACACACACACATACATACATAAGCAATTTAAATTTGCAAATATTTACAAACACATTTACATGTGTATTTGTTTATTTAAATTGTTTATTAGTTGTATTTTTAAGTAAATTTATTTATAATATTGTTCATGAACTTGACACTACTTTTTTTTCTTTTTTTTTTTGTACAAATTTTTTGCCTCCATTTGCGTATTTTTGCAAAAACTGTCTCATTTGAATGAGACAAAATGCGCTCATTTTTTAAAAAGAATATTTATATGAGAATTATAGTTAATTCTCAGTTAAACTGCTATTTTAACATGATGTTTGAATAAAAAAAGCTGTTTTTATCTAAATGACTATTTTAAGCTCTATGAGAATTTTATTCTCAGAGAATATAAAATTCAGAATCTAAACGAGTTTATTTTTCTATAAATATAAATGTAGTTCATGTTTTCAGAAACAGTAGTTACTTTCGCCACTGCTAAGCGTTAACTATAGTTTTGAAAATTATCTAAATTTATATAAAACTGAAATTGAATTTGAATGAAATTTTATAAAAAGTTTTACTCATTCTGCCGATGAGAAAATTATATTCATTACGAACACACTCACACACATGTATATATATAAGTTTATGCATCAATAAAACATTAAACTAACCTAATTAGTGTGTGGAAAACTCGTGTTTCTCATTTGCGTGTTGTAAATTTAGAAATAAATTTAAACATTTTTGCGATTTCGTTGTAGTTTTTTTAAACGTCATGTCATTTAATCCACTTGTTTGAAATAAACTGAACAAATCTTTACACGCTGAAGCTTATCAAAACAAATTCATTACCACACTTAAGTCATGACTTGACTTTAAGCTGGACTACAAAATAAGCTACAATCGGGATTGGTTTCTAGACCAGTATTTAATGAAATATTAAAGCTATAAACTGGTTTCTCTTCAAAACTATAGCTGACTATAAACTGGTCTATAATGTAAACTAAAATCTGGACAAAAGTTGGGACTCTTAATTTTTATATTAAAAACCAAAATCTATAGGTCAATAGCTGGGAGATAAATTAACCATAACCTGCACTATAAACTGTTCCTGCTAAATGAACTATAGTCAGTGTAGTAAATTAGAATTAAATATAAACCATAAACTATTATCGTCTAGACTATAAAGGGAAATATAGTCTAGACAGTAGTCTTGCTTATATTGTAGACTATTAACAAGACTATAGTGTACTCTACAAACTTGACAATAGTTTAGACTATAAACTGGCCTATAATCAAGATTATAAACAGGACTGCAGTCCAAACTATAAAAAATATAGCCTAAAAAATATAGTCTATAGACTATAGTTCAGTTTAGTAGACTATAGCGCTGACTATTTAGACTCTAATCTATATTCAACTCGTTATAAACTCGATAATAGTCCAAACTATAAACTGCATTATTGTTTATGCTATAAACTGCAGATAAGACTATAAACTAAGGAGTGAGATTGAAAAATTCTTAACACACATTTACAAAAAAAAATATTATTATAGTTTTTTCACTAGAGATGAAATTTCGAACCTTTTTCGGAAACATTTCCATAAACATTTTTATAGTGCTTTCTGTCACTTTGCTCGAACAGGTTTTTCACCTCCACCTTTTTTGCTCTTCAGCACAATATCTCTCCACTAGACTTAGCTTAGGAGAATTTGCCTCTATTGGTACAAATACCACATTATAGATATTGTACTACTCAAGGGCTTTTTACCATAGTGACAGGATGCCAATTGAGACCAAAAATAAGTCGAATCATATTTTGGCTTTAGAAACTTCATGTTCTCCCGGTATATGACATTAGAAACAGTTTGACGGCAGACCTTTAAGTACTTGGCCAACTTTTTGTAGGACCAAATTAAGTTTTGATAGAAAACATTTAATAATTTTAGAAATCACTTTTTCTGCTCACCCATTTGAATCTGATTAAGAACATATTAATTTATTTAATGACATTGAACATAACAACTTGATAAAAGAGAAGATCAAATAATACAGAATTAAAGTCTATATTATAGACCGCATTATAAACTGTCTGGATTAAAGTCTAGATAATAAATTGTATTATAATCTGAGTGATAAATTGGATTATAATCTAGATGATAAACTGCAGTCTAGTCTACAAATTTGACTATAGTCTAGATTTTAAATTTACCTCAGACTTGACTATAGTCTAGACTATAAAGTAGACTATAGTGTAAAAATTTGTCTATAGTCTCAACTATAAAATGGACAATAAACTCTTCTATAAACTGGACAATAGTCAAGTATATAAACTAAGTTATACGTAGACTATAAGCTGCAATATAGTCATGACTTTAGCTTGGAAACTAGCCTGGACTATAAATTAAACTATGGTCCATACTGGACTATAAAGAAATCTTTAAATACCACTATAATCACAATCACAAATTACAATCAATTTCTACCTTAATTGCCAAAAAAGGCAAAAGTCACTCAAATATTTGATCTTTTCACAAAAAAAAATGAAAATAAAAATCACAAATTTAAATGTGAAAAGTTGTTCAGCTTAACATGACGAATAAAAAACAAAGAAAAAGACTTAAAATAAAAAAGTTCATAAATTAAATAAAAGAAAAAGAAAAAAAAGAAAGAAATGCTTTCGATTTCATTTAAAAAATTCAAGACCCAAAAACTAAAAAATTAAAAAACAGTTAAAATAAATATAAAAGAAATGACCATAATAAAATAAAATTAATAAAAAGCAAACAAACACAATACAAAAACAAAAATAAAAATAACAACAAACTTGATTTTAATTTAATTTCTTTGTTATTTATTTAGTTTTTATACCCTCCACCACCACATGTGATGAAGAAGGGTAAATTAACTTTGTCATTCCGTTTGTAACGCTAAGAAAGAATCGTTTTAGGCGTCATAAAGTAAACAAAGTAACAAATCAAAATCCGAGTTGATTTAGCTATATCCGTCTGTCTGTCTGTCAGTTGTTGGCACGCACACAACCACAGCTATTGAGAAAGTATATGAGTCGATTTAGCTATGTCCGTTGTTGTTGGCACGATTACATCAACAGAAATTGGTAGAGCTCATTGAAATTTATCTTGAGTATTTTTAAAAGTCCTGAGAAGTTTCCTGCCCTCAAAAACTGTTCATTATATAGATAAGGTATAGAACGATATCTGATGCAAATCGGTGAAATAATAATGATGACATTTTGCCATAACATAAAGCTGTTCCATAAATTATCAAAATTCAGTAGAAAACAAGTAAAAATATTATAAACGGTCAAACCCGACTATGTAATACCTACAAAACTTCAATGTAGTTACCAAGAATTAATGAATGACCCTCGTATAATTTTATTTATTGATATATTTTTAAGTTTGCAGTATATTAATATGAATCTAACATTTATGTGAGATTAAGGAGTTTTAAAATTAATTTTTCCGGAGAGCTAGAAGAAATTATGAAACGATCCTCGTATAATTTAGTGCAAGAATTGTTGCTTATATGTATTTTAATTTGAGCAGTTATTATTACAATAACAAAGTATATTTATAGTGATATTTGGAAGAGAGTTTGTGTGGGATCTTTGAGAAAGAATGAACTGAGCCTCGCATAATTTGCCACATCGTTATAGAATATCATTAGACTTTTTATGAGGACATTTGTATTAGGGGTACCCGAAATATTGGACCGAACATGGCCAATTTCAAAATAAAAACGATCTCTATAGTGTTCACAACTTTTAAATGGACAGCCAGCCGCACAGACTGAGGGACAGATGGACGGACATCGTTAAATCAACTCAGATAATAATTCTGAGTCGAACAGTATACTTTAAAGCGCGATTAGCACCATTCTTTTTGTATGTAACAAACATCAGAACAACGATTAATACCTCAACTACCTGCAGTGGTGTAGGGTATAAATACAATTAATATTTTGACTCCGTAAGTTTTCCGTTTTGTACTTAAGAAAATCTGTTATATATTGTATGTGTTTGTGAATGTATATGTACGTTATATAATGTATTTATTTTAAACACATTTGTTGTGGAGGGTATTGAAGGTTCGGCATAACCGATCATAGCATTCTTACTTGGTTATTTTAAATTTTTATAAAATTTTATTTTTGTTATTGTTTTTCAAAATCCATTGAAAAATTATGATCTTTCTTGTTGTTGTACGAGTTTTAGACGTCATTTGAGTTTTTTTCTAGCAGATTTTTATTGTTTTAAGACAAGTTTTAAATGGAGCTTTTAGTTTTAACGTTTTTTTTGTGTTATTGTTTTTGTTTTTAGTTCAAATGGTTTCGGATACTGATTTATATTTAATTTTTAATTTTTTTTATTTGTTTTTAGCGAAATTAATGCAAATTATTTTCTTTATTTCTGGATCCATTTTATATGAATTTTAGTCTTTTCTGATGTGTGTGGGTGTTTTTTTGGTTTAAAACTTTATTTTAGTGTCTTTAATCATTATGATCTCGATGATAATGTTTTAGATCATGATGTTGTGTTGCTATGATAATAATGAAAATGACAATGGTGATGATGAAGATGGGTTAAATGATCATTATCAAAGTGATGATCAGTTTTGCTGATGATGCCATCATTGAAGGTGAAATTCATGTTAATAGCAGGTTTATTATTTTAATTTTTTTATTTTTATTTTTATTTTTGTACAAATTTAAATATTTTTCCTTTTCTTTCTGGTATTCATTGTAGTCTTTTTTTGATATATAGAAAATTATCATATTTGTTGAAAGTGTTGAATTGTCTTGGAGATGATGAAAAAGAAGAAGAAAGAAAAAGAAATTTCACTGGGGGTGTTTTAAATAAAATATTAGATTTGGAGTTATAAATTATGAGAATTTGGGTGGTAAAAAAAATAGTTTAGGGAAACAGGGGTTAATATGGGAATTTCCGAAAAAATATTCAAAATTCATTCAATTTATTCTTATGTAATCTGTATTATAATTGTTATCATTTTCAATTATCTGGCTATAATTAAGGATGGACTATACACAAGTCAATAAATGGAGCTGTAGCTTTGATTATAAACAGAACTGTAGTCTATCATATAAAAGATTCTACGACTAAAATTATAATAAATAGTTAAGATTTTAGTCCAAACTATTCTACAGTCCAGGTTATTTTGTGAGCTAGCGAAGTGCTCAAATTGCAATCGTCATTAAACTGTAATATAGTCCACAAAATAAACTAGACTTCAATCGGAGCAATCAAATTTACTGTAATCAAGATTAAAGTTACGATTCTTTCTAAATGAAAAATTCAGATTATAGTCATGAATATCACCTGGACTGCAATCAAGGTCATTTAAGTCAAGACTATAAACGAAATGCTAAAATCCGGACTAAATTTGAGAGACTCATAATTTATTTAAATGGTCTGTAGTTAAAACTATGACTACAATCAAGATAACAAGCGTATTGTAGTTAACGTTTTTAACCCATAAAAAATTATATAAAAGGTATTATAGTCAAAGCTATAAGTTGTGCTATATCCTAGATTACAAACGGAACTACAGTTGTAGCAAAAAACTCTAGGCTATATTTTCGATTAAAATCAAGACTAAAAAACTAAGGAATGACTCAGACTACATACAATATAAATTGAACTGTAAATAAGGCTATGAACTATACTATTTGATCATATAGTTCAGAAAATAAACGGTAGTTAAGCCTAAACCCTCATAATCAAGAGTACAATCACGGCTATAAACTGTTAAATTTATAGACTTTATATGAATTGCATTATAGTCATGATGAAACGAAAGACTCAGATTACTGACAATATTAAATGGACTGCTATCAAAACTACTAACTCTAGTAGGAACTGTAAAGGCAACATTAATATAAAAAAGACTATAAATTGGATTATAGAAAAAAAATATAAATTGTAGTTAAGTAAATAAATGGGATTATAGTTTAGACTCTAGGTCAATGAAAAATTCCGGGTATAGTCACTTTTAATAGCAAAGACTATAAACAGAACTACAGTTATGCTTAAAACTCTACTTTGATCAAGAAATAGTTAAGGCAATATGTTAGTGAATCGGTTAACACTCATTGACATACAAATAAAATAAACCAGTCAATACAATCAATAAGGGAAGAAGGTAAACTGGACTTTTATGAAAATAATCTAGATTTTTATTCCAAATCAGTGGTGCGCACCTACACTACTATACATTTTCTATATTAGAAAAAGATGAGCAAGGAACAGTCGTTCGTAGTGTATGTGTGAAGAATCATGGAAATCTGTACTTCGGTCTAGACTGATAACAGTCAAGACTATAAATAAGTGAAAGATTCGAATAACATTCCGTAATATAAAATAATATTATTTGGTCTGCAGTCAATAAGATAAATTGGCTTCATAACTGTTGGAAATTTTTTTTATAAACGAGTGTGAAAAAAGTGCAAATTTTAAACTTTCTTTCTCGTTTCCGTTGAGAACTAATATATCAGTAGATATTAAAAAACTTGTCTTGTGATTTTAAATATTTTTTTTTAATTTGTCTTAATTATTTTAAACTTAATAATATTTTTCACTAATTTATGTTTTTATGACTTCTTATCTTTGCAGGTAAGCAATTTATCAATGAAGCTTTAAGCTCAACATTTTCCGAAAATCATAACTTGTGCCTGGCTTCTATATGTTTTTCATTTGTTTCATCCTAATTTGTATTTTGCTAAAAATAAACGATAAAAAGTCGTTATTTTCAAAAAATTTATTTAATAATTTGGTAAGTGAAAAATCCCTTTAAACAGGATCCAAGTAAAAAAGAGTAATCAAATTTTATGTTGAAACTTAAAAACTAAATTTATCTCTTTAGATCATGAAATTGTATTTATTTCTCAATTTTTAATATTTTCTAAATTTTTAAAAATTATTTCTGATAAAATATTTTAAAAAAATCATTTTTTTTCAAATATTTGACCAAATTTTTTTTAAATTAATTTTCATCAATTTCTTTAATTTCTAATTAAAATTCCTTTACTTCTGGTTTCAAAATTAAAATTCGAATTCCTTTCTTAACTTTTAATTAAATCTTGATCAAATTTGAAAACCATAAAATTTTGGGTTACAAAAATTAATTAGTAAAATTAATAAGTTTCTAAAACTCTTAAACTTTTGTATTAATTATCAATTGATCAAATCACTATAAACTTAAGATCGAAAAAACTCTCAAATTCCCACTCACTCTGAGTAATAACTGATCAATAACAATAACAATAATGAAAATCACTCAAAAAAGAAAGCTTTTCTTTTTAATATCGAAATAACTTTCACTCACACTTGATAAATCTTTTATACAAGCCCAACATTACACTAACACATCTCTATTTACACTCACTCTCACTCTTAATAGCAAAATCAATCAACAACTACAACAATAACACTAACAAGAAAAATAAAAAAACAAACTAAAGAAAAAAAGTAACGTAATACGAATAAAAACCAGAAAACACAAATTGAAAAAACAAATGCTTCCGCATGCTACGGCTGCTGTAATAATGTAACTTTTGAATACACAAAAAAAAAACTTAAATTTCCCACAATTATTTTGTAAAGCTTTGAAAACCCAACAACACCAACCTTTACTTATCACAGAGGTAAATTCAAAAAAAAGCTTAAAAAAATTATTACGAGTGTCAAAAGCAACAACATTAAGTAGACAAGTTTAAGGCGAATGTTTTGTGTTTGTGAGAGTGTGAGTTCAGTAGTTTATTCCCCAAGAGAGTAACGAATGAAAAAAAAGCTTAAAGCCAACAATAGTTTGTTGTTATTTTTGGCCAAGAGCAATAGTAATGCTGATAATGAGAGTAAAATTTTAGAAAAAAGTTTTTGTTTTGTTTTTTTTTTACGGTTTTTGCGATCGTTGAGTGAAAGAAAAGAAATGCGCAACTTACTAATCGGGTTTAAGGCAGAACTCTGAAAGAGTGTAATGATTTTTAAAGTCATTGTGCTCTTTTTAAAGTGATATTAAGAGAACAATGATAACTTCAATTTCTTTTGAATATCGGGAATCTTAATTAATTATATTCTAGTCCTAACAAGCTACAAAGCTACGCCGATTGTATTTGGTAGTTCTATATATACAAAAATAAATTAAAAAATATTTTTCACACAAATTGATAGCTCTGACAATTTTAGAAAGGAAATAAATCGCAAGACTATTTCTATTTGTGTAGCGCTTGCATACCTTATACACAGTAACCGTTGATCACTTAGATTTTATTATGAGAATTTACCCTCGCAAGGTCCAGAAAAAGTATAATGCATTTGACCAACTTTCCTGAGCCAACATTACGAAGTGAAGATCTGCAGAATATGAGCGGTTCGTCGGATTCCATAAACAATAGTTCACTCTCTTTTAGTCAGTACATATGCAGCTCCATCTTGAAATGTATTGCAATCTCATTAAAAGAGGTCCCACATTCAAAAAACAGTTCGTCATACCATCGATACAAATTCGAAAGTCCCAGTCAAATATTCAATAGTACCTTAGCTACCAAGCAGTTCTTCCAATAGCCGAGATCTCTGTATGAAGATTACTACAGTCATCTGAGAGTGTAAAGAAAGCATGCTTTCTCAAAAGCAGGATTTTAGAAGCCTTTACTAACTCCGTTGCGAGATTTTTACCTTCAGTATAAACTAACAGTGATTACGAATGTTCCTGTTGAATATTCAGTAGGATCATTGTTGAATATTCAGTAGGACATAAGTTATCTAACGGCTTTTCCAAAACCCGAGGTAACCCCCAGTGAAAAAATTGCGCTTTCATTGAAGAAAAAATAAAAAGTCTTAGACAACTCCATTTACAGATCTAAACTCCAAATGAATTCTGATATTCCTGTAGAATATTCAATAGTACTTAAGCTACTTAGCAGCTATTCTGAAAGGCAAGATCTGTGCCTGAAGCATACTACTGTGATCTGGTAATGTGAAGGAAGTCCGCTTCCACAAAAGCCTCAAATTACTCGATTTCAAGAATTTAATTAACTGTCTGTATAAACTTCAACTGAATCAGCAGTAATGAGAGATTCACCAACCAACCAAAACGTTATAATTCCTTTTTAGAAAATGAGATTCACAATGATCATTGCTATTGTGAGTGTTACCTATGGTCCATTTAATTGTTGCATGTCCATGCTAAAAATTGGAAAAACTTGCTATCAGTAGTAGACTTCAGGGTAGACTTCTACAGAGCATAGGCATAGTTACTTTGAGTTCCACATAATAATGAGCAATGCTCTCCAATGATATTCAGGACATTTTCTTTGCTTCCAGCTTATTCACTACATTAAAGTGGAGGTTTATTTATTAAAAGCTTCCTGAAAAACTTTTTAGGGCTACGAGTTCTCAATGACCCGTTCACATAGGGTACAGAAATATAATTTCCAATGCCATTTAGGACAAAAACTAAGATGGTTTCTGTGTCCCAGCAATTAAAGCTCAGTAAAAGCTTTATACCTTTCGCATTTCCATGATTACATTCATTTAACGATTACCTACCTCTGCCTGTTCTGCATATTAAAAGCTGGGAGAAATAAAACAAAAAAAAAGAAAACAAAAACAAAACGTGAAAGAAAGAAGACCTGACTGACGGGCAAAACTTAATTCATGAGTAAATGTAGTTTTTGTTTTTATTTTTTTTAATTTTGAGTGTGTAAAACCGAAGCGGTATTAATAAAGCGTTTGCTTTGGTGTGCGCTTTTTTATACCTCAAATAGTTGTTGTTTTTGTCTTTCTTTCTGAATGTGCTTTTGTTTTTTTTTACTTTTTTTCTGTTGTGAGTGTGTGTTTGTGTTTAAAATGGGTTTTTGAAAAAAAAAAAGAAAAAACAAAAACAAAAATAAAAATCAAATTCCCTCTTGCACACTATAGTGGGCTGGAAATTGATGGCTCTGTTTTTTTCGGTTTTGTGACTTCTGGCTGACTGTTTGTTAAGTGTACAACCGCCAGACTAAATGAAGAGCATTAAGCGTTTTTAGTTAACAAACGGTAACTCACTCTTTAAGCGTTTAGCAACGTTACCGGTAATAAACAACGGACTTGGGAATTTCAGTTTATGGGTCCAAATTAACAAGTTAATAACGTGTGTTTTAAAGAAATTTGAAAATTTAAAAAGAAAACGTTATAATTTTGAAAAAATTTTGGGAATTTAAAATAAAATTTTGGCAAATTTTAAAATTAAGGAAATGCAAGTGAATACGTGTGTTTGGTGGAAAAATTATTTTTTTTAAAGTGATTTTTAAAGAATTTTTAAAAATAAGTTTAAAATTAAAATAGCAACAAAAAATTATGATCTCATTAAAAAATATTTGAAACAATTTAAAATTAAAAAAAATTATTTGAAAAAATACATTTATCACGATTCTTATGACAAAATAAGTTTAAAAAAAATTAAAAAAATTATAAAAAATAAAAGTGTTTAGAATTTTTAAAAAGTATAGAAATTCAAAATTAAAATTCAAAACTTGCTTGAAAGCTGAAACAGCGAATAAAACCCGAATAAAAATGTTCTATTTAAATTGATTTTTTTCTGATTATAAAAAAATGTTTCATATTTAACAAATCAAGGTTAAACTTTTTTTGCATAAAAATTTTTTTTGTTAAAAAAAAAATATAAAACAATAATAAATTAAAAATAGAAAAAATATTAAACTCGAATTAAAATTAGAAATTAAAAGTTCTTATTGAAAAAAATAATAATTTAAATATAAAATATAAGAATGCAAAAGTTAAGCTTAAAGTTAAAACAAGCTTAAAGCTTTAATATGTAACACAATATTGAAATTTAAAAACAACAACAGCAAAAATTAAAGAAAAAAAATTATCTGACAAAAACCTCCAAAAAGATTATTTTTTTCAAGAATCTGTAACCGAACGTGTCTTTTATTTATGAATGAAATTTCCATGTTCTCGTGTAATTAAGAACGAATAAAAAAAAACAAAGAAATCAAAATTTATTTCCGTTATTAAATGTTGAATGAATGTGCGTGATTTATCAATGAGAATGGATTATCAATTGCCACCGCAAACTTTACAATTGGCCAGCAATGCAGTGGTGGGCAGTTTAATGAGCAGCAGCAGCGGCAGCAATGGCAACAATAACATTTTAACACAACAACAATTAAATCAACAGCAAAATGCTCAGTTACAATTGTTGCAACTTAATCATCAGCAACAGCAACAACAGCAGCAGCAACAGCTTGTCACTAACCAACAGCAACAACAGTTGCTAACTCATATGTCTGGCGGGCAACAAACATTGCCCTCGTTAAGTAGTTTACCTTTACAAGTTGTCAATCAATTGCCACATTTATTGGCCAATAGTGCAGGCAATAACAACAGCAACAATAACAACAACTCTACAAATCTCAATAATCTAAATATACTCAATAATAATTTAACTGCCAATAACAACAACAACAATTCCTCGTCTCTTAATACCAGCAACAGCAATACAACTACATCTCTCTCTTCCAATCTAACCTGCAACTCATCCAGCAATAACAACAATAACAATAATGTTTTATTACGTAATACCATGCAACATGTGGCAAATGCTAATCAACAATTACAACAAACAATTAATAATTTAAGTAATAATTTGGTTTCCTCATTGCCGCCCAGTAGTCAATTGTTGCAACATCATTTGCAACATTTGGCTAATGTCAACAATGCCGTAGTACAACTAAATAACAGTAATAATAATAACAGCAACAGTAATAGCAACAGTTCTTCACCCAGCAATACTTCTTTAAGCAACAGCAGCAACAACAACAACAATAATTTGTTGTTGAACAATAATAATCCCTCCACACCAAATAATAATCTTGCCACCCATTTATCGGATAATGTTGTGGCCCATAATATTGTTAATGGTTTGGTGGGTGTGTTAAATAATGTTAACAACAACAATAATAATAGTAATAACAACAACAATACGAATTTAAATATAAATAATAACAACAGTGGCAATCAAAATAATTCTTCGAATAATTTAGAGGACAATAATCGCTGGACACAATTTCAAGTGCAACAATTATGGAAACAACATGCTTCATATCTGAATGGTAGGATTAGATTAAGAATGGAAATCGCTCTTAAATTGAGTGACGGGTTAAAAAGAAAACATCATTTCCTGGAAGTCCAAGAAATTATAGAAGATAGAGAAAATTTTCAAAAACTAACGTCAATATATCCCGATTCCTTAACTTGAAACTATTTTTTTTAATTTTTATGTTTCTTTTTTGAAGAAAAATACATGAAATATTGAAAGTTATTTTACAGCAAATGAATTTAATCAACATTAAACAATGTAAAGTCATAATGAAACAATCTTAATTTTACATTGAGATAAATATTTTGACCTTAAGAAATATTAATTATATGATTTCTTTAAATAATTTTAATTATGACATATTTTTTATTAATTTATAAAAACAACCAAAATTATAAAAACTAATACTGTAGTCGGCTATATAATACCCTACACCAAATATAAATCTGAAAATTAAGGTCAGAATCTTGTAGGACTTGATATTAAAATATCTTACTTCTTTTCAGATATTTTAGAAATTAAATCTCTTTTAGGCGATTTTCTAGACTAAACAAAATTTTTGATACATTCGTGGTAAATTTGGTTATTTAAGTAATTTTCAGAACTGGATCTTTATGGGAGATACAATCAATTGTTTTTAAAATGGATTTGGAGTAATTTTTTATTATTCTGCTCAAAATGGGAGCCACCCAAAAATACTAGAACGATCATGACCAATTTTAAGTGGCTTTTTTTCCACAAGCTACAAGAACGGATATCGATTCAAAATACTCTCCTTCTAAGTTAATAAAAAATAGTTTTCGAATTAGTACTTTTATAAGTAATAAAATTTTTCAAAGTTTAAATTTACAGTTTGTATTCCAAAGTTTAATTTTTGTAATTGGTACTTTTTAAAATTTGGTACTTTTTTTAAAAAACTTTGATATATTTTCTTCAATTTCTTTTTACATTGAAATTTTCACCTTTTTCAATTTTAAATTTAAATTAAATATTTTATTGGTACTTATCGAGAATTTGGTACCTTCTTATGCAAATTTTTAAAAACTTTTTAAACCTTTAAAAGTTAAATTTTTTTATCAGTACTTTTCTGAAATTTGTTACTAATAAATATTAAAAAACATTTTTACAAAAAAGTACATATCACTTTTTTTCTAAAAGTGCTGGTTTTCTGTAACTCCATACTTTCCTTAATAGTTGTTAAAAATTTCTATTTGGTACTTTTTAAAAAATTTTGAACTAATTTTTAAAAATTTTTTGGATGTTAATTTCCAATTGGTCCTAAATAGTGGTACTTTTTTGATTAATTAAAAAAGGTTACTTTTTGAAAAGTGAACTTTTAATTCAAAAATATTTTTTATTTTCTTAATAAAATCATTCAAATTGTTTTCCAAGGTTTAATATCGTACTTTTCTAAATAACTGGTACTTTTTAAAAAAATAATACTTTTAGAAAAAGGAGTAAGAAAAAGTGTTTTTATCTCATTTAAAAATCTCATTTACTTATAAATTCAGAAAGAATATAAAGTAAAAGTTTGAAGTTTTTGGACATTAGTACCTTTTTGGACAATAATTGCAAACGTAACAAATAAGAATATCTACTTTTTTCACTTTCCGCACTATTTATGATTCGCGCTTTAAATATGGATTTGTTTTAAATATTTTTCATAACGTTCAAGGTTAGTTTTTCAATTGGTACTAAAATGTGGTACTTTTTGAACATTGTTCTTCTTGAAATTTTTAGTCTGATTTTCTTGAAATAGATTCTTCTCAAAAAATTTGGTATAATTTTAAGAAAATTAAGAAAAAAATTCAGGGTTTAATATGGAACTTCTCTTAATATTTGGTACTTTTTAAAAAATATTTTTAAAAATTTTAGAAAAAAATGTGATATTTTTAAATATTTATTAAAAAAATTAATGGAGGAAACAGATTCACAGATCATTTGGAAATAAATATTTGTTGGAAAATTAGTAGTTTTTAGAAGAAAACATCTCAGACCCCATATTCTTTTATTAAATCAAAATCTGAGTCGATTTAGCTATGTCTGTCAGTCTGTCTGTCCGTCTGTCTATATGTCCATCTGCATTTGTGGGTATATATGTGAGTGTGTATGTAGGTAAACTATATGGATGTATTTACTGTAGGTCATAACCGAATATCCGATTATTTTAATCGATTTCGAAGCAAATCTGATTCAATCTGAAATTACTGAACATTAATATCGATTTTTGATTTTTTTAAATTATTTTTCCTGATTCATTATATTTGTAAATCTGGAGTTTAGATCATTTGGATCATTAGATCAATACTCTATAAAAATTCTTAAATAATAATTAAAATTTGTTTTATTTAATATTTTCTTAATCAACAATTAAATGCCTCTAGATCCTGTAATAAATTTAATCACTAATTTCCTCAAGTCATTAGTTTTATAATTTTCTTTACTTTTTTCTGATTTTTTTTTTTTGTATCTGAAACCTTTTAAAAAGAAATTGTAACTAATACCGGGAAGTAAAAAATCGTGCAAAAAAATTCAAATAAAATAAAAAAAACGACAAAAATTTTAAAGCAGTAGCGACATTAACAACAATAACAACAACTATAAAGAAACCTTCACTACCCCAAAGTTAGTTAGATGTCAAAGTCAAAGACAAAAACAGGCTTAAATTGATTTATTGGTAACAGAAATCAAATGACAATAAAATACAGAAAAAAAGATACAAAAAAGATAATTACAAACGAAAGAAATTTTGGTCGAATAAAAGAAAACATTTTCGTTATAATTTAGAGATTTGTGGAGGGACAAATATTGAAAGTGGTTTATTACTTTTACAACAGCAACAACAAAACTAGACAAAAAATATCAGATAAAATTATATATATTTTCGACAAACAGAAAAAAATTAAATTAACTTAAAAACAATCACCTTCACTGTGATATTTAGATTGGAACAATGGGGCGGAATTAGAGTTTTTTTTTTTTGGGAAATAAAAATAAAATTTTTGATTTTTTGGTTGAGAGAGGAGATAAGATTTTAAAGCCATTTAAAAAGAAGGGTTATGTAATCCTTTTACCAGTTTAATATTATATAGAAATTTAATCGCATAAACTATAGATTTAATTTGTTGAAATAGGTATTCTGAACATATTAGTCCATGTATTTAATTTTGTCGGCTTTAACTAGATCTTCCGATATGAAAATAAATTTCAGCGCTTGAAGAAATAACATTTTTATTTTCGATATCAACTTATATATTTTCTGAAAATTTGAATTTCTTTTGGGAAATGTGAAATGGTAATGAAACTCAAATTGAAAGGGGTCTTAATGATCTCAAAAAATCTGTAAGTAACTTTTTAAAAACTTATTATAGTTCTAATAATTTTTCAGAATCGAAGGGGTCTCAAAAATCGATTAGTATTTTTTTAACGAAGTCATGGAAGTTTTATCAATACAAAATGAAAAAGAATCTTAAAGGGTGAATGGTCTCCAAAAAATTATTAGTATCTCTTTTAATTCATGACTGTTTTACCAATTATGAGAAAAATACCAAAATCGAATTTCTCGGACCTTTGTCTATAGTGTCTACATTGTTTATAGATCTAGAAAAACCCATTAGAAATTTTTCAAAATCACATCAGGATTTTTATAACTGCATTTTGTTATTAAATTCAAGCTCTTAAGATCTTGGGGGTTAAATTCGTAAATTGGATGAAAACAGATGGTATGAAAGAAAATCCGTTTATAGCCTATTGGGGTTATTGTTCTCGGAGAGTATGTTGGAACATTTTAGGCCATTCGAAACTCTACTCCCTTTTAAATATTTAAATTCCTTTCTAAAGTAAACATTTTTGTTAAAAATTATATGGAATTTTGAAAGAGTTTGTATGTGGTCCTATAGATTTATTAGACTTTATTTTAAATTTATAATTACGTGGATGAAGAATCCTAACAGAATAGTCTGAAATCAAGGGATTTGAAAATATCTTTTGTTCTAAAATGAATGCAAAATTCTGTTAAAAACAATTAAAATTCGAGAGGAATTATAAAAGGACTTAAAGGGTTATTGGTCTCGAAAAACCTATTAGTAGATTTTTATGAGTATACGGGGATATCAAACCCTGTTTTTAAAATCAGGGTTTGAGGTATTAGAAAAGACAGATTAAATAAAAAAATCATAAGAATAAAGTAGTATTTAGAAGAGGTTTTAAGTGATCTGATAGCGTTATTGGTCCTTAATTTTAATTCAGAATTGTAAGACTAATTATTTCAGAAATATCTAAAATCATGACATCGAAAACAACCTTCTAACTTTCGTTTTTAAGGTCTTAAAAGTTTAACACTTTGATAAAGACGAACATATTCAAGATGAGTTTTTCGATGCATTGGAGGGGTATTGGTCACGAAAAGTCTATTATTAAATTTTTTAGAACATAACGGTCTATTTAGTCTAGTACGGCTGTACTTTGTTTTTAAATTCTAACCTTAAATTTTGGAAAATTAAGATTCAATTAAGCAAATTTGATTAAAAAAATCGCTGGAATTTAGAAAAGTTTGTTCTTGACCTGATGAAACTAATGTTCCTTTTGTTTGATTCAGAATTATATGAGTAAAGATTACTTTTAAAAAAATGTGAAATTGAAATTAATTCTGTTCCTAAAGTCATGTAAAAGACAGCATTTTTTAAAGTAGTGAAATTCGAGAGGCTCTATATATGGTCCTATATAGATATTTATATCGGAAACTCCATTAAACAATTTTGATATTAGAATTTAGAAAAGTTTTTTTTTTAATTTTTTTTTATCAATAAGATGATAAAGTAGTATTTTTTCTCTGTTTAGAATTATAAGCTCTACATTTATAATTTTTTTTTTCAGATCCCGGAAAAGATATTAGCCAAAAACGTTGAACCAAAACTAAAAAGGTTCTGGTCAACGTCTTGCAAATTTTAAAATTACAATTGCAAAGAAAACTTGAAAACTTAATGAGTTTCAATTGAACTCATCAAAAACCGATGTTAATCCAATAATTCTCAATTTTGAATAAGATATATTTATCCCTCAATATTTTCTCTTCTCCCCCACTGTGTTTTGAACGATTTGATTGTTATTACTCCTTTTATAACTTCATATAATTTAAAATTAATTTCGAAAGAAAAAACTTTAAATAAATAAAATAAATCCAATAAATGTCAACATTGAAAAAGCAAATGAAATAACATTAATGACAACTAAAATAATAAAAATGAAAAGAAATTTTTGGCAAATTTCAACTTCCAAAAAATTTCCATTAAACCCGACCAGACGACAAATAGACAAGCGGGCACAATCCAATATTTAAAGGGTTTATAACACGATATAATAAAATACATGACATTTCTTCTCTATAAAAATTTCCAAAAAAAAACATCTTTAAGTCATTTACCAAAATAGCAAGAGGGAAAGAGAGTAAAAGTGAGAAAGAGAGAGGAAATGGAAAAAAATTTCAACTTTCGATTTTAATTTCATGTTGAGCCAGTTTATTTAGTGTCAATAATAAATTGTATGATCTTGTAAGTTAGGTAGCTGTCATTAAATTACCGT
This sequence comes from Cochliomyia hominivorax, assembly GCA_004302925.2. Lineage (NCBI taxonomy): Eukaryota > Metazoa > Arthropoda > Insecta > Diptera > Calliphoridae > Cochliomyia > Cochliomyia hominivorax. The sequence continues at coordinate 48,586,365 of PYHX02000413.1, forward strand.
GTCTCTGTTTTGTTTGTGATTGTCATATTAAACGTCATATTTGACATTTGTAACTGTTGTAAAAAAATTTAATTTTTATTTTATAAATGTTTTTTTTTAATATTTTATTTTATTTAATTTATTTTATTTATTTTATTTTATTTTATTTATTTTATTTTATTTTTCTTAATAAAAGTTTATTTATCTTATGAAAAGTATCTTTAAGTTTTTATCTGTTGGATGTTATTAACATGAACTTCAACTTAACCTACCTAAATAAACGTCATTATTGTTGAGTATTTTTCGGCTGTTGTTATTTTACCTTTTCACTGTCTGTCTGTTCGTTTGTCTGTCTTCAGGTTGTTTGCTGCTCCCAACTTAATTTCATTGTAATTCTCCCGTTTTAAATGTCTCGTTAAAGAAAAGTATCTGTTTTTTGATCAAGAAAAAAATTAAGAAGAAATTTTTTTCTCGTTGGGTTTTTACTTTCATTAAGTTTTAAATGAAAACATTTAAAATAAAATAAATTAATGTTTTTAATGTATGTGACTAACATCTTGAAACCAGCAAACATTTTGATGTGAAAATAAATAAAAAATTCTTCTTAAAATCATCTCCTTGCTCTTGTCGATCATTCACCAGCATAAGCAGTAAGCTATATCTGTTCCCAAGACAATTGCATTTCGGTTAAAGAACGACCCGAAGATTGTCAGCCCAAAGAAAGACGAAGGTTTTTTCTACAAGAATGAACTATTTGGTATAGCCGAACTGTTACAACAACAGCAACAAGTTATATATTAGAAACCAGAATTTGAATTCAACTATAAGTCGTATTTTATATATTTTTGTTTGCTGAATTAGCCCAATTCTGATGTCATCATCAAGAAATTTAATAATATATTGAGAAGTATTCCAAATACCAAAATTCAGCAAGCAAAAACCACATTCAGCAAGATACTTTAATGGAAAAAATTGAATTTAACTCATCTTAAATTTCAAAATAAATCTCATTAAGTTTTCAATTAGCTGAATTAGACATTTAATGCACTATTATAAGGAAAAATATGTAAAGCAAATGAAAATGAAATTCTGAAGCTAAGAACTAAATTCAGCTAAGCAAAAAAGTCTGAAACGATCTATATTCATTTAAAAGTTGGATCATAGGTTTTATCAGACTTTGTAATGTTTTATTGACTTATAATAATGGAAATAGAAAATGAATCGAATTAAGGGGTTGAAAGAAGAAATGCAGAAAATTTTGTATGTAATTTAAATTAAAAATACAAATTCAACACAATTTTTATAATATTTTAATAAGCTGAATTGCTTTAATAATTTGCAATTGAGAATACAAAATTACTTTGAAGCAACACACGCTAAAGTCTAAAAATTCAGCAAAGTTTATAATGTTTTTACTAAGCTGAATTATTAATTTTTATTTATTATCATATTAAAAATATATAGGATGTAACAAAATCCCTTTAAATTTATAATTCCTTTTCCAAAAATTTAATTCAGCTGAGTTTTTTATAAAAAAATATATTTTTTCTCAATTAAAGCTTGAAATTGTATTTGTATTAGTTATAAAAGAGTTAATAGTCATACAAATAACGCATTGAAACTAAAATTGTAATTCAGAATTATAAAACCCAATTCAGCAAAATTTTTATAGATAAAATGCTAATTTCATTTAATTAATGTTTTTGATTGATGAACTTTTATAATAAAACAATATGTTTTTGAATAGCTGAATGATGAAATCTTATATTAAATCATATAAACCTACTTTAAGTTTAAATTTTAGAACTTTTAACTTTAATTCAGCTAACGTTTTTTAGTGAAAAGTAAGAATTTTCCTCAACTGAAATTTAAAATTTAAATCTAAAATGAATTTTATGTCATTTTTATTAGCTGAATTAAATATGTATAACATTATTATTAAAAGTCGCTATAAAAAGTAGAAAGTCAGTATCAAAAATACAAATTCAGCTAAAATTTGAATTTTTTGGTCGAGATAAAAAAATTACATTGTTTTTAATTAGCTGAATTATTTATTAAAGGATTGTTGTAAGATATATTCAAAGTTAATAATATAATTTTAAAATGTAAAATTTAAATACTAAAACTTCAATTCAGCTATTTTTTTTCGTGAAAAACTTAGAATTCTTTAAATTAAGATTTGAACTTTAAATTTATTTGTATTTTTTAATTTTTTACTCAGAAATCTACCAAAATGATTAGCTGAATGTAAATATTAATGCTGAATGAAAGTTTTTGTGTTTTTCTTTTGACTTTTATTCAGCGAATAAAAAAATTAAATTTAAGCTCAGTGAAATTATTATATTTTAGTTTTAATGTTAAATTTCACTTAATAGATGTTTTTTGTTTTTTCACTCACCTTTCATTACTATGAATTCAATTCAGCTAATAAAAACATTATGAGATTAGCTGAAAATTGAGTTAAGTTCTAGTCTTTTTTCTTAAAAAAATATTAGCTGAATTTTATTGTTAATGCTGAATATAATTTTGCGAAAGAGTTTGTTTTTAATGAAAATCAATATGGATCCAATTCAGCAAACAAAAAACATTATAAGATTCGGTTTAACTTTAAGATTTTTAAAAAGTTGTTTGTTGAATTTCACTCCTTGTTATTACTTTTCATTATTTTGACTCCAATTCAGCTGGTAAAAAGCATTGGAATGTTTATTAGTTAACATTTTAATTGATTAAAATGCTGTTTTTTGTTTAAAAAAATTTAGCTGAATTGAATTCTATATATTTAAATTTCTTTGAAAAGAATTTTTTGTTATTAATTCTCAATTTTCCTGGAAAAGAGACGAATTCAGCTAACTATAAACATTATAACATGCAATTAAAATTTTAGTTGTATGAAATTTATGTTCCAAAAAACTTCAATTCTAATTTTTTGTTTAAGAAATTTTTGCTGAATTTGATTTTTGGATTCTTTATTAAAGCTGCAAATAATTTCAGAATATAATGCCTTCATTGCTACGATAAAATATTCCTAAATCTTGAAAAACATTAGCTGAATTTAATTTCGAAATTGTGAATTTCGCTGTTTGGTTTTACTAAATGATTTATTCTCAGTTTGCTTTTTATTAAGTTCAGATATGACTAATTCAGCTAATTAAAAAACTGTTAGATTTGATGAAAAATTATATTCTCTCTTTTTTTCTAAATTCTATAATAAAAAAATTAATTTAAATATTCCATAATTTGGGTCAAGGTCTAAAGAAGTGCCTAAAACCAAGTATTTATTCATTCTAAAGTATTTAATAAAAAAAACGTTATAATTAACACACACTAACGCTCTCTCACACACTCGCACATAAACAAGCTTTCACTTCAAAATACAAGGAACAACAACAATTTCGTTTGTTGGGTTAAAAAATAAAAAAAAAAACAAAATCAAAATCAAAAAAAAAAATGCAAAAACATTACAACAACAAACAAAAAACGTAAAACAGCGTCATCAACAGTATGCACACACATACACATACGCACACATGTAAACATTTCAAAAAACGACGTAATATTGGTTGATCGTAATTTCAGCATAGTTGTTGTTTTTGTTGTTGCTTAGACTTGTTTTGTTTGGTTTGTTATTGTTGTAAATTGTTTTTGTTTCTGGATTTTTTTGTTGTTATAAATTTTAGCCGGCTTAAAGAAAGAAAAATAGTTCCCCCCTTTTCCCTCTTGTTAACAAAACAAAAAACTCTTTTTTATTTTTGTTTTTTATTTATGTTTATTTGTCTTTTTTGGATGTTAAAAATTGTTGTTGTTTTTATTTTATTTGTTTATTTTATTTATTCATTTGTCTATCTCTCAGTCGTCTGTAGGATTTGTTTGTTTGTTTGAATGTTCGTAAAAAACTACGTGAAACTTTCACTTTTTTCGGCAATTTTTATATGTGTGAGTGTGTTTGTATAAGTGTTGAATTTATTTTATCATTTTAAAATTTAGGCAAAAACAACAACAACAAAAATTTGTATTTTGTTTTTATTACAACAACAATTGTATGTTTTGTTGGAATATAAAAATGATTACATTTGATTTGAAAGTATCTTTATTAATGTTTTTATGACTATTTTTTGGCAAATTTTTATTTTTCATTTTTTAATGTCTTTTATTTCTTTTTTAACAAAAAAATATATATAAAATAAAAGACACAAAACTAAAAAAAAGTCGGGAAACAAAAAAAAATATATAAAATTTATGACTTTTTGACTTATGCTGTTTTGAGTTTTTTTCCGTATTTGTCGGATTTCAAATAATGGAAATTCCTTTTTTTCTTAATCAATTTTGGAAAATAGTATTTCTTTCCATAAATTCCTTTTTTTCGAAATATATTAAAAAATATATTAAATAATTTTTAGCTGAGATAAAAAACAAGATTTTTTATTTAACTTTTTTAAGCTCTAAAGCTTCCTTATGGATTCTGTTTTAATTAATATTTTGAAAATTACTTTCAATCAAACTTAATAAATCAATCACAACTTGCAACATGCGATTGCATTCACTGAGTGATATTGATTTGCAACGCCAACAAATTCAACTTCTAACGGATCATTAAAACTATTTTTGGGTTCATAGGAAGACACTTCAGTTAGTCATTATTAAATAACAATTATTTTTAACTACATCTCTAGTTTTGAACAGTTCCATACGCTACAGATTTGTCCCATTTTTGGGCTTGAAATAGTCTTTAAAGCTTTCAAAAAATCTTTTGTTAGAGTCTTCAAAAATGTCATAAAATAACATTTTCTTAAGTAAAAAGCTGTCGTTTTAAAGACTTTCAAATAATATTTGTTAAAGACTGTTAATATTCTTTATCAAAACTAAAAGCATATTTATTTTTTCAGATCATATATTCTTCTAAAAACTAATAATAATATTTCTATAAAACCATATCTTAATATATCTTAAGTTTAAAAGATACTACATCTCATTATTATAAAATAGCTTTTGCTTAAGAAATAGTCTTTCTGGAGACTAAAGCATAACCATTTTAAAAGTGATGTCATAGTATTTAAAAAAATAAATAACATAATTATCCTTAACTCAAAAAATAGTCTTTTAGTAAACTTTAGCCTCTAAAGTTTATAGTAAACTTTTATAGCTTTAGTAAACTTTAGTCTCTAAAGTTTGCTAAAACTAAAAATTTGTTTTTATAAACAAAATAAATGAAATTTCGTTAAAAAGTTTAAATATTATTTCTATAAGTCAATATATCGTAGTCTATATTTTATAGCCATTTTAAATTTTATAGTACATCTAAAGACTATAACTTATTTTCAATCTATAAAATACACTTTATAAAAACTATAAAGTAATTCATCTATGGATTTTAGTATTAATTATAAAATAAAAAAATAGTCTATACAAAGTTGTTTTTCCAAGACTTTAAAATAGTCTTTCTGTAGACTAGGAAAAAGTCTATTAAGTAGTAGTTCTAGGAACTATTAAATAACATATATTAATTACTTTTAATAAGACTATAAAATATTTTTCCAGGCACAAAAGTATAGTTGTATAAAATAATAGTTCCATGGACTATAAAATTTGTGGTAGTAAAGACTATAAAATATGAGTCCTGAAGACAGAATATTTTCTAAAGCATTAAATTGATTTCCTGAAGGCTATAAAAGACTTGACATCCTTAAGATTTCAAAATAGTCTTCCTAAAGACTATAAAATTAGTTTTTAAAAAATACTTTATTTCAGAGACTACAAAATAGTCATTCTATAGGTAATGAAATAGTTTATAAAATTGTAATTCTTGCGCTCTTAAAGCAGTTGTTTTAAAGACCTAAAATTATTTATCGAAAGACTATATATAACTTTCAGCAATGACTATAAAATATTTTCCTTTAAAGACTTCAAAATACTGTTATTTTTATGCATCTAAAATTTAATAATTTCTAAAATACTATAAAATGTACATAATAAAATAGTTTTTCTATTGAAATATTATAAATTAGAGACTATTAAATGGTAATTATTAATTTGTTTTTCTAAAGACTATAACAGTTGAATTATAAAAAAGTAATAAATTACTATAAAAATAGTTTTATAAAGATTAAAGGAATAGACTATATATAAATGTTTGAAAGTCAGTATAATAGTCTTTTTAAAAACTATAAAAAATTACAAACTAGTATTTTTGCAGACTATTAAATTCCAAATATAAACTTGGTTTTCTAAAGACTATGGCAGTAGGTAAAAGTAGTCTCCTTAAATATAAGACTAATATTATTCTAAAGAATGTATGTGGTAAAGAACTAAATAGTCTTAAAGTCATAGCAATATCATGAAATAGCATTTTTAAAATAGTAAAGCAGTAGGGACTCTAGATAGTAAGGACTACAGCGTTTTTCTTATAGTGTTTTTGGAAAGAAAAGAGTGCTCTTAAAGGCGATTAAGCAATATTTTACAAAAGACTATAAAATAGTTTTTATAACCTTCTTTATCACTTAGAAAGTTAGCGTTTGCTATTCCATGTCCAAAATGAGTTATCTGAGATGGAAATAATTTAACCAGTTTATTCTTATTATCCTAGACATTCGCCTGTTTAAAACAAGCACAATCTGTCTATTAGCATACCAGTTATAGACCGATATCTGAGATAACTTCAAAATTTGGAGTAAAATTTTTTTCTTAATTTTTTAAATAAAATTTTAAAATAAATAACTCTTTTGGAGTCTAATGTACAATATGGCTTTAAAGTAGCCTAGTCATGACGATATTCTTAATATTTTTTAATTCATCGACTGACCACCGAATTATTTAGATAAACATTTCACGTTTCATCTAAGTTGGCATTTAATTTGCTTCTGTTAATTTTTTTTTTTCATTAAAAAATTAAAAAAAGTTGTTAAATGTTATAAATTAAACAAATCACGTTATATATAATTTACTCGTTTGAATTTTTTAGTTAAAACCCAAAGAAGAAGAAGAAAAAAATTGTTTAAAAAGGTTTTTTGGTATTGAGGGAAAGACATATGGACGGACATTTAAAAAGTTATGCTTGATAAAATTGCATTCATTACCTGGTTAAATATAGTTAATAACATTAATAAAAAAATAAATATTTAATAATATTATAATACACATACACATACATATACATATATAATTATAATGTAAGAGTATATAAATATTTATGAAAAAAAAATAGCAAAGAAAACAAGGAAAATGCTATATTCGGCAATGACGAATCTTAAATACCCTCTACCACAAATGCATGTAAAGTAAACAAATCGAATTTCGTACATATACACGCACACATAAACTCACAGTCGTTAAAATCGAATCAACTTTTGATATAAAAAAGCCTTAAAAGGCATTTTTAATGTTATAAAAGCTATTTTCATAGCTTTTTATATAACTTTCTTCACTGAACCGATTTTGATAATTATTGGAAAAATAATGAAGTACAAATAACTTTATAATATGCCAACATCTTATTCAAATTTGACGATTTCTAAGTGACACTTTAACGAAAAATCTTCGCTGGAACTTAGAGATTTCCACAGATATCGGGGTATATCTTCTGATATACTAAACCGATTTGGCTGATTTTAAATAGGAAACTTCTCAGGACTATTGCAAATACTCAGGCCAAAATCCATTGAGCTCCGTCAATTATTGTGGATGTGATCGTGGCAAAATAGACTTGCAGACGGACAGAGCTAAATCGACTCCGATTTTGATTTGATGCAAGAATATATATACATTATGGGGTCTGAGATGATTTCTTCTTAGTGTTTCACACGGAATGACAAAGCTTATATACCCTCTCCATCACTTGTGGTGGTGGAGGGTATAAAAACGCTTTAATAGCATTTATAATGTTATAAAAGCGATTTTCATAACATTTGCTGTTTTTTTTTTTTTTTTTTTTTTTGCAAAGAAAAATAATATAAAAATCACTTTAACAAGTTGTTGCCACAATTTTGCTGCCAATTTTCTTCGTTTTTTTCTATTTGCTGTTAGCGTTAAAATCGTTATTATTATTTTAGTTTTTTTCTCGTGTTTCACTTTAAAATAAAATATATTGGTCACTTCCTTATTTTCGTTTTAGTTTTTGTTTTTCTTGTAGTAAATAATTAGTTTAGTAAGTTGTTTAATGTTTTTTATTTTGTGATTTCTTTTTTTTCTCTTTACTATTTTGATTTATAAAAGTCTTTTTTTTAGTTTTAAACCAAATTATGTTGGCTATTTGATTTGGTTTTATTTAAAACTGGGTTATTAAGTTTCTTTCTTTAAAGTCGTTTTTACAATTTTCTTCTTCACTTTTTAAGGAATTAAAATTTGAAACTACTTTTGTTTTTGTAATTTTTATACGAGTTTTATGTCTGAAAAATGCTGAAAAATTTTGTTATGAATTTTTTTATTAAATAAATATTATTTTCATATGACGTAATATTTGTTACACTTATGGAAATTATAAAAATTATTTCCTTAATTGAAGAAATTTATAACGGGAGGAGGCATGTGAAAGTCTAGTAAATAAATTAAAAATGGCGCCAGAAATTTTAAAGTTTGATTCAAGTTTTGCAATTTGAAAATTAGTTAAATTCCTTTAATTGACTATATGGGCAGATCTTTGCCCCAAGAATTTCATCCAAATTTAGTTTGCACGCATTTCAAAGTCCAGAACAATTAAATGAATTTATCTGTGATTATACATTGCCAGCTTTTTGGAAAAAATCCAAAAAATCTATCTTTTTCAAAGTTCCGACTTCAGATTAATGTAATGTTTTAATTAAGGGATTCATATATTTAAATAGTTGAGACATCAGTATTCTAACAATTTTACGGGGAATTTGGCTCATAATTCGGAAATTTTTAGACCTATATTATGCCCACTAACTTAAAAGAACTTAACAAAGATTAGGGTTTAAAGGGATTAAAAATTGTTTCAAAATCAATACCAAAGGTGGTCAAATTTGGAGGGTCACCAAATACGTCCCCAACATCATCCTGTGAACTCAATGTAAAATTTCATTATGATATCTCTAATGGTTCAAAAGTTACAGAATTATTTCCAAAAAATACACTGAAATTAATAAAAAAAGTGTGTTCAGTTTTTTTTTTTTTAAATTTAAAATTTTCAACGTCTCTAATTAATATCTAAATCATATATTTTGTGGACCAAAATGAGTCAACAATTTAACCCTTAAAAATAACTTTGAACATTTAAAAGCTTTTAAGCTTTTCATCTTGCTGTCAGATTTAAATCTGGTCACAAACTAGTAATGAGGGAGATATGAAAATTAGATTTTAAATATAAAAGCTTTAGAATAGAACTGATTCATAGAACTTTGCTTATACTTCTATAGATGTCTGAATTAAATTTTTGAAAAAAAAAACTGTGCTAGATTTACAATGTTATTAAAAGTGTACTAAAAAGTAATGAAATAAGTCAAAGAACAAATTCGAAAAGCTTTACGAAATGAGGAGCTTTTGAGTATTTTCTCTAAATAAAAGTTTTGATTATGGATAGAATAAAGTATTGTAACTGTAAAGAACTTAAATAAACAAAAGCTTTTGTTTAAAAAACAAAAAGCTTTACCAAACTTTTACCAAAGATTTTCTTAGATTAAAGTTTTTTTCCTGCTAGCAGAAATTATATTTAATTCTGGAAGAATATTAAATTCAAGTTGAAAAGCTTCTCATTTAGCTCAAAGATATTACAAGTTGTAACGAAATTAACCCGTAAATATTACTTAGAGCTTAAAAAAATTTTGATCAAAATAATAACTTTTGTGTTGAACAGATTCATAAAGTTTTATTTTTTCTTTGTAAAAATTTTGACCTTAATTTTTAAAGTCTAGAATCTGATTATAGCGAAATAAAAAATAGTCATCTATCAAATATTTCAAAAAGTTTTTAATAATTTACATTCGATTTGTTCCTAAAAACTTTGAAATATAATTTTATTTCAAAACTTTTAACAGAAAAAGCTTTTATAAAATTATAAATAATAAGTGTTTTTTATAGTTTGTAAGCTAAAAATTATTTTATAGTTATGGAGCTATAAAATAGCACTCTATAGCTTCTAAGTTACTGGGAATTCAATAGTCTATAAGTTACTAAGCTAAAATCGTTGACAAAGTTTAAATTTATTTTAAAACTTTTAACACAAAAGTTTTTTAATAAAACAACTTCGGAAGTTGCAAACTTTTCTGTGAAATGTTTTAAGTCTTTGAGCTGAACAATACTTAGTAGTTCTGGAGCTAAATGCTAAAATTTACAGTCATTGAGCTAAAAAGTGTTTTATAGTCTTTTAATTAAGAACTATACTAAATTTTTTGTAATGTTAGAATAACGGATGAATTAGTCGCTAAGCTGGAAACTATTCCTTGCCCCAAGTATTAGTTGACGAAATATAAACTAAGCACTTTTACATAGTCTTCAAGTAAAAAAATATTTCATAGCTTTTGAAGAAAGATCTTTTATATAGTTTTTAAGAAAAGCTCTATTCTATAGTCTTTGAGATAAAGTCTATTTTCAAGTATTTGTCATACAAATATACCACAGCATTAAAGCTTAATTATTTTCAATAATTTCTTAACTGAAAACTATAGTTTCAGCTAAATTCCATTTACGATTTTATCTTTAGTATCTTATTTATAATCTGGTCATATCTCAATAATTAAAGTTTAATTCCCATCATTTTTCTATGCTCAAACCTTAATTTGTATTATACTCTACTGCATAATTAAAGTTAAATTAATTTTGTCTCGATATTGTTTTTGTTGTTGTAGTGTCTTGTATGCTTTTAGCATTAATACTCGTGCATACTCATACTAGCAAAGTGCTAAATGACAACAGCAACTACAACAACTATATATAACATATATATTACACTTTCACTGATTTTTTTTTTTTTTTTTTTTTGAATACACTGTTTAGTCATGTTTGTTGTTACTTCTGCTTTTTTCATTAAAAAAAATAACAACAACAAATTGTACCTGTTGTTAAGCTTTGTTGTTTGTATATTTTTATTTTCTTGTGTGTTGTATTTTATGTTTTTTGCACGTTTCGTTGGTTGCATTTCTTTAGCGATTGCGCAACCTTATGTTGATGTTGTTTGTTGTTGTTTGTATTTATGTAAATTTTAAAGAGAGTACTCACTTGTTTAAAGAAACATGAAAATCTGTCTGTTGGACTCTTTAGCTGTCAGTTGGATTTTTTATTATACCCTACACCATCATAGTTATGTTTGTGAAGATGTTTGTAACGGACAGAAAAGATAGTCATATCACCACTTATAGGTATATCGTATATTTAAGCATGTTCGCAAAGTACAGGCCGTAGTTTTGAAGATACCTTAATGAAATTTGGCACGTACTAATATTCTGGCACAGGGGCGATGCCCACTGAAATTGCTTATTATCGGTCCATTGATTCATATAGGCCTTGTACGAATGACCTTCCGAAATTTGATTTTTGGTCCATAAAATTCCTAAATATAAAACGATCCAATTAAATGTTTTCCTAAATAAGACATATTATAATCTAACTTGCAGACCCGGCAAACTTCTGTCATACGTAAAACAATTCCTTGAGAAACTTGTTTGGACCAAATTATTCAAGGGTCGGTTCATACTGTTTTCTAACTCCCATATAATTCTTCAGAAAAACTCATTTTATATCGTATAAATTTCGCATAAATGTTTGTGTCATTTTGGACACTTCAGCATAAATAAGCAAAACAAATGATACGAGTGGCATTCATAAATTTCCCTTTGCAGTCATTTACAACCAACAATTTGGTGTAGGGTATTACATATTCAGACTTGACCGACTTGTAATACCCTTACTAGTTTCTTTGTGTTTGTGTAAACACATAGAAGAGATTTTTGTTTAAATTATTATTGGTCACCTGTAATAATTTGTATTCACTATAAATGTTTATTAAACATTTGTTAAATGTGTATGAAATAATAATAATAACAATAATTATTATCATACTCAAACTCATACTTATGCATAAAACTTGTTCGTTTATACCTTTTTGGGTTTTATGTTGCTTTTTTTTTTAAAGTATCGTAATATCGGCTGCTCACACGTTTCTTTTTTCTGTCCAATTTAGAAATTTGATTTTGTTGTAGTTGTTTTTTGTTCTGAAATTTACATTATTGGATAATAATTCATTGAGTTTTTTAAAGTTCTGCTTGTTGTGAAAATAATTTAAACGAAATTATTTTATCATACAAAAAAAAGGTCGAAAGGTGTTTTAGACACGTACTTTTTGAAGCTTTTTTTCGTCTATTTTTGTTTGTTTCTCTTTAATATTTCATGAGGGAATTTTGCTGGTGATTTTTTTGTTGGCGCTTTGTGAGTTATTGCGTGTGTTTGTGTAAATTTAGAATTATTTATTATTTAATAGTTTTATTTTTTTGTTTAAAAAGAAAAAGAAATGTAATTTAAATGAATTTAAAAAATTTTATGACTTTTTCCAGCAGAAATATAGTTTGAGAAGTGTGTGAAAAATTTATAAATGAGCTAATATTATGAGATATTTAATGGCAATTTTAGGTATTAAGGAACTTTGCAATAATTTATTTATGGATTATTTAATATTTTTTTATTATTTATATTTTATATTTTTAATTCTGTATTCCAAAATCTCAATGTCATTAAATCGTTAACATATTAAAGTTAAGGTAGTCCAAAAATGTGATCAACACTGTTGTAATTGTTAATTTATGTATGGAAATAATAATACTTAACTTTTCTAGAGAAAGTCTAGTTTAGGGAAGATTTTCAGAATTTGATAATTCACATTTTTTTAAGAAAAAAGAAATGAAACTTCATTCGAGTCAAAAATTTAAAAGTAACCTTAAATTTCGAATTATTTTTGTATTTTGAAAAATGAGATTCATATTTTAACTTTAATAAAATTAAAATTCTAATATCAATACGACATATAAAAATATATTCATAAAAAAATTTATCAATTTTTATAAAATTTCAAGAGATGATTCAAGATTTACGATTTGAGAACTTAACAAAATAAAGTAAAGTTTTTTTCTTTCAAAATTTAAAGAAAAAAGCTGGACTAAAAATAGATTAAAAATTTATTTCTACTCAAATATCTCCATAACTATAAGAGATAACCCAAACTATATGCGTAGTTTTGATAGACAATTACATGGAATATTTACATAAAATTTATTTTAATTCATAAATGGATTTTGAGGAATTAAAAAACAATATACCCGAGGTCGTCGAAATCAAGTCAGAAATATCTTAGCTTTGACTATATGAAATTTTATTAAATTATCTTTAATGGCTCAAAAGTATGCAACATTGGAAACAGTTTGACCGCAGGCCTTTGAATGCATGGCCAACTTTGTGTTGGCCCAAGTTGTGTTTTGTTAAAAATATTTAATAATTTTAGTACGCTCTTTATTCTTATTATATTATCAATATATTTATTTGATTGACATCAAACATTATAATTAACTTTACTTGATGAAAAAACAAATAACTTCCGAACTTAAATTAAAAAAATAAAAATCTTCTAAACATCCTTAAATTATCTCTTTATACTATTTTTATCCGATTTATTAAGTGAATAAATATTTAAACGCTTTTTATCCAATTCTTACCACTGTGCATTTAAAAATTGATTTCAAAAAAATGTTAATTTTTACTTTACCTACAAATGCGGAATAATTGCGATTTAATTATCTTTTTATTAACAATTTTACACCATCAACAGAAAATAAGGAGATAAACAGCTCATTTAATTTTAATTATAACATTACTTTTCTTTACTCTATTTATATACATATGAACAGAGTGTATGTGTATGTGGTGGCATACTAAATAAACCATAATACAATAATAAACAAAACTGCATAATATTCGTATAACAGTAGCAAACAACAACAACAATAATAACATCTAAATAATATGAATGAATGAAAGTGTAACACTTTCAATTATAAACAAAAACAAACAACCAAAAAACAATAACAAAACATACAAAAAAACTCTCTACTTACACTCTCTTCTGTATGAAAAAAAACCTCTTTAACAATGAATCTATGAGTGAGAGTGCATAAGACAGTGATAGATGAATGAATGAAGAGAAACAAATTAACGGTTATAAAATTAAAATTAATGAATAATTTTTTTGTTTTCTTTTATTATTTATTTATTACATAATAATTTATTTTCGCTTTTTTTCTTTTTGCATTAATGCAAAAACAATAAATAAAAAACAACGGAAAAAGAAAAACGATTGTTTATAACAACAACAAAAAGAAAGTGCATAAATAACATAAAAACTAGCAAACAAACAAAAAACTACATGTTACGCATACACTGTGTATGGCAGCCGCTGAAAAAAACTGCACTGTTTACTCATGTTAATTTAACAGGGATGAGCAACAGAGAGTTAAGAAAAGTACTATTTACAGTTCTGCAGCAAAATTTTAACATTTTTTTTAATATTTTTGATATAATAAAACTTAATTTCTTATAACTTCTGTACTATACAACCGATTTTTATAAAATTGTCAATATTGATAGTAAAGATGTTAAGGTTTGTGAAAATTCTAAACAAAATAAAAATATTAAACATATTAGTAACTAGAATTAGATAAAAATGGGGTATAAAACATTTTTTCAAATATAAAACTTTATGATTTAAAAATATATTTTTATTTATTAATTTTATATTATTTTTTTATTTTTATACCAAGAGGTCCGATTTTTCTTCGTTAATCAACTTGTTCTATAAAAGTGTACTAAAATTTAATTTAATAGGGAAAATATTCCAAACAAAGCAATTTTTTGTATTTTTAATAAACGAGAAACAAGTTAATCCAACTGTTGCTGTTTGCTCAATGGCATTCTTCGGGACTCCGTCTTAACCCATTTTCTCTTGCTGTTGTAGGTGCTATTCCAAAAGCTCTTCTTATATTAAAAGTTTTTTTTCTCCCGATTTTGAACGTTTTATTACGTCTTATTTAAATTCCAAACTTATTATTTTTCTTTTACTCTAACTTGTTTTAATATGTTCTTTGGCGAAGCACACACTATATTCTTGTCATAACCAAACACTTGTTTCTAGCACCACTTATATAACAGAGAGAAGGGAATTCCCCTTATTTCACGCAATCTGAAAACTTTGAGTACAGGTGATTATAAGTGTTATCAGTGATGCTTAAAATGGTAATCCACAAGGCTGCACTAAAAATTTAAATGTTTCTAGCTACGCAAACTGGGATCAAAACTATGCAAATCGGGCCAACGTAAATTAAAATTGCAATGACACAAAACGATTTTTTCAGTTTTTAACAGCGCAGCAAATCAGGACGAAGCAAATCGAGACGATTCTAGTCGGCACTCTAGTATATATAACAAAAATATTTCTAATTTCCTCTTAATAAAACATTTTCACAAAAAGTACTTTTTTCTTGTTAATTTTTCCCCATCACAATTAATTCACATAATATACCCAACAGACGACCATTTGTCTCTTTACTGTCTAATAATTATTACTTATGTTTTCATATCCCCTCTTCTCCCCCTTTTGTTATTATTGTTTTAACATAATATTTTCTTTGCCTTGATACCAAACGAGGCTAAATCTGCTCACGTTTATTGTAAATATTTTTATTACAAATAAGCGTGTAAAACAATGAAAACAAAAGTAAAAATAACAACAACAAAAAACGGCCAATAGAATAACATTTATAAAAATGTAGTTCATATTATTTATTGCGCATGTGTGCCACACATATGAGTATGAATAAACGAATGAATGTATGAATGTATAAATGCATTTTATTTGCCAGTTATTTTTTCACCACTTTTTTCGCCATATTTTTTCACTTTCCATTTCATTTGTAGAGCAGTAGTGTGTTATTCTAATACATAAGAAAATTGTATAAGTTTGTAATAAGATATGGAAAATAATGCATAATTTACATGTTGCATAATTAATTTTTTTTGCATATTTTTTCGCTTCCGTTTAATTCAAATACAAAGAAGTGATTGAAATGAACTTCTGGTTTTATTGAAAGAAAAAAATTAAACTGCAGTTAAATAAATTCGTTACACTGAACCAAAAAAGGTCGTTAATATAACGAGAAAGTGTCTAGAGTTAATGAAATGTTGTTTAAATATCAGCTAACTAAACATTTATTCATCATTAAAAAAATGTTCGTTCATTTTTCGTAAATTCTTTAAATTGACTAAAAATTGTCAATATGACTATTTGAATTCGTTAATAAAATTGCGGTTAATTTGAATAAAACATTATTCAAATTGACAAAAACATATTGTTCATTTTGATGAATATTATTCAATTCTAATATCATATTTAAGTAAAATTTACGAAAGATTTACATTAAATGTGATAAATTAATACATAAAATATTAAGGACCAAGGGAAAGAATACTTCCCATAGAATATCTTAAGAACTTAAACAGCGAGAATTTTCAAAGTTGGTCCCAAATGACGTCTTCAAGGAACATACAAAGTAAATAAAGCCGCCATACAAAGTAAATATTGATAATCGAATATCTGTGTGCGTTACTGCCGTTTTCACAAAATATCTGTTGATATAATATATTTTTCGTTTATTTTTTAACAAAATTCTACAATTTGAAGAAAAATTATGTTAATTAGAATAAAAATCTCTTTATTTAACACGTTTTTTTCGTTAAAAATCTACGAAAAATTTTCGTTAATATTACCTACGACATTTGGTTCAGTGTATTAAAGTGAAAAATAAATTCGTGATTATCCTAATTTTTAATGAATTTTTTATAAATTCGAAAGATTTTGCTTTTTAAAGTTCTGTTTAATTAAAAATTTAATTAAGCTTTTTAAATTTTGGTTTCTTTTTTTTTTTGCTTGAAATATAAATTCGTTAAAAAAATTCTCAAATAAAATTTCTTCGTCGCATTTTAAAGAAATGTTTCGTTAATTTTTATTTAAAGTTTTGGGTTTTAGAGTTTAAGCGATTTTTTCTATTTTTTTTATTTTAATATTTTAAATGTAAAATAGAGACATTAAACGCCATTTGTTAATTTTAAATCTTTATAAAACAATTAAATTGAGTTTTAAACTCTTTTTCATTTTCTATGATTTTGTTATTTTGGCGTATTTTCACACAAATAGGAAATTCGATGTTGTCTTCATGACAATTGCGGGCATTTTTAATTTTTATGTTTCTTACTGATTTTTTCTTATCAAATTTTTGATATTTTTAAATACTTTTTGTTTTTCTATGAATTTTTCAATTTAGCGTCTTTTTTTTGCATTCTTAAGTGATTTTATGAAGGTGTAAACTAGAAGTGAAATAGTTTTCTTTAATCTTTTTCCATTTCTCATGTTAATTTTGAAAGATTTTTACAGTTTTTCTTTTTTTTTTTGTAATTTTTCATTTAAGCGTTTTTCAAATATTAAGTGTCTGTTTGTTATAGTTTTATTGAAAAAAAATATTAATTTTGATAATTTATAATTTTAAACATTTTATGTATCGATGTTTAAGGAGGTTTTTGGATTTTTTTGCTTTGCTAGCGTTTTTTATATTTTTTAAGTTTAGCGATTTTTACATATAAACTGTATATTTGTTACAGTTTTATTTAAGTATTTAATTTAATGAGTTTATAAAAGTCTTTATATTTAGATGTTTTTATGACTTTTTCTGTTGAACTCTTCCAATAGCTTCCTTATACTTCTTTCCAACCTTATGAATTGAATAGACGTTTTCGTTATTTCTTACAAAACTCAGTGCGATCACCGTCCTTTTGTTAGAGCTTTCATTGTATATTAAATTTTTAAAATTAATGTATACGAAAGTTTTTTTTATTATTTTTTTTAATATTAATAAATTTAATTTAATAAAATTGTTAATACAAGTTATTATATTTTATGCAAAATAAAATAAATTATTTATACTAAATTATAAATTAATTAGTAAAACGTTTTAAACTTTTTTTCCCATTTTATTTGAGACTAAAAATAATATAATATATATACATACCAAATAAGTGAAAGTTTAATTCCGCATTCTTCTGTATTTTAACTTAATATTTTATTTCATTTTTTTAACTTTATTTTTTTTGCCATGGTTCGGTTAAAATCAAATAATCAAAATAACTATATATATATATGAATATATATACAAATCACTTAAACATAATATTGAAATAATGATTAAAACAAATGACCAAAAAATAAAATTAAACTTCTCAAATCTCAACCAAAAAAAAATACAAGTAAAATGTTATATACGACTATAACGAATATTCAATACCCTCTACCACAATTGGTTATGAAGTAAACACGTTATATTTCATACATACACACTCACACATACACCCACAGACGTATACAATATATAAAAGTTTTAGTTAAATATAACAGGAGGAACACTAAATGAGTCATAAAATTAGTTATATCTTTGGCTATAACTTTTTTCTGCTGGACCGATTTTGATAATTTTTGGAATTTGCCGTTTTAAAATTTACAATTTTACGAAAGTTTTTCTCTCGTACTTAGAGGTTGCCTCAGATCGGCTTATATCTTTTAATAAACTAAACCGATTTTTCTGGTTTTATGTAAGAAACTTTTCACGACTATAAGAAATACTCAGGTCAAGTTCCGCTCTGTCAATTATTGTGGATGTGAGCGTGCCAACAACAGACAGACGGACAGATAACCAGACAGACAAACATAGCTAAATCGACTCAGATTTTGATTTGTAGTGTCTGAGGCAATTCCTTCTTAGCGTTACAAATGAAATGACAAAATACATATACCTTCTTCAGTTTGTAAGAGCGCAGTATTTTATTATGTGCGATTTGCGTTTTAAAAGAATTTTTCGGGGGCGTTATCTTTAAATTTCGAACATCGACTTCTGCTTATGTTCATCTCAATTTGACTAACTCCTAACATAATACCAATATTTGGGAGGTTGTTTGTATGTGACCTATGATAAATAATGAGCCGACCCTCGTTTAAGATTACTATAAGACTAATTTTTGCCTAATTTCGATAAAACGCTTAATAGTTTGGACTCTTTAGACCTTAAAACCTCATTCTGGACAGACAGGGTAAAATCGACTGTGAAAGTGATTCTGAGTCGAACGGTATAACTTAAAATGGTGGTAGCAACATACTTTCTATGCGTTACAAACTTAAGCACAAACGCATTGTACCCCAGTCACCTTTGGTGGTGTAGGGTATAAAGACACACTCACAAAAAAAACATAAATTTTAAACAAAAAAATTGTTAAGGTAGTCCCCAAAAGAATAATGATCATTATGATCATGAATGTCATAATGATCATGTTTTTTATAATGATCATAATCTTTTTGAAAATCGCTAAAAAAAGAAGGAAAGAAATAATGATTTACGGTTCTAGTCAATGAAAGTGAAAACTTAAACCAGTTTTTTTTTTGTTAAAACAAATGACATGAAAAATTAAACATAAAAAAACGTGAAAATGTTAAAACCGGTAAAACACAAACTCAGAGGGCAGATTTTTGTTAATAACAATAAAATTATGTAAATTATATTTAATTGTTCAAATTAAAAAAAAAGATATAAAAAATAATTATTTTTGTTATTTTATTTCTTAAATTATAAAATAAAACTCTCTGAAATTATTTAAGATTCTTTCTTATGAATCTTAATCTTGTTTTTGTTTTTCTTTTATGACTTCTTGACTTTTGTTTTTATCATTTATTTCATTGTTTTATACTCCGACTTTTATTTCTCAGTAGTTGACCCAATTTCATCGACTTTGTTTCATTCAATTCGTAGGCTTTACTTTCTTTAAATGGTATTTTTTATTGAATTCTTTACGTTTTTTCGCTTTTTTGTCTTAATTTTATTTTTGTGTTGTGCTGTCTGTTTCATATGGACTCTAAAAGGGTGACACGACTTATAGTATCATAAAGATAAATTTAGCTTTGTCATTTCGAACTGTTAAGCAACAGTGAGGAAAATAAAATTGAAGGTGTAACAAATTATATCCATCCAGATATCACATACATATTTACTATTACAATTACTGAACTAGAATTGAACTAGAACTGTACTAGAACTACACTAGAACTAAGTTGAATTACTGAACTAGAACTGAACTAGAACAGAACTAGAACACAACTAGAACTAAAATCGAACTAAACTGGAACTGAACTAGAACTAAACTACTGACATAATTACTTTTGACTTTTTCGGCTTTTTAATCCGAACTTCTCAAAAGTTTTATATATAAATAAAAATCCCTTTAAAATCGTTTCGGTGTCTGATTTGTCAAATATCTGTTACAGAATAATTTCAGTTCGAATTTTGTCTGACTATTAAAAAATGTGTTTATATACATGAAGTGTGTTTCAGCAGTAGGCATAAAGACCTGGTCCTCTAAGGATTGATTCTCAAGCTGTATTTCTAACAGTATTCTAGAAATGGGGTCGATTGATTCCGATCATTTCAATATATAAAATCTTACAGTCTAAGCAACGGACAGGAAATAAGTTTTGTATCACTTTTTAATTTTAATAGGACACATTGCCCCTAATTTTGTATTCCTCACTACAAAATGTCACTACATTCATATTTAACAGCTGCAAAGAGTCAACTCATATATAACAAACAAACAAAGTCCCTTTTATTGAAGATTATATTTTCAATTTTGCTCTTAATCACTTTTTCGTTTATTTACCAAAAATCCCCCAAAAAATAAGATGACCAAATATCAGCATCTTTATCTTCTTAAATATTTTGTTTTTTATTATTTATTTTTTTGTTTTCTGTAAAGAAAACTAAAAATAAAACTGAATTTTTTGGTTAAATTTCTGAAGAGTGAAAGTGTTATTAAAAGTAAAAGTATAACAACAATTTAACTTAAATAAATTTGTATGTGTGTGCGTGTGTATATATATGCGTGTATATATTTTTAACCAATTTTTGTTGATATAATTTTGTTTTTTTTATTTTTTTACTTTTTTGGCAGAAAAAAAAACAATATAATTTTATTTTGTGTGTCATTGTGTGAGTCTGCATATTTGGCGTGCTATTGTGTGTGTGTATGCATTTTAACCTTTTGTATCATTTAAGTCGAAATCCCTTTTTATGCTTTTTTGTTTTGTTTCATTTAAATTTTACACAAAAATTTTGTTTAATTTCGCTTTTACTATTTTTTGTTTGTTTTTTTTTTATTCATGACTTTTTGCTGTTTTCCGTTACATTTTTTCAAAAATTATTTGTGTTTCCCGTTATTTTCGCCAAAATTTCAAAAAATCCACCAAATCTCATTAATTTTTTCTTTATTTGATTTTATTTTTTTCGTTACTTATCTTCTTTTTTTCTTAAATTCTTTTTTGTTTTCCAGGCAGGAAATCTCCATTTTTGGGGTTCATTTGCAAAACAAACGGTAAATTTATGATTTTATTTTTGTTTGTGTTTGAGTTTCTATAACATATTTTTTGTTTTCTTTTGTTTGTTTAAAAGATTTGCTTTGATTTATTTTGAATTTCAAAAATATTGAAAAATTAATAATAATTTTTAATCGTTTTTAAGTGCATGTATTTGAGCCTTTAAGGCATTTGACATATAATTTATGTTGCAAATCATTAATCAATTTTTTGGAAATTTTCTCATAAAGTCGAAAATTGATTTAAGACATAATTCCGCCTTAAGTCATAATTCAGAAGCTTTAACAATTATTACTAATAGAAAGTAAAATTTTGAAATATAATTAAAATCTAAAATATTTTAGAAATCCCAGAGACAATAAAATAATATAATCTCGATTTGAAATTTTTGGGCTTAATTTAATACGATATTTTTTTCTCTAGGCCTCGAATAAGCTATTAAATCACTGCCTTTAATTTTCACTATTTCACCTAAACCACTTTCGTTTTAGTAACACTTTATTCAAAGATATTAATGGTATTCAAATTTTTTCAAAATCTGGTCTCGCATTATTACACTGAATCGTAATTGAATCGTTACTTATCGTTCGTTAAAATTTCGCTATTTGACACTTAAAACTTCTAATAACGAACTTAGGACGAAGAGCCATAAGTTTCAAAAAATTTCGTATGTATTTCGTATGAATTTGCCTTTATTTTATCGGGTGCATTGCGTTAAAATTCCTTTCTACAACAATATATTCTGATTATAGTTGCAGATCGCATCATTGATTTTATTTATATTAAACTTTCCATGCCTCACACCTTTCGAGAACCTGTGAATTCCCTTTCCAGTTTAGATTCCGTTTAGACTTAAAATATGATTAAAAAAATGTACAACGAAGATATTGTACAGGGAAATATTCTTCGCTCAGTTCGTGTTTAGTTCTAGTTCAGTTCAAGTTCACTTCTATTTAGGATCTAGTTCAGGTTTTAGTTGGGGTTAAAGCTTAGATTCAACTTTAGATTTTAGTTGCGATTCTAGTTTGAATTCTAGTTCAGATTAAAGTTCAGTTCTATTTCAGTTATGTTTAGTTCTAGTTCAGTTTTAGTTCAGTACTATTTAAGTTTTAGTTTTGATTCTAGTTGGGGTTCAAGTTTAGATTCAAGTTCAGATTTAAGTTGAGATTCTAGTTAAGATTTTAGTTCAGATTATAGTTCAGTTCTATTTCAGTTCTAGTTCATTTCTATTTACGTTCTGGTTCAGTTCTCTTTAGGTTCTAGTTCAGCTTCTAGTTGGGATTCTAGTATATATTCCAGTAAAGATTTTAGTTTAGTTCTAGTTAAGTTTTAGTTCAGTTCTAGTTCAGTACTTGTTCCGTTTCAAATCAGTTCTTCATCATTTTTATTTTGTTCCCATATATTTCTGCGTCACATCTGCTATTTTAGAGAAGAACTAAAGTCAACTGTTTATGTTACCTCAGTGATATTATGTCCTCATATTTGAGTCCAGTCTTGTCTACATTGAAAATTCTTTTATGTTTAGTTTGGCTTCATTTTGCTCAGTCCTTGTTGAAGTCCATTACCTTTCCAGTGCGTTATTGATTCTGCTCACAAATTTGTTTTCAAAAAATAATAAAATATTTTTGTTCTTTTTTTTTTGTTCAATTAAGTTTTGTTTTACAACAAAAGAGATTCACAGACACGAGTCAGTATTTTCAAAATTGTTTATATCTTTTGTCTACAACAAAACGTGTTAATTAAAAATGAAAAAAAACCTATTTAAATAACTAAAACTTTTTGTTTTCAATGTTAGAACAAGACTTTAAATAATAAACAAAAATACCAGAAAGAAGTGTTAAAAAAAGAAGTCTATAAAAAACGTAACATTTGGCCAAGAAAGAAAGAAATAATAACAAAACGCAAAACAACAAAACAAGTCCTCATTTCTAAAACACACAGCTACACACATTCAAGCTTAAAAGTGTTACTTCACCTCAAACACGTTCCACTGAATATTAGTGATTATTACTCAATTGTTGCTTTTTTTTTTAAATAGCAGCATATTCTGCTGCGAAAACTGTAAAAGAAAGAAAGAAAGAAAGAAGAAATACATAAAAAGAAATTTTAGCCAAAGAAATGCTAGACTTTGTAGCAACAAAAACATAAAAAACCACTAGCAGCAGCAACAACATAAATTTATGTCATAAAATCAGCTAAATAAAAATTTCGCAATATTTTGTAACTGAAGAAAGTATTTCAAACAAAAATCATAGATACATTCGCACACATACAGACAAAATAAAACAAGAAATAGAAAAAATGTGGTAAAAGTATAAGAAGATTTTTTTTGCATCATTTGTACGAAATATTTTACACCCTACAGTTGAGATACAAAATATAGCATTCTATAAAAATTCTGGAGATCAAAAGTTTGAAATTAGTTTATATATAAAATTAACTAAAGAGTATTATTTCTGAACCATCGCAAACATTGGATTCTGGATAAAGAAATACATTGGTTATAGTGACCCTTACAAAATACATATAATCTCTTCTAAATTTCCATCAGTCCACAAAGGAAGAGAGTCATAAAATTTGCAAACAAATTTGTATCTTGCAAACCAATGGAAATGTACAATTTAAAGACCTCAAATATCCATTCTAGTATGGGATCCGTAACACAGCTTTCATATTTATAACTCTACATTCCACCTTTATGTTTTTCTTAAATTCTTTCAAAATCCATTTAGTCCATCAAAAGTTACCTAAATGTTCTCCAAATATTTAATATGATACACTGTTCTCTTTTAAGAAAACTTTAATAAAAGCAACAAATAAAAGAAAAACAACAACAATAAGAAATACTATAGTTAAATAGCAAAGAGGAAGACAAAAAAATTCCCGCTAACATCATTAAGTCTGAAAGTGAGAGTGAATAAGAAAGCGGAAACTTTCAAATAGATCTCAGCAAGATACTAAAATTACATGAAAGCAGCCATGACTTAAGTCATTTTTCTTAGTTACTTTTTTCTTTTTTTTTGTTATTGTTATTGGATCTGAATGACTGACTGACGGGCTGGTTGACTACTTTTTGCTTGGCTGCATGACTGAGCTCAGGTTATCATCAACGTCATCGTCATCGTCATCATCATTATTGCGATCATTAGTACGTTATGAGAAAAGACACAGATCCATGCAAATATAGTTTTTACATGAAAAGAAAAACTTGGTAAATATTTTGAAGTTTCGAACAGCAGTGAAAATGAATTAGTTCTTTAAGTGGTTGAAAATTCATTAATTAAGAATTAAATAATTAAGAATTGAAAAATAGTTCGTAATATCTTCTCTCGATGGATTATCGATTCGATATGAACTGGGAATAATCGGTTTAAGAAATGTAACAATTTCTTTTATAATTTGTCATTAATTTTATTGCTGATTATTTCATCTGAACCATACGGTAGCCTATTTTACCGGAACCTATTGTATGATAAGTTTCAGGATCACTTCATTTTATACATAATTTTTAAGCTTTATAGGATTATTGAAAACATTGTGGTTTTCTTAAAGATCTTTTATCGCAACCATATTCAAATCACTCCGGTATCTCAGTTAAGTTCTTGCTTTAACTTTTATTTAATTTTTCGAAAAAAAGCATATTTTGTGATCGTAGAACAGAACTAGATCAGAGCTAGGAAAGAACTAGAACTAAACGAGAACGGAATTAGAACAGAAATAGAACAGAAATAGAACAGAACGAGAACAGAACGAGAACAGAACGAGAACAGAACGAGAACAGAAATAGAACAGAACGAGGACAGAACTAAAACAGAAATAGAGCAGAACGAGAATCTGAACTAGAATCGGAACTAGAATGTGAACTTGAATATGAACAAGAATCTGAACTTAAATCTGAACTTAAATCTGAACTTAAATTTGAACTTGAATATGAACTACAAATCTGAACTTGAATCTGAACCAGAGTTTGAACTAAAATCTAAACTAGATTCTGAACTGAATTCTGGACTACAATCTGAGCTAGAAACTGAACTCGAATCTAAACTGAATTGAAATTATTATTTTTTAAATAATGGTAACTGAAAATTTTGAAAACGGAAATTTTGAAAATTCAGTTTTTAATGGAAATTGTATCTCTTTATGACGGTATTTTTATCACATAATTCCGTATTAATTAAATCCGCACTATATTTTTAATTTATAGCCGAATCAAGTCCTTAAATGAAGTTTTCTTTTTTCGTTATTTTACGGAATATTTAAGAGATGTTTAGGTCTAAAGTAAAATCTTTATATTGTCTAATGCCAATTAGAAAAAAAAAACTCATTAATATTGACATTTTTAAAATTTTCCTTAAAGCAAAAATTTTTTTTAAATAAAAATTCCCCCCAAAATTTTAATTTTCCTTTATGGCCTCTGACGTTTTATTTTAATTTGCATGAATCAGTTAACAAGAACCAGTCTTTTAGTTGCTGTTGTAGTTGATGGTTTAAGACCAAGACCAACGAAAAGTCAAAAGAGATGGCCAAACTCAAAAAAAAAACCAGACATACAATAAGAAGAAAATAAATAAATAAAAAAAAAACAAAAACATAAAATTTCACTTTCGCTTTTAACATTTTTGTTAATTTTAAATACAAGTTTCTTTTCTTTTCCTTTTTTTCTTTTATTTTATTCTCTTTTTTTGTTAAAACTTTAGACGATGACTTAACTTTTAGTTTTCTTTAAAAAAATGTTTTGATTTTTTATTAAAATTTTCAAACTAGAGGAGGAGATATTATGTTATAAACAAATACACATACACATAAAATTAACGTAATGTAAAATGTTGTTTTGCTTTTTGTTTTTTTTTATTTTACTCATCTTATGTATGAGAGCGTATGAGAGATTTGTTTGTGGGTTTGTTTGTTTGTTTACAATTTACATTGATTTTGTGCTCCTGAGTTGTAATGCTTTCTTCTTTTTTAACTTCTTTTACATGCAAAAAACAAAAACAAATGTAAAGAAATAACTGGTTTTTTATTTTGTTTTTGTTATTTTTTTTGTTTATGTTTGATAATGAGTGTGTATGAGAGAGTTTTTTTTGTAAAAACACGGAAATAATGTGCAAAATTTTTATGACTTTTGGACTCTTTTTTTGTGAGGTTTTCATGGTTTTACATGTGAAATTTGTGAGTTTTTTGTGTGCATGTGAAGTAATAGAGAGTGTTTGATTTTTATACACTCCACCACCTTAAGTGGTGAAGAATTAAATAATGAAGATCCTATAATGTATATATATTCGTGCATCAAATCGAAATCTGAGTCGGTTAAGATATGTCCGTCTGTCTGTCTGCCTGTTGTTGGCACGCTAACATTCACAAGAATTGACAGACCAATCAAATTTGGTATGAGTATTTGTTATAGTCTTTTTAAAATCAGCAAAATCGATGCAGTATGTTATACGATATAAACCGATATCTGAAGCAACCTCTAAGTTTAAGCAAAAAACTTTCGTTAAATTTAAATCAACGAATTATAATAAAATGTTGTCATTATCATTCCAAAATGTATCCAGATCAGTTATCAGTATTTGTATAATTCGGATTTTACTTTTTTTAATTTATTTTAAAAACTTATCATTCTGTAATTTTACATACAATTTTACCACAAACGTTAGAACGCAAAATTTTCACTAAACGAAAAAAAACTTATTTAACCCTAAATCAACTATGTTTAACGTTGATTTTGCTTTATGTATGTGTGAGGGTGAATGTTCGTAACATAACATATTAATTTCAAACGCATTTGTTGTGGAGAATATTGAAGATTCAACATAGACGATTGCTTTCTTATTGGTTTATTAGATGTTATGAAGAAGGAATGTGAAAATGACAAGAAGGGAGTGTCAGCAAATGGTTTATATGCCATTTTTACTTTTATTCACATTAAAATTATTATATTATTATTTAATTATTATTTTTTAAATAAAAATAATTTAATAATGACAAATAAATTTTAAGATAAATATTTTTGTAGAAATTTCAAGTTTAAGGATTGAGATCGAAAAATTCTTAGTATACATATATAACGAAACCACTAAACTTACAGTTTCAATTTATTTATTTTATTAAAATTATTATTAAAATTTACAAAAAAAAATATTTTCATAGTTTTTATCAAAAGTAATGAAACTTGAACCTGTTTCGGAAACCCTTCCATTAACGTTCTTATAGTGATTTTTGTCACTTTGCTCAAAAAGTTAGTTCATCTCCGTTTCAAATCTACCACACTTTTGGAATTTTTCTTTTGCTTTTCAATTCTCTTTAAACAGTATCCCAATATCTCTCCACAGATCTTTGCCCCGGACAGT
This sequence comes from Cochliomyia hominivorax, assembly GCA_004302925.2. Taxonomy (NCBI): domain Eukaryota; kingdom Metazoa; phylum Arthropoda; class Insecta; order Diptera; family Calliphoridae; genus Cochliomyia; species Cochliomyia hominivorax. Next base: position 48,614,139 of record PYHX02000413.1, read on the forward strand.
TTGAAGGATTTGCCTCTCTTGGTAGGAATGCCACATTATTGTTCTTGTATCACTATGTTTGTTTGCAGGATGCTAAATCACGCCAAAAACATGTGGACATTTTCGGTATTTGTTGTAACAAATGATTCGCTTCCTTTGCCGCAACTGCATATTGTCAAACCAAGAACTTTTTGGGAAAAATTGACATACATTTCGCCCTCCGTTATGTAGCATTCAACTTCTGTGCTCTGTTTTTAGCCTTTAAATTTAAAGCAGCGTCCTGTCAGGAATTTTATGAGCCTTATAGCTTTTAAAAATACTTAAAATTTTTGCCTTTAGAAACACCAGATAGACCATTCGTTCTACTCGGACCAGGTTTTCTGTCAACGGATTAATTCTCTCGTTACTGTTTAATAACATTGGAAACTGCTTAATGGCAGACCTTTTTTCAACTTTTTGTAGGACCAAGTTGGATTTTGTTGTTTAGTACGCACCTTTTTCTGGTAACTCGTTTTAATCAGATTAACAATATATTTATTTGCTTGATATTAAACATGATAACTGACATATTTTGCAAAGGCAACTGGTTCAAAATAATTCAAATAATGCTTGAGTTTAAAGTTTAAATGAAAATGTTAGGAATTTTTTAATCTCACTCCTTATTTTAAATAACGGAATTTATTTTGAAGAGGAATCTCTTTCTCCATTTCGTTTAAAAACTTTGCGTGTTACTTTTATTTTAATATTTTTATATACATTTTTTTGCAAAGTCATTTTAATTGTTTTAAAGCTTTTTTTTGCACCACAATTATCTATTTGTTATAATAACATTGTTATAATGTTTCCCCTCTCTTTCTTTCATTAAACTAGGAAAACATTTTAACCCAATTTTTTAACCGATTTTTTGTTTGATATGAACGTTCATAAATTTCAACGATTATTTGTAATAATTTCTTTGTTATTTGACTAGACAAATTTAATTACATCAAATTATTTACATGAAGTTTATAATAATTTATAACTGAATTTTGATAATAAAAAAGTGAAAAGTTGAAACAAAGAAATCAAACAACAACAAATTATGGTTATTAAAAATGTATTCAATAATTAGTTTTGACTAAAAAAAAATTAGTTTCAGAGATTTTCAAATCGAAATTAACCTAATTTTTACCTTTGCCTATTTTAGTCAGTGGGCTGAATATAAGTTCTAAAATTTACTAAAAACATGTGCCATATTCCCTTCAAAATTCTCAAACTTTTTGCTGCAATAACCATAGAAATATGTGAATCCATTAATAATCTTAACCTTAACCTTAACGGTAATACGCACAAATTTAATTCGGATGAACCCGGGGCAAAGATTAACCAATAAGTTCTATATTTTAAATTTTTTTAGCTCTCAAAGCTCGAATCATATTTTAAATATTCTCAATATATAGTTACGTCTGCAAACAATTTTCTTCCAAATAGTCCTTAGAGTGACAGGAAAAAGTATTTTTTTTATACGTGATTTACACAAATTAAGATTTTGGATATTTCTGCATGGAAAAGTGGGAATATTTTTGATTATCTAATTTATGGAGAAATATCGTTATTCTTTTCAATTTTATACAAGTCTACATGAAATGACATTACACTTTAAGATCGGTCATTTTCATAGATAAATAATAATAAAAAACATATTGAGCTATATGAATGATAAGGGTAATTGTAGATCGATCCTCCTAAATTTGGTTTCTTTATAAAATTTATCAAAATTTTATTATCTTTTAAAAACTTTTCGTAGTGGACATTATATAAGAGCTATGGGAAATTGTGGGTCTATTCTGGTAAAATTTTGATCGATGAATTTCAAAAATGTATCTCCAAAAATATTCCTTAACTTTATTTAAAATCTTTTTAATTGATTAAATATAGCAAAAGAATTTTGAAGGTACTTTCATTCAAAGGGAAAAAGTGTTCAATAGTGTGGTCCAAATAGGTGTAAAATTATATATGGTTTAAAAATGTACACTTAAGGCTTTCTTCTGGATGTAATATTTTTTTGATTCCTTTAAAGCCTGAAAAGTTATATTTCTTTAAATTTTAAAATTGTGTAAAATATAGAGCTTGAAAGAAATTTTAATATTAAAATAATTTTAATAACAAAATAATGTTGTAAATGTTACAAGTTACTCTCTGTAAAAGATTTGTGTCCCATTAATATAACAATTTATACAATTAAATTAAATAATTTCCAAGTTATGAGTTTCAACTTCCGATCAAATTAAAAACAATTTTTTTTTATAAAATATTATAAAACATTTGCTTTCAGCAGTATGCCACGCCCACAATTAAATATATATTAATTTTTGGGCCAGTTGAAGTTTCGCAAATCGGTGTTAAAAAATTATAAAAAGTAATCCCTCATAATTTCGCAAATCAAAAATTTTACATTCAAGAATGTCTGTATTTAGCACTATGGGGTTCTTGGGTCTAAATTTAAAATTTTTCTGTAAAGAAATCTTTCTGGACATTCCAATCAAAATATTTTTATTTCACTTAACTTTATAGTTTATTTATTTTTTTAAATTGTCACATGTTAAGCAAATAAATTGTTTCTATTTTAAGTTAACTATTTATTATTTATTTATTTTACTATTTTTTTGTTTTATTAATTTATTTATAATTTATATAAAAGAATTGTTTAATCAAGTGTAATTTCAAATGCAAGTTGTTATCAAGGCGCCTCCATTTGCGACTAACTGCAATTCACAAATATAGAAATTTTGAAAGGGAAAAAATGATAAGAAAATATTAGGGAATATCACAGATTTGGGAAAAAATATCAGAACGGAAATAGTAAATAAATGAATCAACATTTTCTAATATATTTAAAATATTTATTAATCAATTTCACTCAAAATCCCTAAAAACCATTACTTTTGTTACAGACTGTTACAAGCCTAAATGAAAAAAATATAAAAGTCAATATTTTTAAACTTTAAAAAGGAAAACATTTTAAATAAACTTGAACTTGAATAATTTTTTTTAATTAAAACACATTTTTTGAAAATAATAAAATAAGTAGCGAATAAATAAAAAATATTTATTTTACTTTATTATTGCAAAAAAGAACTTTAAATAAACTTTATTGAAGAAAAAAATAATACTAATCAAAACATGTTTTCCATTTTCTTAATTTTTTTAGGTAAATCCACATCGAATAGCAAAGAAGTAATTTGTCCCGATGACAAGTATAAAGAAGAAGGTGATCTCTGGAATGTTGAGGCTCAAACGGCCTTTTTGGGTCCCAATTTATGGGAGAAAACTCTGCCGTATGATGCTGATCTTAAGGTAACACAAGTTAGTATCACATCATCTCGCTCTGTAGTGGCTGCGTCTTGTAAACTACATACAACAAACAAACAATACAAACAAATATATATATTTTTTAACATTTTATCTGCTCAAATTCAAATTAAAATCAAATTATGTCATTTCAATTAACCCCTCTCTCGGAGCATAAAACCAAAAACAATTTAAACAAAAAAATATTTTTCAGTGTATAAACAACAACAAAGTGCTTGTGTATGTGTTTCATTGAAAAATCATTTTTTTCAGTGTAAATAACTTTTTGCCAAAAATTTCATTTAGTTAAAAATTCAAAAAAATAACACTTTTTTTACAAAGAAAATTTAAAAAAAATCATGAATGAAAATGTTTAATTTTGCTCAGCTTTTTGTAGTTGCAAAAATCATTTATCATTATTTGTTTACTTTTCTAGAATTTTAAGGCTTTAAAGTTAAAATTATACTAATTTTTTCTAAAATTTTTAATTTATAATTATAAAATACTTGGATTTGTACGATTTTTTAAGTCAACATGTTAGCAACACTGCAAGTGCAACATGTTGCAAAAAGATAAAAATTGTTCAAAGGATATTGATTTAATGATCATGATAATTATTAAAATTATTTATTTTTAGAGAAAAATGGTAGTTACGAACAACCCTCGTATTATTTAATTTAGTGTGCAGAACAATAATGAGACAATAACATTTATGTGAAATTAATGCGTTTCAAAATGTTGATTTTATGGAGTGTTATATGCAAGTTAGAACAAATTAAAGACTGACCCTCGTACAATTTGTAACATAAATTTTTGTTTAAATTTATCTCAATTTTTTAACAATACCAACGTGTATGTGAGATTTATGCCCTTTAAAGTGATACTTGCAAGGCAGGTTGTATGGGAACTATGAGAAATAATTGACCTATCCTCGTATAATTTGGCACAACGTTTAAGAATGTTATAACACTTACTTTTACGAAATCAGTTTATATTAGGATTTTGATTAGCTTAAAATTTCATTCCGGGAGGACATTTGTATGGAAGGTACTTGAATTATTGGACCGAATTAATCAATTTCAATTCAGATAAATATGAAATTATTTCATATTGGGGATTTGTTTAAATATTTAATATATATTTTTATTTATTCGAAAATTAATAAAAAATTAAATTTTTAGCAACATTAAAAAAGCTAACATGTTGCAAAAAGAACAAGTAAAAATGTTATAGTCGGTCAAGCCTGACTATTTAATAACCAAAATTTATGATCGATCCTCGTATAAGTTGCTTTCCTTATAATACTTATGTGTTCAATATATTATTATGATACAAACAATTATGTGAAATTTATGCGTACAGAATATATCCCTTATTCTGTATGGTTATGGGAATAAGAAAAAAAATATGGACCGACCCTCGTTTAATTTTCCACAGCGATTTTAGCTCATACTTATCTCTTATTTGACTAAATAAAATACTAACATATATGTGCGATTATGGTTTCGGAGTGATTTTTGGAAGGATGGTTGTATGGGACCTATAAGAAATAATGGACCGATCTTCGTATAATTCAGATCATCGTTTCAGAATATATTAAGACTTAGTTTTGCGAAATTTGGTTAAAATCGTTTTATATTTAGGAATTTCATGGGCTATGGGAGGACATTTGTATGGGACCCATATGAAATAATGAAATATGAATAATGAATCATAACCAATTTCAATAGACATCGTCCTTGGGCCAAAAAAATCATTAGAGATCTTCAAAACTGCGATCTGTACTTTGTGAAGAAGCTTTACATGGACAGCTAGCCGGACTGAGATGAAAAGATCGACTTAGGAAGTGATTCTGAGTCGAACGGTTTACTTAAAAGTGGTAGTTGGACTATTTTTTTCTGCCCGTTACAAACATCTGCACAAACTTATAAAACCCCAACACCTGTAGTGGTGTAGGGTATGAAAATCGTATGAAAAAGTGATTACTTTATTAAATATCTATTTTTTGTGAATCATGTCAAATCTTAAGCCGAATTTTAAATAAAAATTTTCAAAGCAACATGTTGTTAGATGAATAAATGTTTATATGGAAGCTTTAAAGGATTTTCTTATTTAATATTAAAAATATATGATAACTAATTTGTAATTTCTGAAAATTTTCGATCCGATTTAATTAGAAAAATATATAATATTTTTAAAAACACTCTGTCAAAATTTCATTAAATTCTGATTAACAATTTGGACTTCCAAAAAAGTCGTGAAATGTTATATAACAGATTATATGTTATATAACAGATTCCATTTAACTTTTTATTACCTGTTATTTTCTAATCTTACGATCTCATCTATTTAATATGCTGACACTTTTAAAACAGTTCAATACATTTTATCTCTGAATAAATTTCAGAGCGTTATTTAAGAACGTACATAGGGACAGGTCCATTATTTAGTCCTGTGACTCGATTATTTCTCGCAATGAATTAATAACTTTAAAATTTTGTAAAATTCAAATTTTGAAATAGATTTTTAAGTTTTTGATATTTCAGGATTTTCAGACAATTTGATCATAAGAAAATATTTTATTCTTGAAAATGGAGAGCGCTCTTCTATTTGTACTCAGCGTGTTCCGTTTTGAGTTTTTTCACATAAATAAATTGATCCCTTTCGTATGCCAAACATTTCGAAGCAAAATACTTTTTATACTTCTAAAGATTACAACTCAGATACAATATCGAATCAGAAACACCAATAAGTATGTCAGAAAATTTGCAAAGCTCTTTAAATAATATACAAATTTATATGATCGGCATTTATGATCAAATGCCGATCTAAAGTAATATGAGATTTATAGCGTTTAATATGATTTTAATAGGAGGTTTAAAGGAGTTTTTGTTACTTAAAATTCCACTCAAAAATTCTGGGTCTTAAACTTCTTAACATATTTAAATAGGAAATGAAAGTAACATGACTTCCAAGTCAAGGAGGTTTATTTAGCGAGGTTTATCTAAGATCGGGTGCGATGTGGTATAGTTAAAATGCTTGTTTACAAAACAAGTTGATCGAATATCACAGGTTCGTAACAGATCTCAAACAAAAATCATCCCCACTGCAAAAATTAAAAAAATAAGGAGGAAGTCGACTGCCCAACAAGACTTTGGCTAGTGGGTGGACAAGATCAATAAAGAAACACCGGAATAAATCGTCTTTGATAGTTAAGAAACTGTATCATCTTAGAACTTTAATCAGATTTCTAATTAAAATTGCATTGAGTTGAAGAATTTTCCAGAGAGCGAGAGCTAACATTTGTTCTCAGCTGTTGGAATAGAATGATCTGCAAAATGCATTTAGTTCTGGTAGAGACAACTTTATAAAAATATATTTTAATTTAAACCCAAACACATGACAAGATTTCTAACAAAGGTATTGATAGGGGATTTTTCTCGTAAACTACCTACTTTTGGCTGGACTGATTCTTTATTGTATTGGAGAGAATAGATCAGTCCAGTATTTCCAGTGCCATTTTACTCAATTCCAAAAATCCAAGTATTTTATAATCATTTTGCTTTATGCTTTTTTTCAACACCCGAAATCATTCTTACGGAATAAATGACATTAAATTTGAAGAAAAAGAGAAAAATGAAAAAATATTGTGAAACAAATAAAAAAAACTTTATAATAAACAGTGATTTTACTTCTTTTACAAACAGTATGCCGATTTAGATGAATTTTTATCGGAAAATAATATACCTGATGGCTTGCCCGGTACCCATTTGGGACATTCAAGTAGTTTGGGTCATCGTTCAGATTCCCTGAGTCATGCAGCTGGTCTGTCACTGGGACTTGGACATATAACAACAAAACGTGAACGATCACCATCACCGTCAGATTGTATTAGTCCCGATACCTTAAATCCACCATCACCAGCTGAATCAAGTGAGTACCAAAAGAGACAACATAAAAATTAAAAAAAAATCAACAACAGCAACAAATAACTAAATTAACTGGATGTGGCAGAAAGAGAAATGGGGAGAGAGAGTGAAAGAGAGAGAGAGAGAGAGGAAAAGGAAATTGGATATTTATTTGTTGATTGTTAAAGATTTTTTTGTTGTTTTCTTTAAATATTTTAATACTTTTTTAAAATTGTTAATTTAATTAATTGTAAATATTTGAAAATTTGAAAAAATTTATTAACCCAGATTTTGGTCACTTTTTAAAATTATTATAATTTTTTTTTAAATTACACTCAATTGGTATGGACACAATTAATATAAATTTATAAAAAGAAATAATTTTTGGTTTAATTTTTAAAGGTACAAATGCAAAGAAAAAAGTAATTTTAGTCCTTTTTAGATATTTTGTATATATTTGTGTGTTTTTTCTTAAGAGCTAACAAACATTTTTATAATTTCTGTTGTTGTAAAATATCAAACTGAATTAATCAAATGCTAAATGTTAAAATAATTTTTGAAGAAAAAAGAGAGAGAGAGAAAGAGAAAGAACTGTTTTTTAATAAATTTTATTTGGATATGAAAAAAAAACATTTTCATTGATTTGTGTCCATATCATTTAAATAATATCCAAACAAAAAATATTAAATATTTTAAGTTGCTGCAACATTTAAACTTATCAAATGTTGCTGGCCAAACGAAAGCTAGCAACATTTGTGAAAATACAGTTAATGAAATGAAATATCTCTTAATTATTGCAAATACTGTCCATTTATTTTAGTGGTAGACAAAAATTAACTCTTAATAAATTAACTTTAACTTTAGCAACATGTTGCAGCAACATTATTTTACTTAATATTTTCAAAAAAAATCTTCTTTTTAAATAAAAATTTGTATTTTTTCAATCATAAATAAAATTAAAAAAAATTACCTTTTGGGTTTTAATTTTTTTCAAAATTTTTGTGTTTTTCTTCAATTATTTCACTCGTTATTATTTTCTTTATTAATAATTTTTCCAGTTGTTTTGAGTTATTTGATGATATTTGATTTTTTTCTAATAATAATTTTGTTATTTTTTTTTTAAGTTGAAAAAAATTATTTTAGTTTTAAATGGACAGTTTGTGAAACATTGTTAACATTTAGTATTTGATATTCCAGCATTTTCCTTTGCATCATCGGGGCGGGATTTCGATCCGCGCACTAGAGCATTTTCCGATGAAGAGCTCAAACCGCAACCCATGATAAAAAAATCACGCAAACAATTTGTTCCAGATGAACTTAAGGATGACAAATATTGGGCCCGTCGACGAAAGAACAATATTGCTGCCAAACGTTCTAGAGATGCCAGACGACAAAAAGAGAATCAAATTGCCATGAGGGCGCGATATTTGGAAAAAGAAGTGAGTTTTAGTGTTTCCTTTTTTCGATAAGAAATTTTTATTACTGATTTTTTAATTTCTAGAATGCTACATTACACCAAGAGGTAGAGCAGCTAAAACAGGAGAACATGGACTTACGTGCACGTCTCTCAAAATTCCAAGATGTGTAATGCTAAATATAAATTCTTCTTCTTCATACTTTGTTAATTTTTTTAAAAGAAAAAAAAACATGATTTATTTAATTCTTTTTCTGTTTAATATTAATTTAACGCCAATTAAAACAAAAACCGTTAAGAGAAGAAAAAAACTCCTAAAATTTGTTAATTAAAAAAAAACAATGGTTTTATTAATTTCTTTTTTCAACTAATTTTTATGGTTAATAATAATTTTTAAACACACACACATACATACAAATAAAAAAGTATACATATAAATTTTATGTAATTTAAATTTAATATTTGAGACCCTAAAACCCCCCGTTCCCTATTTTATCCAAAATTTTGTAAAATATTAGTTACAAAACCTCAAGAAAAAAAACTCATTTATAAATTTAGTTTAATTTTTAATCTTCACTTCCCCCTTCTCTTCATTAATAAACCGGCAATAAATCAGTAACTGAAATTCTTAATTTTTAAAAACGGATTCAATATTTATTTTTAAATTAAGTTTAAATTAATATTTTCTGTTCCAAAAAGTAAAACAATGCAAGTTTCATTACAATTAATTCTAAAATATTATTAAACAATTAAAACTAAACTTAATAAAATTAATTAAAAATTAAATTAATAATTAAAAAATATATATATTGGAAACATTTAAGAGAATTTTTATATAAAAAATTAAATTAAACTAAAAACATAAACTTGCATTAATTAAATTTATAATTGGAGTTTTTTAATAAATTAACTAATTAAAAATTAATTTTATTAAAAAATTTAAATCCGAAAATATTAATTAAAAATTTAACTGATTGATATAAATAATGAAATATGTTTAACAAACCACAAGTTATAAGAAATTATTATAAAAATTATAAAAAAAAATACAACAAACATTAAAAATTTTAATACTTAAGAGACAAAAACATTAAAACAAAACTACAGCAACATTATTTAGTTATTTAGTGTAATAAATAATAAAAACAAAATATAAAAAATAAACAAAAACCATGTTTAAAAAAGCAAACAAAATAAAAACTATTAAAAATCATAAAAAAAATCTTTAAAAAATGCTAAAAAATTTTTAAAAAAGTAAACAAAAAAATTAATAAATGTTGCAGCATCATATGTTACTTAATATACAAAGTATATAAACATTTTAAGTAGAAAATATATTTAGAAATTTGAACTAATAAAACATGAGAAGATTTTAAATTCAGATTTTTATTCGAAATTTATTTAAGAAAAAAATTTAAAACTCTAAAATTATTTAAAGCCAAGAAATAAGAGAAATGTTGCAAAGGCCTTAAGTATTTTTGTATACAAATTTCAAACTTATAACAACTAGAAAATTATTTTGAAATTTTCAAAAAATTTTGCCAAATTGTTTAAACCTACAAAAAGCTTTCTAGTTAATCTCTAACTCTGTTTTTTAATGTTTTAATGCAAAATTTTTAAATTTCAAAATCACTAGAATGAATTTCTTAATTTCCAACATGTTTAGAACTAAAGAAAATGTTGCTCAGTTCAACGACAACACTATAGTTTATCAATTTTTATATTCTTTTGGTAACATTGCAAATTTCCGTAATATTGAGCTTCCAACATGTTCGAAGCTAAAGGAAATGTTGCCAAGTCAAATGGCAACATTGTTGTTGATCAATTTTTAAATATTCTGTAATAGAAATTTATGTAGATTTAAAAATTAAATAAAATCAAATTTCCGCAATATTGAATTTTCAACATATTAAAAGCTAAAGAAAATGTTGTTAAGTTGAACGCCAACTTTGTTGTTTATCAGGCTTTTTATGATTCTTTAACAAAATTACTTAAATTAAAAGAAATGTTTATATAGATATGGCAACATTAAACGTTGAGATTAACATCTGTATCATTTATTCTGAAAAATCTATAATTTAAGTAAAGTAAATATATAATTTTCTCAAAATCTCTCTTTAGAATTCGAAAATATCATTTAAATAATTAAATAAACTGCTTCAACATTGTTGCTAGAAATTTTGTTTATATCTACATGTAGCTGGACTTAATTTGTTAATAAAACTAAATGTTATTTTAAATTAATTCTTAAGTAAATTTGGAGTTTTGAAATAGAAAGTGAAAATAACAACTTTAGTAATATTTGGAAACTGTGTAGCTAAACATGTTTAGATTTATATATTAAATACAATTTCAATTTTAGTTATTTCAAAAAGGTTCTTTATTAAGGAAAAAATTTAAACACACAAATTTCTAAAGTATATAATTGACAAATATTTTTGTTAAATTTTTCCCGACTAAAAATGTTGAAGGAAAATATTTTGTGAAAGAAAATCATTTTTAAAATCAAGTTTCTAAAATTTTGGTGCATTTACCAATGTGGTAGCTAAATTAGGATTTTAAAAATCTGTTGTTTTCTTCAACACTGTATGTAGCCTAACATTAACTACAAGTGTTTTATGCTCTTTTATATTAAATTATTTTTATTAAATCAGATTCTATTTTTAACACAATTTAAATGTTTTCCAATTTTCAGCAACATTTAATTAAAAATTATTTAAAGCTTTTTGCCTAAGTTGAAACATTTCCAGCAACATTTTCCATTTAAACGAAAACTTCATAAAAATCTGATTCAATTTTAACATGTAAATGTTTCTTATATTTTCTTTTGCAACATTAATAAACATGACTTTTAAAAAAATATGAAAGCACTGCAACATTTGATGTAAAATGTTTAATAATTTTGTTGCAGATGTTGAAACATATCCAGAAACATTTTGGATTTATCTTCAAAATCTATCGATTATGCAAAGAAAGTTTCAAATGTTTTATGCACTTTTATGTCAAAAAGGACATGATATTGAATCTAAAGATGTGCCCTCTGGTTAAAAACGTTAGAAGTTGGAAACATTTGATATAAACTTATAATTTAATAATTATGGTGGCCTTTTCTTTAAGTTTTTGTTTGATCAGAAGTTTCCAGCAGATTCTGTTAGGTATTAGCAATAAAGTCTTTATTGCTCAATATTGCAGAAATATTTTTCAACAATTGAAGAGAAATCTAAAAAATGTGTATAAATAATATATATCTAAGCAACATGTTTTCTACTTAGATAAACTTTTGAAGTTTATTCATTCTAAAGACTAAGTTTTTTAGTTAATTTTCTTGGCTTTAAATATAAAATTTAATAAATTTAAGTAAAATATCCTGCTCTAATTTGTAACTATAGATTCTTTAGCAACATATTGCTGCAACATTTATTAACAAAAAAATTATTAAACAAAAAAACAGCAATACTTAACAAGAAATAAAAAAACAAGCTTATAAACAATTTTATTTCATTAAATATTTAATATATATAAATAAACATATTATACACACACATACACACCGCCTAGCAGTGTAGAGGACCTCATTACTAAAAGAAATAAATGAAACAAGAAAGAAAATGTTTAGCAACATTTTGCATAAATAACAAGAGAAAGAAATATTAATAAAAAAGTACCTTAGTTCTAATACAACAATATGATACAATACAACAACAACAACAAAAACATAAAATGTTTCAAATATTTTTTTCTTTTTTTTTAATTTTCTTTATTTTATTTTATATTATTTTTTGAACTAAATATAAATTAATTATAGTTTAACTTTTTTGATGATGAAATGAAAAGAAAATAAGAAATAGATTTTTATAGTAGAACTTTGTTAATAATTTTTAGAACTTTGAAATTGAAATTATTTTTTTTTTTAATTTTATGGTTTTAAAACATTTTTTTTTAATTTTTAGTAAAACATTTTTAATTATTTTAAATGGATTTCCTTATGAAAACAAAACAAATTATTATTAAAAATAAATTGTTTATATACAATAACAATAACAAAACAAGAAAAAAATATATATAAAAACAATATAAATATAATTTATATAAATTAATTAATTAAAATTAATTAAAATATTTAATTAAGCCTAATCAAAGTAGTGAGTAGTAGTGCAAGTGTTTGTTGTTAGTTTGTATTTTAGAAAAGTTTTATTTTTCAATTAATTGTTTTTATTAATTATTATTATATTATTATATTATATTATTTTTATTTTATTAATTTTTATTTAGTTAAACTATGAACAGCAAAATATTAAAATTAAAATCTACTTGTTGTTTTTCTTTTTTCATTAAAATTATTATTAATTATTATTATAATTATTATTTTGTTTAAATATTATTAAGTAATTATTATTATTTCTTTTTTGTTAAATAGAAAAACCGAACAGAAAATAATAAAAAAAATATTGTAATTTGAACAAAAAACAACTCCCGGGATTCGTGTTTGTGTATTCATTTATGCAAAAATGTTTAAATGAAGTTTAGCAACATGTTGCTAACAAGCTTTTAAATTTAGATAGCAACAAATCTAGATGGTTATAAAAACATGATTTCATATATGCTTTAAATATACGTTTCAGATTTAATCCGTTAATATTAAACGATTTAGAGCTCAATACTATTTTGTGAAATGTGCTATTTATACCCTCCATTACCAGAAATGGTGATGGTCATTCCGCGAGTAACGCTAAAAAATAATTTATATATATTCTAGCATTAAATCTAAATCTGAGTTGATTTAGTTATGTCCTTCTGTCTGTTCGTCTGTCTCTCTGTCTGTTGTTGGCACGCTCACATCCACACATAACTGATAGAGATAAGTGAAATTGGGCCTGACCAGCAAAATTGGTTCAATTTATTAAAAGATATACAAACTAATATGAAATTTTGCCATAATTTTAAGCTGAAAGTACTTTATTACTATTTCGTATCAAAATCGGTTCAGTAGAAAGAAAGTTATAGCCAAAATATAACTTATTTTATAATTCATTAAGTGGTTAAGAAAAACGTTTATATAATTAAATAAGTTTGTGAGCGTATGTGTGAGTGTGTATGTACGAAGTAAAACGTATTTACTTCACATGCATTTGTGGTGAAGGGTATTGAAGATTCGGTATTGTCGAATATTGAATTCTTATATGTTATGAATATAAATTTCTAGATTTTTCAAGAGCTTTTTTTAACTTCTATTTCTAAATAAAAAGTCGAATTTTAACTCTCTAAACAAAAGGTTTGACTTCAAAATTTCGTTCAGGGAAGAGAAGCGATAAAAAAGTATATATCATAGCAGACAAAGAGATTCATTCATCATTCTCAATACCAAAACATTTCGGAAATTATATATTTTTTATTTTAATATTTTTTCATTTTTTCACTTAAAATTTTTAATTAATATATACAAGTAAGAATGGTATATTGGGCTGTGTCGAATTTTAATTACCCTCCACCACTTACATCCTTGAAAGCGGCCTTATATGGGTGCTACAAACAATTATTTATATGATTATTAAGGACAGTTAGAAAAAATAATTGTAAAGAATTTCAACAAAATTGTTTAGAATTTAGAAATTTTATAAGATCAAAACCTCGTTCAGGGAGCGATATTTATATAAGAGCAAAATATGAAAATATATACATCAAATAAATTACGTATATTAATCTCAGCTAGAAAAATAATTGTGCTGAATTTCATTAGAATCGAAACACATTTAAGAGATTTAGAATCAGAAAACATTATATAGTAAAATTAATTCAGGTTTTGATTTGATACAAGAATACACTTTATAGGGTCAAAATTAATTAACCCTCATATCCATTTGTAATGTGGATCGTAAGGTCTTAATTTGTATATAAGCTAAATTGAAGATGTTTTATTTTTGAGAGCTCATTATCAAACAGTCAGTTCCATTTACCTGAAACATTGCATAACGATTATATAGAAGGTTCTACATTTATGTGCACATAAAGTTATGCGTCAATTTTTTCAATGACGACTTTCAAATACTCCTCCATTGAATATTTTGATTTTCTTAAGATATTGATTTATAACTCAAACCATTCTTCTTGTATGATGAAGAATACTTCTAAGGACAACCGGAACTTGTAAAGTTTCACACAATCTTACAATATAAACATATACATATGAGATTTAAGCCCTTCATAAAATGTTATAAGATTTATTTGGGACTTATTTCGTTAAGATCATTTTATATTTAGGACTTTTATGAGCTTAAAATCCCATTCCGGGGGAACATTTGTAGGTTGGTTAGGTGATCGCTTCATCACCAATTTCAATAATAAATTTTATTGGCCAAAAATAATGACACATTGCAATTTATATTCTTAAACTATTTTGTTCAATAGATTTTTATGGACAGACAGTCAGCCGTTCAAATGGACAGACATGGTCAAATCGAATCCGCAAGAAATGTAAGGTCGAATGATATACTATAGTTCATTCTTCCCATTACAAACAACTGCAATATTGTCCAACTTAGAATAGATCTCAGTGATCACGACAATCTTATTTTGGGGCCACTTGACTCCATCGACCAGAAAACATTATTACAATTAAAGTCGATTTACAATGACCAGAAAATTCAGATTTTAGCGTTGAAGTCTCAAAATTTGTATGTATACAATATTTTTGCCAGTGTAAACATTTGTTTTTAATACATTAGATTTTTTTAATTATTTTTATTATAATTTTCTTTTCAAACTAACAACTTAAAAAACAAAACTCATACTTACATACATGTTGATCTCATAATTTAATTAAAAAAAATATTTTAATTTATATTAAAAACACATTTAATTAAACTTTATAAACCCGAACCCATCTATCTGATTAAAGTGAAAACAGAAATTTTCACTGAAAAAAGGTTAAACCAATTTTGAATGAAAATAAAAAATGTATTACAACGAACTACAATTATTTAGAATTAAATTATTATAAAAAATAATTTCTGCTTAAAACCAACAATAAGAAAAAATTAACAAAAAATACACTGCAAGAAAAAGTTAAAAGAAAAATTTAAAAAAATAGACCACCTAAATAGAAAAATATAAAAAATAAATTACAACTTTTTAAATATAAAAAACAATAGAGTCTGTCAATGTTTGAGCTTTGGTTGTTAATTGAAAAAATATATTTAAAAAAAACAACAACAATATTAACAACAAATATTTAAATTAATTAATAAAAAATACTAAAGTTTTACAATTACAAGCAATTGTAGTAAAATATCAATAATTTTAAGAAATTAAAAAATATATAAAAATAATTAAAAAAATAACAATAAACATTTAATGAAATGTAAATTATTATTAAAAATACAAACAAACAAACATACGTATATTATATAGATTAAAAGAAAAAAATAAAACAAGAAGTTAATTGTTATTAGTGTTTACAAATAGAGAGAAAAAAACAAAAAAAAAAATAATTATAAAAGTAGAAGTTAAAAAATAGAAACTTAAATAATTTACGATTTTGAATTTAGATTTAAATTCGATTAAGCGTTATTTTTTGTTTTAAAATCTTTATTTTTACAGCTTTAATTAGTTAATATCAAAAACTGTTGCATATTTTTAGGAGCTTTTTAATTAAATTTACATTACAACAGGGTGACATGGACTTAATTTTGAATTGCCAATTAAAAAAAGAAGTAAGAATGCTTTAATCGGTTATGCCGGATCTTCAATACCCTACACCACATATGCGTGTGAAGTAAATATGTTATATGACTCATGTTATAAAATCAATTTTATGTTTTGGCTTTAATTTTTTCTTATACTGAACTGATTTTGATAACTCTTGAAATGGTAATGAAGTACATAAACTTCAACTTTGTGGTAAAATGTCATTCCAATTTGTCGATCTACAATTAACTGCTTTACAAAAGTACTTCGCTAGAACTTAGAGGTTCCATTAGATATCGATCTTTATTTTTTGGGGAATGGGGAACTTCACAAAGATACTCAAAACAAATTTCATTGAGCTCAGTCAATTATGGATGTGAGCATGCTAACCCAAACGTAAAAACGTTTAATTTAAACTTAATGAAAAAATATTTAACCACAAATCAACTATGTTTAACAGTGATTTTGATTCAAGTTTTTTTTGTACAAATTTAAGACAAAAACTTTCGTAAAATTGTCAGTTATAAATCGAAAAACTGGAATGAAATTTTGCCGTAATATTTAGTTAATGAAGTACGTGTACTTCATTAACATTTCAAAAATTATCAAAATCGGTTCAGTAGAAAAGAATCCATAGCCAGAAATATAATTTATTTTATAACTCATTTAGTGTTGCTGTGTTTTATTAAAGAAAAACTTTTTTAGATTGTATTCGTTTGGGAGTGTATGTGAGAGTGTGTAGGTACGAAATATAATGTATTTACTTCAAACCCATTTGTGGTGGTGGGTATTGAAGATTCCCCAAAGCCAAATAGCATTACATTCTTACTTATTTTAAATTTGTTAGAATTTTATTTTTTAATTCAATTTTAATGAAATTAAATTCAATTAATTAATTTGTTATCTTCTAGTTTGCCTAATTTTTATGTTAAATAGGGAATGTTTTGTTATTTGTTAAAATGCATTCTTTTTCATTAAAAAAAAAAAACGATAAAATAAAAGAAAAAAATATTTTTTAAGACGTTTGCAATCGAAAAGATTTAAAATTAAAATAAAATGTTCCATAACATAGACTTTAGTATTAAATATTAATTAAACAAATATAAATATTATATAAAACTGAGAACATGGAGAAAACTAAAAAATACTACACTTACACACACACAAACAAATATTAAAGAAGAAAAAAGAACAACGTCACTGCGCTGGCAAAAGTTCCTATGTTAATTTTTGAAAATTTTCAGGAGAAACAAAAATAGTATTATGTGGCAATAATTCCGCCATTTTAATTTAGTATTTAAAAATTGTTTTGATCATGTGTAGAATAACTAAAATGAGGGAATAACTTATGACATAAGTAATTTTGTAAATCCCGAAACAATTAAGATTTCAACAAAAGATTTTGTGGGACTGTGTATGGTCAGTAGGGCTTGCAAATGCTACAATATTTTTTTTTTCAAAAACCTTTACATAGGAACTCCTGCCAGCGCAGGGACGATATATTAAAAAATTCAATTAATACCGATTTCAACTTTGTTTTAGTTTTATATTGAATTCCTAATTGTAAATGTTTTTTTATTCATTCTATATAATTTTACTTTAAAAAACGATAATAAAATTTAACATTGTAGTATTTTTAAATAAAAGCAGGTACGAAACCAACCAGAAAGTCTTAAAAGTTGAAAGAAAAAGTATTTTTTAGTATGAAACTGTAGTTGTTGAATATTAATTATAAATTAAATAAAATAATATTAAAATAAAAAAAAAACACTAATAAAAAAACTCATACACTACTCGACACATTAAGCGAAAATAAATATTTTTGACCGATTTTCATATTGGACCAATTTAAATGACATTTTGTAGCATTTCGCAATAATACAAATTAATGGTTATGAAGGTTAAACTTTTTCACAATTGTCTTAAACTTAATACTGAATCGATTTGGATTTTTATTGTTCCAATAATGAAATACATACGTCACATAGATTTATTTAAAAAAGTTCTTATTTAGAATTTTTAGGTTTTCATAAAAGTTTATATAAACTGAACCGATTTTGCTGGTTTTAAGTCGCAAGCATTTCAAGACAATAACAAATAACTACATTATAAGCGTGATAAAAACAAATAGACGGATATTGTTAAATACGCTTAGGTTTTGATACACTTTGTAATTTTTTATATACCGTGGTTTCCCGGTTTAACGAATACACAGTTAAGCGAATCGCGATTTAACGAACGATCATAATTTTCTCACTGAATACCTAACATTACGAACAAAACCAAATAATTCAGTACTCGAAATAGCGATTTAAAAAAAAAAAACATTCATAAAAAACTATAAGGAGATATAAAAACAGGCGAATATAATATTAATACTTTTAAAAACAATTACTCTTTTTCAGAGTATTTTTCTCAATAGGTAGATATTAAGGTTTTAAATACTTTGATAATATACCTAAGTACTGTTAACTATCCTGTGAGAGATGCATTCAATAATTATTCCACCAAAATTAGTATAGAAGACACTGGATCTGAAACTAAAGATCTATGCTTGGACGATTCTGCATATAATTTGGAATATTAATTAAATAATTATAATCAAAACCCAAACATATTATTTCAAACAAAGAGTATTTTAGAAACGATCCGGGAAGCTTTTTGTCCTACACTGTGTTGAAGATCGTTTTCAGTGTCTAGTTGTAAAGTGAAAACATGAAGATTCGGCTATGTCGAACCTGTAAGACTCTCCACCACAGGTATATATGTAAGAAGTTTAAGATAAACACATACATTCGAACACACCTTACATATTTGTAACAACAAATATGTAATTTGTGACTATAACTTTTTTCTACTTATCTAATTTTGCTGATTCTTTACATCATAGTAAAGTTCTTTTTCATCTGGTAAATTGTTTTTTGCAAAATTTAAAAAAATTGTCGGTTATGAATTTGAAGTTGTCTCAGATATCGGCTTATAAATTCTTTGTTACTAGCCCGATTTTGCTAACTTTAATAGCAAAGTGTTAAGGACAATAACAAACAAAAACAAAGAGTGAGAATATTTTCAACAGACAGACGCCCACTGGCTTAGTCGACTCAGATTATGATGTAATGTAAAAATATATATACTTTATGGAATTTAAGATGATTCCTTCCTTGCGTTACACATGGGATGGCATGCGTTAAAAAAGCACTTTCAACATATTACTTTTTTCAGTGGCGTCTCAGCACAGATATGTAAATATTTAATCAATGTATTTTTCATTTAATTTTAGCGTTTAGTTTTTCTACTCTTCTACGTGTTCAAGTACAATTTGGTTCGAATGAACGAAATTTTTATATATTTTCAAAATTTCAAAATGAATTCTAAAGCGGATCAAAACAGTTTTATTATTTTTTTAACACATTGAAACCATGTGAGCGATGACACATCTAACTGATTTTTTAATTTTTAATGTTGGTATACAAGTTAACGAACAAATGGAAAAATTATTACGCATGCGCAACAGCCTACTTCACTCAATTGAACATGCTTACAAAGCAATAAATTTTTATAACCAACATATTTATAGAAAAACATTGAACGCAACTTTAAAAAATTTCTTTCCAACCATATCGAACTTTAAACATATCCACAGAGAAATTTTCAAACACCATAAGTTTTTACTAAAAGAAGAAGGTTTTAGTTAATAAGAATCGATTCAAAAAGTTGCATGACTCATGTGAAAAAAATGAATTATATCAGACACTACAAACAAATTGTAAATTAATTTGCAACACGCCATCATACATGTTACAAGTAAATAATATGCGACAAACATAATTATAATAAATTGTGTGCAATCATCAACATGTATTACAAACACGTTGCAACATAAATCAACTTTAAAAATAGAATGACCACATTGCCAAAAGTGTTGTTAATAACTAAAATCTTCTAATCTAAATTTATAGATTTTATTTAATCGTAAAGATTTTCTATTGCTTTATAAAGAAGTCTTAACGGAAAAACAGTGGTTTCACCTTAAAAATTAATTTAAGTTCAAATAATTTTCATTTTTTTCTATGAATGTTTTGGAATTTAGTCCGTAACACTTATGACAGTTGTAGTCTAAGGTGGAGTACAATGTATTTGTATAAAAAAATGAAAAGTTTACAAAGTTTTGAATTAGGGAGGGCTTCAATTTAGGCATGTTCACATAAATACATTTTTGTGCTTTTAAATTATCTTTTCCCAAGAGCCCGATATCTCTCCACTGATCTTAGCTCCGGGCAGATTGATGAATTTGTCTCTCTTGGTACAAAAACACTTTATTGTTCTTGTGCCACTCAAAGGTTTCTTTACCAATGTAACAATATGCCAAATCGGGTCAAAGATAAGTGGGCACATAATGAAGTTTTATGACTGCTGTTCCAAAATCCTAATGTTAAAATATTTGACGAGGAAATTGCAAAAAAAATATTTTTTTATTTTAGAAAACTTGACTTCAATATTCGTGCTCAGTTTTTGGACCTCCAAATCTTTAACTGCGTTCCATCATAAACTTTTTGAGCTTTAAATGAAAGACGTGTGTTATAAATTTTTCGATCTCACTCCTTAATATTATTATACATTTTAATATTTTCAAAAAGTATTTACAAATTATAATATTTTTTTATAATTTTAATTTATTATAATAATAAATTATTGTTTATATGACAAGCTTATACCTTCATAACCTAAAAAATTATTGTCCCTCATTTTTTCAATATCTTATTTCAATTATCCATTAGGGATAAAATCACTTAAAATGAAAATAATAGTTGAGTAGTGTTAGAAATTATAAAATTAATTAAAAAAGCACTTAAAAAATATATAAAAATCAAAGAAAAATAAACATAAATATTTTGAAAACTTTATTTTGAAAGAATTTTAACATTTTGAATTTTGAAAGTGACAAAGAAAATGCGCTTGAAGAAGAAAAGCACTAACAATAATTTATATTTGTTTTGCTAAAAAATAAAAAAATATATTTAGTAAAATACTTACAATAATAAAATATAAAAAAAAACTAAAATTGCAAAAAAACTACTTAAAACCCCATAAAGTGAATAAAAATTATTAATGATAAATAAACAGAGACATAAAAATACAACCCTGAAAAAATGCATAATGCCTAAAAAAGCTGAAAATAAATAGTACGAATATAAATTTATATGATTTATGATTAAAAGGAAATAAAATAAAAATATTAAAATAATTATTATATTAATTGCAAAAAATACAGAATATACAACAAAAACAAAAATAATAAATTAATAAAAAAATAAAATAAAAAAGTACCTAGAAAACAAAGACAGAGTTGTCTTATAAAAAAATAAAAAATGTAAACAAAACAAAAAAACCTAAAAGACAGAGATGTAAAGACAATTTTTGAAATGCAGAACCGAGCAGAAAAAAGGTGACTCAGAATCATATCAACTTTATGAACGTCTGTTTTAAAATGACGGTAATTGATTTCTCTCGTCTCTTTTGCTATTTTTTTCTATTTATGATAAGCTTTCAAATAATCCATACTTTGTTACAAACTCTATTATTTTTAACGGGTGGAAAAACGCTATAAAACAATTATTAAAATAAGTGAATTATTTAACTTATAAATTTTTGAAGTATCTTACATAACATGTATTTTAAAATTGGAGGAAAAATCAAATCACAACAAAAAATCATACCAATAAGGCTTCGAAGAAAGGAAATCCAAGGGTGTAAATAAAATAGCAAGAAATTAAATTCTTTTATTAGAACTAGCGTGGAAAAGGATACAGGTACTGGTGGTCTACTACCACAATTAGACCGATAATTGCAAAAATTCTTCAACGAAAAGAAATCTTTATTGAAGTTCATACTGTGCGCTGCAGGTTGGAAATGACATATTTGCATACTTATATGCAAGTTCATGTGAGCGGTGAGCTAATGTTATATAGATTGAGCAAATAAAATTTAATTTTTTTAGTTTCCAGGAAATAAATTTTATTCTTAGATCATCTTGATCATTTATTCCATCGAAGCTAAAGAAATTAAAATTGCATTCATCACTCTACAGGACATTACCTCACCGTTCACTTGATCATACATATATCGTCTCTTTAATTGTAAATGCTTCTTTTTATTGATTAAATCATCGCTAAGATAAACTGTGGATAAAACTTGTTCTATCGAAGCTAAAGAAATTCAATTAACTTTCATCACTTTTCAGGACATTAGCTTACAGTTCACTCGGCCATATATATCATATCGTCTCCTTAATTCTTAACGCTTCTTTTTTCGTTAGTAATACGGAATACAAATAAGTCATTTCCAACCTATGGCGCATAGTATAAACTCCAATAAACCCTTTCATTTGTTCATTTGCAAATAATG
This sequence comes from Cochliomyia hominivorax, assembly GCA_004302925.2. Lineage (NCBI taxonomy): Eukaryota > Metazoa > Arthropoda > Insecta > Diptera > Calliphoridae > Cochliomyia > Cochliomyia hominivorax. Next base: position 48,636,858 of record PYHX02000413.1, read on the forward strand.
CAACCACTGAAATCATTTGACGGTAATAGAAAGAGGTAGTTTTTCGTGCACCACCAACACATATATCATTTTACACACTGGTTCTAATGAAAAATTGAAATTTAGTGCTATTCACTGTGGATTGATTTACACCAAAGTGGTATCGAAGGTCACCCATTTCTCTGAAGTTTTTTTTTTGCTATCAATTGATTGCTTATTTAATAATTAAATTATGGTGTTGCATTTTTTTCTGCCCGTTAAAAAATTGGACTTTTTTCCATTAATTTCGGTATATTAACTCTTTTATAATAGAGTTTGGAACAAGGTATCAATTATTAGAAAGTTTATCACAGATAAAATAAATAGCAAAAAAGAAGAGATAAATCAATTACAGTTATTTTTAAACCGATATTATTGAAGTTGTTAAGATCCTATATTGCGTTTTTTCTGCTCTGTACTGTATTTTGATGCGAAAAAAAATTTATTGTATAAAAAAATAATCAACAAAAAAAAAAGAGACGCTGCTGCAAATTGCTGCAATATTCAATATTTTTTTTTTTTTGATATGAATAAATGATGAGAGAGAAAAAAATAATAAAAATAATATATTAATAAATAACAATAAGAAATTTAGCCTAAAAATACAAAAATAATATTTTATAATTTCATTATTAAAAAACGCCCCTTTTGGCTTGTTCCTGTTTCCGTTAATTAAAAAAAACTAAAAAAATAATAAATAAAAAAAAAAAAAATTAAAAAATCATCGATCGATCATTCGCAAGAAGCATCAATTATTTTATATTGATTTTTTGAAATATTTTTCAATAAAAAATGATTTGAAATCATTAATTTATACTTGTTCAAAAGTATTTTAAGTATTTTATTATTAATAAATTTATTAAAAAAAATTATCTTGATTTATTTTTTATTATAAATGAAATAAAAGTAAAACAAAATGAAAACATTTATTCTATTGTAAATTATGCATAATTATTGTATTAAAAAAATTATTAAGAAAAAAAAAAAAACAACAAAAACAAAATAAAACATAAACAGATTTAAGAACACGATAATAAACAATAATTATTGAAGAAAATAAAATATTATATAAACTAAAAATTATTAAATTAAATAATAATAAAGGTTTAGATACAAATTTTAAAAATGAAAGTTAAAAAATGTAAAAAAAGTGTTTTATTTATATAATTTTAATGCGTAAATAACAAGTAAGAATGCTATATTCGGATATGCCGAATCTATAATGTCCCTCCACCACATATATACATATGTGTATAAGGTTTCTACAACATTAAAACAGACATATACACTCTAACCTTGTACACCTTAATTACAACTAACTGTTTTATATATGAAACATTTTGAAATTAGAGATTAACTAGCTTTAACCGGGTACGCTTTGCTGCAAAAATCGTCTCCTCAGTCAGTGACCTCGAGACCAATTTCACAAATCACGATGTGTATCAAAAAAATTTCATGCAACGGGCATATTGCAAATCCCCCTGACCACGTCCGTTCTAAAATATTATTTAATATCTGTATTGCACAGGGGCTTCTCCTTTCTTCGATTCAATTCAAACAAACAAAGTTGGGACAAAATTTGAGATCTCTCGCTTTTATCTTTCTAGATCTATTCGTCCTGCGTTTTGTCCACTTAAAAAGTTCCTAAAGAAAGTGGTTGGGACCAAATTTTAAAAACTCTAGCTGTTATAGTTCTTAAGATATTCGATAATTAATATTTTTTTGTATGGAGTTTTGTCCAATAACAAAGATTCTCAAGAAAGTAATTGGGATTAAATTTTAGAAATTTCGCTTTTATAGTTCTCTAAATAATCGATATTCAATATTTGCTTTGTATGGGGTGTAGCTTATTTTCTGGTCCTATCGATAATCGAGAATTAAACCCGCTTATATGCACTTCAATTTGGACCTATTTTCCATGCATTCATAAGCGGATGGAATTTGGATATATTTTTAGCTGGGAATCTCCAAGAAGCAGTTACTTATATCAAAAAATCCCTAAATTAGGATTATTCACTTTAGAAAAAGATATAAAAATTGGAATAAGTCAGTTTCCAGTAGTTTTATGATTCAATTCAAGCAATTTTTGTTATTTATTTGAAAAACTAATGAATTTAGAAACACGTACTTACTTGTAACTATTTAACTGCCCAGCACTGTACGTCTTAAAAAAACGTTACGTATACTTAATGTCGACCCACTTATACGCATAAAAACTATAAAATATAATAAAATGACAACCTTTCATGTTATGACGTTACTTAACACAGACAAATGAAGACATGAGTAGACAGACCCCGCAGTTCTGATAATCTATTTGAAACTTTTAATTTTATAAACAATTATGAGTTAAAAAAAACAGTTAAATAGAAAATTACAAACGAAAATTACAATATTTAAATGTAACATGAGATTATTTTTAAAAGCTCTCCTGATATCATAAAAACTGTGGGGTTTACAGAAGTATCTCACTTTATTCATGTATGTTAATGTATTCACACAAATTAACCTTTTTTTACACACAATAAAAACAACAACTACGCTCTTACTAACTGTTTTATGTGTATTTCATTTACTCATACACAAGAGAATGAAAGTGCGTTTGAATTGTTGACTTTTTTCGCTTTTAATGTCACATTTTAGAAACGCATTTATTCTGTAACTTTACATTTTTATACTTTAATTTCTGGATTTTTATATCCTACACTGTGATACGTTGAAAACGAAGATATATTAAGTTTGTCATTTCGTATGTAGTAATAATAACTCGCACTTTAGATGCTAAGTCAAATGAGCTAAATAAGTAAAGCTAAATCTAACAAGCAATTGTAGATATATATATTAATCCTTCTAACAAATATTTTCCCTGGTTGGCTGTTTTTCTAGCTGTAGAACGGCTCTTTTATAAAGCCATGGATCGATTGCAATTTTTATACTCTTCGTCGTTTTTTCAATATAACTACACCTGATATCTTCCAGATATTGGCCTTCACTTTGATCACGGGATAATTTAACTTATTATAATTTTAAGTTAGAATATTCTAACCCATATCTTCCGAATTAGAGATTTTTTGATATCGGAGATAATATGTTATAACTACAAATTCTAGTAGTACCTTATTAAAATGGGTCTATAAATTTTTTCCTGCTGAACCGATGTTTGCGGTTTTAAACGGCCCACGGAATGGGTCAATTCGTTAAAATTGTTTTATTGGAGTGACATGTTTTAGGCGCATCCTATTTTTGGTTGAACAAATAAAATAATTGTGAAGTTTGGAAAATGTTGCTGATGGAGTGTATTTAATATTCGTTATAAGCGAGTAATCAAGTATTCTCACTGATTTTCTTTTGTCTTCGCTCTTCTTACAAAATAAAAACGTGCAGCACTTTAAGATGCTCTTTTAAGTAACAATTCTTTAATATACATAACAATATGATAACAACAACTATTAAACAAAAAATATCTGGAGGGAATTTGGATAAGTGTTGCAGAAGTGAAGGCCCTTTGAAATAGCTCAACAATATTGAAAGGAGTTTGAATACAAAGAAATTTTCGTATAATGATTTTAATAAAGAAATAACGTAACAGACATTTTATAACTACAACTTCGATATTCTATTTTCCTCCGGGGAATATATTCGTATTCACATACATACATATTTATATACATTGTTATATCAGTGGTAATGAGTTTATATATCGTTAGCTGCTCTTTGTTGTTTAACTCTTACGTATACGTGTATGTTTTAAAAGTTTTCATGTAATAATAACAACAACTACCAAAGAAGGAAAGCTTTTCTCTTATTTTTCATTTTTAAAAGAGTACATACATATGTACATATATTCGTACAAACATATCGTTGTACTCGTTTCTTTTCTTTTTTTGTATTCGAATTTTCGTTTTTCAATATGAGATGTTTTTATTACGAGTATTTCTTGATTTCTTGTTTTGTTTATTTATTCATTCATTCGAATGCCAAGTAATTTCCCGTCAAATTTCAAGCTCAAGTTCAACACATCCAGTTTGACAGCCAGAAATCAACAACCATGATGATGATGATCATCATCATCATCATAATGATGATGTTTTTAATTCATAAATACTTTTATTTTGAACGATGATTTTATTCATATGAACACATATGGATATGTTATGTGGTCTATGAAAAATATGTTGTTGCTGTGTCTGTGTGTGTTTGGAATGTACAATAGACACTTATGTAACAGTTGTTTAGTTTAGTTTTGTTTTTTTAATTTAATATACATATATTTTATTGCAACATTAAAGAAATTGTAGAAAATTTCAATTATATATATGCAGGCAAAATTAAGTGAAACTATTTGGTCTGAAGAGAATGAAGATCCATTTCAAAATTAAAATACAGAAAATGGGGTAATGGAAATTCTGTTATCTGGAATAAACAGATTTCACACATACTTTAGCAGTTTTAAATATCTCCAACTCCATTTATCCTATAAGGAAAGGAGATTTATACAATTTCTAATTTTTGCACTGAAATATATGAAAACAGTCAAAGCTTCCTATGTTACCTATCGCTTTGCTGTTGGGTACATTTCATATATTGGTTCCATATATTTTCAACAAAATCTAAAGTGAAAACAAACTTTTAATTTCGAATTTAAGACTGTTCCACTCGGAAGTAAGATAAGTTTCCTTTATTGGAAGAAACGAAAGTTTGTGCGATGGTGATTTCAACATAGACTTCAAAGAAGAAATCTGGTCTGCAAAGAAGAAGAATATGGATAATCATTAGATGTCACACAAGCTATAATCCAAAGTTTAGAAGCATTAGGATACCTTTAAAATATGGAATCTTAGTCCCATATAATATATAGACGAGTTTTTTTTCTTTCTGGTGGAGAAAAGTGGTTACATTTTGTTAACTCAAACAAAAAAAGTAATATTTGAAGACCGTAATTTTTCAACATGGTTGAGTCAATGTTTAGAAATTAGTATGTTGGATGTTGTAAGTTCTGCCTACCACTCTTAAAAATAATATATATAGATAATTCTTCACCTCAAACCCGTTTTTAAATCTTGAAATTATTTCCAGATTAAATAACAATTTTTTTTGAGGACCCAAGCGTAGATCAAGTCGTAATCTTTCTACAACATGGCTGCAATTAGGTCGTTATAGGTGTCTGCGCGATATGGAATCTTGTTCAGGAATGCTATATATAAATAAATGAGATGGCGGATACAAATAGGCATTCTGTTCCTATTTACGTGGCTTACCACCCGCATATAGATGATGAGCTGTATACCAAAGCGCAGGACAGGTGAAATTAAATTCGTATCAATGGTAATTCTAATATGTTTAGTTTTTTTGACTTTTACTCTATCACTGAAGCGTGAACGAATTTTTCGAACTTTCACATTTTCTTCGAATGACTTCGATTCTGTAAAGTTTCTAATTTTAATGTACTATGACACAACGAGGTCGATAGAAGAACGATAATTTTCATAATTTGCCTATAACGTTTCTAATTTTTTTGCACTATGACACAATTAGGTCGACGGTTATCCAGTCATGTGGTCGCTGTATTTCGAAGAAGGATCTTTTTCATATTTTGCTAGTTACTAGTTTCCAAAGCTTCGGATTAAGTATCTGAGTATTTCACTTTTCTTTACTAGTAAATGCTTTTATATACTATTTTTATTGATCCTTACCAATTGCTTCTTAACGCAACATAAACCCCAAAAAAAGGAAGCACAGTTCGTTTACTTCGGAGTTACTTGAATTTTCCTAGTTTATAATCCATTATTTTTCTGTGTCGATTAAAGGATATTTGTCCTTTCATCTTTCTTCCTATGATAGTTTACCCTTGTTTTTCATATTTTCAAAATAAATCTCACAATATGAGATGGAAGCTATAGGCTCCCAACTGACTATTTTTAATATTTTCACTGTATAACCAAACCCATTTCAAATGGTTTAACATTTATTACTGTCTTCTTTATTCCTTTTATCATTTAAAATTAATCCAATTTTTCCTTTTCATTCTCTTACAATACAAAAAATCTCTAACTTATGTTAGAGGTCATTCTCAAATGTATAAATTCTATTATTTTGTTATATATTTCCCCCATGTGTAAATGTTTGTACGTTAAATAAGTATCTCATAGATATTTACTGGTATTTACAGTATACGTTTACAAATAAAATTTCCAAACCAATTTATAACTTGATTTATAACAAACTCTTGTTAACAACAAATTTTTTCCCAACAATCATCATCGTTGCACAAGTAAGTCGAATAAAAAAAATAATAAGTAAAAGTACTCGTATCCATTCGAATACATCACGCAATTCAGTTTTCATTTGACTTGGGATTTAAATGTCTGTATTAAAGTAAAAGTAACAACAAACACAACAACAACATCAAAACAGAAAAAAATGTTATTACATTTTTCTTTATAAACGAGAGTATTATTTCATGACTATAATGATGGTGATGATTATGATGTTGCTGTTTGATAATGATAATGTTAATAATGACGATGTAATATTACGATGTACGATGTGATTGTTAACATTTTGTGATGCTTGAATCTGTCAGTTGATAGGAAAGCAAACTGACGCAATCATTTGTAAGAAAATGTAGAAGTCAGAGAGAAGATTTAAATAAAATAAAATAAAATATTTTAATGTTTTATTCATTTTAATGTCGTTTAAGTACATTTAGATACGTATATATAAACATCCGATTTAATGTCTTTATTTTGCCATTTAAGGCATTTTTCTTGTAAATACTTAAATTGTTAATTATATTCAAAAGATTTACTCTTATTTTATATATTATTAATGATAAAGTAATTGAAACTGTTTTATTTTAATGCTTTTTATTTGAAATCTTAAATAATAAATTAGACAGTTAATTTCCTTTAAGAATATAAATTAAAAATTGTTGTAGTTATTAGAGAAAATGTTCTAAATCGTGAAACAATTTTAATGAAAATTTCGAAAAATAATAAAGATCAAGCAAATCATGTGTTGAAATCAATAAACATTTTATTTCACGTAATTTTTTATCTTCTACATACAATTTCATAACATAAGCTTTCAATTTACTTTTGGATCGTGTTTATGTGTGTAAACTTTTTCACATAAAAACCTCTCGATCAGTCACTACCCATGGTATTTGGATCTCCGCTCCAGAATACTCCGTGTCATTCTCAGTCAAACATTGTTAATACAGTGACATATATCAATCGGAATTTTTTCCTTATTAAAAATCTACTGAATACACTCGATCTTTTACAATAATCTAACCTCACAAATGTCTTCATACCGAATCAGTGGATAGCATGAAGATTTTATTTATATATGACATTTTTATTTATTATAAGAGTGATTTTTCTAACTAATTACCTGATTAATCTGTGATGTACCTTTCTTGTGATTTGTACTCAATTTACTTCATCAAAGAGACTTCAAAATGGCCTTAAGTAATACATATTTTTAAATTAGACAAACGCTATACGATATTTATGTATGAAGCATGTGTTGTCAACTGCTGACTTAAATTCGACAATAAAATTTTAACTCACTTTTAGTTTCAATATATATGATTAACAATCGGCTAGCGCTCTCACTTGCTAATGCATGTGTCGAAAGTTCTCCATTGTTTCTTATAAACTGCCCTAATCTATCATATTAGAAGTTCGTTTAATATTCTAATAATCTGTCTGGAATGTTTCTTGAATAGTCGTAGATAATGCCAATTAATACTTCTCCTCTCGAGAACCTTCGATCGTTACTAAATTATTTTACATTCATCCAACATTTTTTCTCATATATGGTCTAGTGATCTTCGAGGTAAATAAATAAGTTATTTGTCTTCACTTTGATAGTTGATTGTTACCCTGATATTGTTGCAATTGACTTCAGGAGTTGGAAATTTAGGGAAAAGATAGTCTCTTTCTTTTTTATATCCTTATAATTTCTATTCTTATCCCTAAAAGGAAAGTCGTTCATAAAGTATTTAACCGGTACGACACATGACCCAAACGACTCTTCAAGTGGTTCTATAATTTGACTCAATCATAAATTTCCTAATTTTAAAATTAAACATATCCTCTGTTAAGGTCTACGTTCTCGAGATAATTAAATCTGGACAATAATTTGGGAAGTATTACATTCCAGTAACGAATGCTCCAAAATATAGTCCGTTTTGTTGGTTGTGTATTGCGCCATCATTCTGAGTCCGATTGGGACCAATTTTATAGTGCTGATAATGGTTTGAAAACTTGTTCATTTTATACTTTGATAGTATGTGAATACTAAATTGTATTATTTTTATTATTTATAAAAACGAAGAATATATTTCTTTATTCTGGGGAGAGAAGGGAGGAAACCTCACCCCAGTGCCTAATGGCAATATCTGTTAATCAAATTTCTGTCTCTCATAAGTTTTTTTACTTCCCTATTTTAGAATGAATTATAATTGTTAATATAGGAAGTGTTATATACCAGTTCTAACCTTCCCTATGGTTTCCTCCACATTCGTTTCAATCCAAAAAATTTTGAACTACTTCAACATTTCTGCATCCGAGGTACCTAAAGTAAAGTATTTGTTTTTGTTTTATTGTATTAAGAGGCATTGAATTTGTAATCTGTAATACTTTTACTCTAGTATTTAGATCGTTCAATCACTCCTTAATACTAACATACTGTAATGACTGTACTGCTATTTAGAAAGAAGTCTTTTATAACTGCCTTATCTAAACTTGTATCCATTTCATGTTCTTCATTCTATTTCAAATATTAGTAGGTCTAATTGAACACTCAATAACCCTAAAGTGTTTTGGTTTTTCCTGGAAAAGTTGTACTTTGTTTTTTACTATTAACCTCAATGCTGTGGATCTTTACTGAAGGATCAAGAGCTTGATAAAAATCAAGCGACTAAGCTAAGACTAAGGATTAAATTACTTAATAGTGCGAAGAGCTTGAGTACAAGACAAGACTGATTTCCTTTTGAACGATGTACCAAATCAGAGATATATGTATTCGTACCCAGCGGTAATGAGTTGACGACAATTCCTTTGGTATAAATATTGAAAGAAAAAAAAACACATATTTTTCAAATATATTACAGACACGGTTTGCTAAAACTATCATTTTCCTTAAACTAATATGGCAGGAATCTATTGTGTATATCGCTCCATTTTTCTTTTTTTATTACCCCTCTTGGAAGCATAAGACTTTAACAAAACACGTCCAACTTATACGATTTGCTACAGTTGTGTTTTCGTCTTCTCATGTAAGATTACGTTGTCTAGATCTTGAACCTTGAGGATTCTTCTCAAGCACCATTCAGGTTATACTTTACGTGTGTTTTCAGATGGTATGACCGATCCATCTACATTTTCTACGTTTTATTGCTATTATTGGTTCCCTGTTTATAATGTTACAGATATCTATGTTTCTGATAATATTAGGCCAGAATATTCTGGCCTTCGTTGTTGATTCTTATCAATTAGGTCTTCTTGACATTTATCACCTGCATAATCTAAGTCTTTGAAAAAGTTTATGAGATTCCTCTTCTTTCTGAACAGGCTTCGCCCATTATATCATCTCTAATAGCTGAAGTGATAGGAGGCATTCCTTCAATAGGTTGTGCAAAAACTAACTAAATCTCTTGTTGTAGTAGGAGAGTATCATTGAAAAGTAAAATTTGCTCAGATTTCAAATTAAATAAACACGGATTTAAGGATAGTACTATTTGGTGTGGTACTTTATCGAAAAGTACTTCTTATTTTCGTTATAATTAGTGATTACAAATGATTCAATTCAATTTAAATTTTAAATTATCTTATCTTTTTTTAAACGGGAAATCACCAAATCGATTTTAAAAATAAACATTTTAATGACACTTTAATATGATACAAATTTCTGTTCATTGGCATTGAGGGATTTATTCGCCAGAGTTTTGGCTCATTTCAATATTGTGTACAGAAAAAATATAAATATGAATTGCAAATTTAATTGAAAATTTTCGAACAAAAAACTTTGCGGATGGGTGGGCGGACAGAATACAAAAGAATTACTCGCTTTTAATCAAAAATTTTCAAACCATAAAAGAAAAAATATTGAATTGACAAAAACAAACATGTGGGTGATGAGTAAAATTTAAGTAAATTAAAATAAAAGCGATGACTATGACAAATAATTGAAAAAAAATAATAATAACAAAAGATTTCTTGAAGATTTGCAAAATCACCAATTTTGTCATTGGGGTCCATAGAAAACGTGTCGTCAAGATGATAATCATTAACTGACAACATAACTGATTTGCTCACTTACTCGCAAGCTCATTCACTCATCACGAATACAAGTAAATAATTTCTTCCTACTGTATTAGATTTTATAAGATTGCACAATAGGATAGAATCATAACTATTTAAAAAAAAAGGTTTATTACTCTGGACATTGTAAGAAATTTAATTAAAGTCCCACCTAATGTCAAGTTGTTTTTTTAACTTAATTTGGCTTTTCTCAGTGTAAGTGTTTGGTAATTAATAGATTATGAAAGCTTTTCACGAACAGATACATTTAAATCAAAATGCTCTTCGTGGTTTTCTAGTTCACTATAAAAGTGCAAACTAGTTTTTTTTTTCAAAAAACCGACATTTTCAAAAAACCGGTTTTCAAGTTATTCGAAAAATTGGGCTTTACAAAAAAACCCTTTAATCGGGTTTTGTTTGAGTGTAAATTTATGGCAAAAAATTATTATTCAATAGAAATTTGGAGGTTATAACATGTTATGGCTTTTATATGGAATGAAGTTTAAATAATGGTTCCATCATAATCAAAGTGTATATTTGTTCTCATACCAAAATAACAATTTGTAACAGATTTCATCACTATAATATGTCCTAAATGGGTTTGGTATAAAAGTTTTTGTGTTTAGATATCACGGTTTTATTTAAATCCATTATTTTTCCTTTACAAAAACTTTTTGTCGAATTTCTGAATATATCTAAGTTATAGGTCCATATCTATTAACATAGAAATGTATGTTGCTGAAATAAAATCTCATTTAAAAATTTATATTGATGTGATAATGTCTAAAACAGTCGGACATAACAAAACCAATTCAGAATATGATGTCTGAAAATGCATACAAGCTAAATATTTTAGTAAAAAGCTTAAAAGCGACTTCCATTAAAAATGGTTAACCGACTTAAAAAAGCGGCTTGTCGAATAATTCGAAACCGGTCGGTTTTCTGAAATGCAAAGGAACTTTAACTAATAAGAGTTTTGAATAAGATTCGAATTAAAGCAATACGTTCAATGGATCCATGAATTGAAACCTTTCGGTATATCCAAGTGTAGTTAATATGGATTGAGGCCAGATCATCATGTTTCCAAATTTATAAATCTGTAGCATTTGAACCGTAAGAGATATCTTAATGAAATTACACATGTTTAGACCTGAGGTATTTTTGGTTTGATTTGCTGGAGTACAAGCATCTATGTGGTCAGGGACGTACTTAAATATATCACATATTTCAAAAGAACAAAAATGATAGGAACGATAGTGTTAGAGGGAGGTATCATAATTTGAACTTCTATAGCTTCGTTTTTCAGTATGGAAAAAGCTCAACCTTGTTAATTTTAATTAAATAAAATTTTATGCAAATAAATCGAGCCGTTGTGGGATGACTGAATTCTTTCCGAAAAAGTTTGATTCATCCCCGTTGTGCATTTGACGAAAAAATCATGTACTTTTAAGTAAAAAAAAACAATCAAACTCAAGTTTGCTATTTTCTTGGTCGCAATACAAAGTGAAGAGAAGACATAAATACAAAAATACAAAAAAAAAAATAATAATAAAAATAAACCACAACAAAACAAAATAAATTCACATAAACAAAATAAGTATTTTCCGTTTTTTTTCGTGGTTGATGATGCCGACCGATAATTTAGCCGGTAAAATTATGTTTGATTTGTGAACAGCAGCAACAGCAACAACAACAGTTATAACAGCAACAAAAGTGGAAGAGCTAAAATGTTAAGTCAACATAGACCGTTTAAATACAAAAAGTATCTCATAGATTTACAGAACGTAAGAGTCACAGTTACTTTCAAAGAGCACTGTCGTTATGAGAAATTAGAGAATTTCAAAATGTTGAAAAAAAAATAAAAAAGTGTTTTTTATTTTATTTTGTTTGTATTTTCTTTTTTTTTATTTGGAATTTCACAATACTCTTTACACAACAAATATTAAAATTTAAAATGCAAGAACAACAACAACAAATTGAAATAATAAACGAAACAAAATAAAACTATGAAGCGGTTTAAGTGTGACGTAACAGTCAACAAAACAAATAAAACACAACTTAAAGTCTGAGTGTGTGAGAGAGAGGGAGTGATGCCATATGGGAAAAAATTCAAATATGAAATTAAAATTGAAATTGAAATTATTTTAATTGAAATTATTTTAATTGTATGGAATCATCAAACGTGCCGAAAATATGTGCAATCTAGTAATGACAATCCGTTTGGATCTGTTTGGAAACAGATTTAGTGGTTTTGGTAGCAGGCATTTACCTCACTCTAGTCGTTATGCCACTGAAATGATTTATGAAATGTTGTATTTCATGGAACAGTCAGACAGGACACAGAGGCCTTGAAGACACAGAGTTCTTTCAGTAGTTAGGAATCTCTTTAGTAGATTTAGATACTCAAGGATGCCTCAAGTGTGAGTCTTGGAATCCATTATTTTCTTTTATCCATAAAAAGCCTGCTTATTTTAAGAAGAGAATGGCAAGTAGATCACATTGTTTGGAGAAACGAATGAAGAGAAAGATAAATTTGACTAAAGGTTGAATTTTAATGGCAATATAAAAATTCTACCCAAATATTTGGTACCCTTGAAAATTCGAGAATTTGAATATTGACAATTTTCAAATAAAAACTACGCGGAATGTCATTTGTGTCAAACATCTATGAATAACTAAAAACTTCAAATTGTTGCTGCTTTCTTTAAGAAGTTGTCATTTAATTTTATAATTAAAAAATTTGCACATTTCGGAAAGGAAATACTCAAAATCCCACCCGGGTGTTAAATAGGCCATCCGGCAGAAAAGTCTGGGTCTCTTATGATATGATAGTCGCTCGGGTTAACGGGTTTTTACGGATCGAAAACTCATTTTCTATTCAGGCACATTTCATTATGTCCTCATAATCGGAAAAACTAGAACGATTTTTAAAATTTTAAACATAGACTAATTCGAGCGGGGGCATTTGAAGGATAAAGCCGTAAATATAAAAAGTACAATATTAAGTTCGGAATTAAAGAATATTTTGGATCCATGAAGGCAGCAATTACAATGGAAATTATCAGAAAGCGGATTCTATTGACAATTAGATTATGTCCAGGTATATTTGAGCTTTGTAATGCGATTATCAGACTTATATATGTTATTGAGCTCGATCATTTGAAGGATGATATCGAGAAATCTTCAATAATGTACTTAAAAATATAATTGTCCAGTAAAAATTCAAAGGCCAAAAATATCAAAGCAAATTTTTTGGGATAAAGATAAATACGAGAAGATTTATTAAGAATATAATCATAATTGTTATCTACAGAATGAAATAGATGCCCACATTTTTGTATCTGTGTTTTTTATCTGTTTGTTTGTTGGTTTGTTTTTTACTTATAGACAGGTAAACTAATGGACCAATTTTGCTAAAATTTTTACAGAATGATCCCATATACCCGGAAATAACAAAGGCTATAAAAAATTTCGATAAAACTAGGGGGAGAGGTATCCCCCATACAAAGCAAATATTGTTTATCGAATATCTAAAGAAATATAATAACGAGAATTTTCAAATTTGGTTTCAGTCACTTCTTCATTAAACTATTTTACTAGACAAATGTGGGACTGATGGGATCAGGGGGAGAGGTAACTCCCATACAAAGAAAATATTGATTATCGAATATCTTAAGAGCCACTTTATCAAGAATGTTCAAATTTGGTTCCAATACTTTTCTCAAGGAACTTTTTATGAGGTAAAATGTGAGACGAATAGGATCAGGGAAAGAGTTAGCGATCATACAAGGCAAATATTGATCATCGAACATTTAAAGAACTATAACACAGAGAATTTTTGAATCTGGTCCCAACTACTTTATACAGGAACTCAGGGGGAGAGGTAGCCCCCAGACAAAGAAAATGTTGATAATCGAATATCTAAAGAACCACTACACCGAGATTTTTTTTAAATTTGGTCCCAATAAATTTTTCAAGTAACTCTTATACTGGACAAAATGAAAGGCGTTAGGATCATGGGGAGAGGTAGGGAAAATTGTGAGATTGGTCTCAAAATAATTTTTGATTCACCGAATCGTAGCTAATAATTATATATAATTTATTATTTGTAAGAATTTCAGTGATTGTAAGATCTTTAACCTCCTAATAATACTTATAGATTTCAAAAAACAATTTAAAGGTGATAAGAATTCAATAATTCCTGGACATCTCTCCAATAAAGTTTTTGATAAAAGAAACAACATTAAACTATTTCCCCAAACAGCTGCTATTTCAAGCTGCCTGTGATAATTAACACACAATTGTGTTACGTCAAAATGTACAATTTGTGGCAACACTTTCCTCGAACGAGGCAAAACAAAAAAGAAACATCAAAAAAAGTTCACGACAACAAAAAAAAGTGGAAAAATGTGTTATAAGCACTCTCTACTGTTTATAACACACACTGAGCTGTTTCGAAACTCATTTTGTGTTGTAGTGACATAATCGGCAATCAACAGTCACTGTGCAAATGTAAACACACACAGATACTCATATAAACTTAAACAAACTCACAGAGACAAAATCTTATTTATGCAGCGGCATATAACCAATTTAAGAGAGACATATGTATGTTTGAGATACTCTAACAATAATAAATAAATAAAGAGAATAAGAGAAAAAGGGGACAACCACGCCATCCAACAACAGTACATGGATACTCATACAGACACAGATACATTTTGTTTGGGGTTGTTGCTCAGGCAAGTTCAAATTGAAACGAACAAATTCATTCGCTTTTTAACAGCGGCGATGACTTGAAGCTAAAAATTTATTGTATCTTTGGCTTCGCGCGCTAAAACTTTTTTTGAACACACATTGAAGAAAATAAAAGCAAAAGCAAAAAAAATATTTTAAGAAAAAAAAAAAACAAGAAACACGTCTGTCTCGCCGTTGGTTTTATAATAATTTCTGTGGAGATACAAAATAAAATCTCATAGATACGCGTAGTGTATTTTGTGCTAAAATATTAAAAAAGTAAAGAATAAAAATTAAAAAAATATAAAATAAAAGCAAAAACAAAATTTATTGTGTTTTATAAGCAAAAAGAAAAAAAAATAGTGTTAAAATTGAGAAAAAAATGAAAAAAATATCATGTTTTTAAAAAATTTCTAGAAAATTGAAAAATTTTTTTTAGAATAAAAGTGCAAATAAATAAAACAACAACAAACGCCCCTGAATTTGTTAAATAAATGTCGCAAAATTTCAATAACAAAAAAATACAAAAATTATAAATGTTCAAAGTAGTTACGTAAAAAAGTATCTTACAAAACAAGTTACGCCCAAAAGTGTTTCCAATTAGAATCACTAACAGCTGCTTTAAAGGCTTGTTTTCTTATTGTTTGAAGATTTAAATCCCAAAAGAATTCACCTTTTTATTAAATCAACTGAAATTTTGGCAAAATTTTAAACGCTCAAGAAAATAAGTCGAAAAAAACAAAGGTAATTTGAAAGATATAAGTTTGCTTTAACTCATCGTCAAAATATGAAACTGTAAGAAACACGAAACACAATATAAAAAAATTATGCAAGTGTTTTGGTGATACAAGAAAAAAATTCTGATTGGATTGCGTGAAATATAAAAAAAAACGACAACAAAAACAGTTACAAAATCACTACGCGCTCTCATTTAAATTACACACACACACAGACATGCAGTCACACTAATACCCGCATACATAAGCATTCACACACATTTGATGTAAACTGTTGATTATATGGATGAAACGTGAAGTGGGGCAGACTATGAGTCCACACTATATCATCTTATCAAACAATTTATACAGAATTAGAGAGAAGAAGAGAGAAATGTTAGCTGATATAACAGTTCTCTATTGGGTTTTAAAATAATGTGGGGAGATAGATAAGTGTTGCCATATGGGAGAAATAAAGAAAAAGAATTATATTCAATAGGTAGGTTAGGACTGCAGTCATATACTTGATTTCAGGTTTTAATTATATTGAAATAAACTCATTAAAGATCTTGTATTGAGATTATTAAAACTCATTCATAGTACATGATTTTATAATTTGAACAGCTTTAGTAAAAACAGGTCAATGCTTTATTCTTCGATCCGGTTTATGTCTATTTCTGTCAACAATTAGATAGGGGAAGTTAAGTTAATAAGCTTTTGTAAAAATATCTACAAACCTAACTTCTACTAGCTTTTCTGCTGCCAAAAACAAACTTTCGTTTCAATTTTCTTTTGGTCTCATATACATGATTGTTGCTTAACTACTCTCGATCCAGACTACAGGAATCTTTTCTTATATGTTAAAGTTTTCTTAATTTGAGGATGGATATTTACAGATATAAGTCCAACCAAACCAAACCAAATCGAGTTTATATTTTTTGCAGGGCATATTTATATATAAATAGCAAATACCCATTTTATTTCGCTTTACCTATCTGATTATTTCGTCTCCTTCTATTTTTCCAGTATATTTGTTTTACAGTACCATAAGTGCGACATTATAGTCATTAGGTATCATAATCAATACTTGCTTTTATTAGTGTTACCTCTTATAGTATTTATTTGATAATCAGTATGGGAAATACCTTTCCCCCCGATCCTATCTGTCTTTAATTTTCTAGTGACTCTTTTTCAGAGGTATGTAATTGAAAAACATATTTTAAGTTCTAGATATAACAGTTCTTTATAACTTAATTAAGCAATATTTAATATTTATGAGGGCAACCCCTCCCTCTGACTCCATTCCATAATTTTCTTCAACTGCATTTTTCACTATGTTAGAATAAAAATTATTAACTCTATCAAAAATAAGACGTTATATATACACATATTAGTTTATATGAATTTATATCCCAACTTCCAACTGGGCTACGAAGCTTATATGACTTTGTTGTGAGATGTTTTATTGAAAGAATTACAAGCTTGACAAACTGAACATCAGATGAGGTCAAACTCTGAAAGATTATGGATCATTCGTTGCCTTCGGTATTTAGTGCAATCAGAACTTTTCAGATAATGTTGACAACATTTGTTCGATATATGATGAGACTTTTTTCACGTTTATACGTCTTTTTCTAATATATTAATGATTTAACATTTCTCAAACCCTGGCAATACTTACAACAGCACTACGTAATATTGTGGTTGTGTGCATAATTATTTACTCTTTGCAAAAAAATATGTTACCAAATCAAAATGAAAATTCAACAACAAAATACAAAGAGAATATATCAATTAAAGAGTAAATAAAACTGTTTTAGTATAAGTGATTATGAAACAGTTAAGAGTAATAAAAGTGACTTTGTATTGCGCAAAGACAACAGAAAGAGTAATTTGTTTCCGAAAACATCGTGGGAGCCTTAAAAAAGTTTTATTTGAGTAAAACTAAACAAAAACCTCAATAATGCAAATGTGATAAAACATCTAAATATCTTAAAGATACACGATTTAGTAAATAAATATAAATTCAAAAAAAAAAAAAAAAAATGAAAACATTTAAAATAAACAATTATTTATTTTACAATTATAGTATAAGATCTTGTCAGTTTTTTCGATGAATTATTGTTTCTTACAATTTCATTCAGAAAATCCCCAAAAATAAATGAAAAATGTGTTGATTATGATGATTAACATGATTATGACGAGTTTGATAATGATTGTGTGAAAAATAAATAGAAGAATATATAACGAAAAAAGGAACCAACCAACCCACTAATAAAAATTCTCACTAATTCATTCATTTTCACTTACGTGTTGCTATATTTTTAAAATTATTACTAACAACAATTTTGCTGTTAGCAGCAGCAGTAGCAGCTCGCGACGTAGTTGTGTCGTAGCATTTGCAATATAGTGTACAATATCTAAAAAACTACAAACACAACGAATGACAACAATTTAGTGTCATGTTAATTAAAAGAGTATTTTGTAGATATTATTGGTATAGTTTTTTGTTTTTGTTTTTCTTCTTTTTTATTGGTGTTGTATAATTTTCACTCTTGACGTTTGTTAAAAGACGTAGAAATTTGTCTTTTTTCACAAAAATTCTTAGAAAATAATAATAAAAATGTAATAGGAGTTAATATTACGATTAAAATATGTGAATTTTGAGAAAAGATAACGATAAAAATTAAAAATTGTAAACGATATAATTAATTTTGGATTTTTTATTAAATGAAACCCATAAGTCATAAATCTAAATAATTCTTTCAAGTTATATTTTATGAAATTTTTTTTTTGAACATCTTATAATTTAAGATCGATCGTAGCATCCTTTTAACCTTTGAATTTTTATTAAATAAAAATCAATTGATAAAAAATATTAGTTTAGCTTCAAATCTCGTCATGGATTTATACATTTGAAATTGTCCAAATTATATTTAAAAATTATTATTTCGGAATATTTAAAAATTAAAAATCGATCGTATAATTATTTTGCTGAATTGATCTGTGATCGATTGTTCATCTAGTGGATGTGACTGATCATAGAAGGAGTCTGTTTAGAAAGTTTTTAATGTCGCACAATGTTTCAAATGAAAAATGAAATGGAAATAAATCTGTAATTACCGAACGGGTAGACCGATTCCACACAATCATTTCATAGTGATAGCAGAAATAAAGGTGATTTCAAGATTTGAGTTTGGACTTTGTAAAACTAATAAGTTGGTCGGGTCATGAAAATATTTAAAACAATCCAGAGTCCTTATATCTCAACCAATTTTAAAGATTTATGAAAAAATAATAATTTATAAAATAATAGGTTCAATTTGAGAAATTCTATTTCTCCCAAAATAAAATTTTTGGAACATTTTTTCGTACTATATTAAAGCCTATAAAATTTCCTCTCTGGACGAACAAATGGTTATATTTTATTTAATCATCCAGTAAAATATTTAATTATTTAGCAAGAGACTTTAAATAATTATGCACGAAAGATAGAGACGGACACTATATAATTCAGTAAGATTGCTGCTTTAAATTGACTGTTTTATTATTAGGATCACTGATACCGCATCTATCGATCAGTATTATTTTATTTATTAAAAAGTAAATCCTAAATGCACAATTTCAAAATATTCGATCAAATAATTAAACTGACTGGAAAAATATACATGACAGACAGATGGACGGACATGTTTTAATCATTAAGAATAAAAAATTTCAGCTAAGTTTTATGTTTCTAATATTAATGTTCTCCATACTATCTAAAACATTATTTTTTATTAAAATTATTAAATTATTATATTTTATATTTTAAGTAAAAATCATTTAAATGGACAGACGGCCATTTTACATTTAAAAAATAAAAAGCTTTTACATAAATATATCTTTATAATAATGTTAAATGTTTAATACTAATTTTGTACACATTCTGGAGCATAAGTAGATCCCATTAAAAAAGGACTATTATTATCAATGAACAGAAAATCGTACGAAATAATTGATCTCTGCAAGTAATTTTAAAATATAATTTAAATTCGGACGGAATCAAATTTGCTGTATTATATATTTGCCAGATTTAAAGGATTTTTTATTTTATCTAAAACCTCCTTGTATCCTCAAAATTCATAGAGGACATATCCAATAAATATAGATTTGTGTAATTTATCAAATTTTCAAAAAAAATCCATTATTTTCTGAAGTATTTACATACATAAATAACCCGACGGAAGAAGGGATATGAAGGAATCGCCTTAAGAGTCAATACTAAAAACAATTATTATATTTTAGGAAAGGGATTTAACCCTACCTCCTTTGTGTTATATTATATCTTAATAATATTATCTTTAAATCTCTTACATAACAATTCTTAATATGCGTAATTTGTAATCGAATATCTTTGAAAAAACGTTTTCCTATTTACTTAATAAATATCTATAATCATATAGAATATTTATTTGATTTACTCAACTATAAATTTACATAAATCTAACGTTGCCATGTATGTGTGTGTGTGTGTGTTTGTCTATAATACGAATTTTAGTTATTACTTGATTTTATATGTTTGTATTTTCTATAGGAAAATACCTTCATCTCTATTTTGTTGTTTTTGTTTTTTTGTTTGAATTACAAATTTGCATTGACATAACTTAAAGATACGTTGACAATACATAAGATAGAATATATGTATCTACAGTATGTATGTTTGTATAAATGTTTGTAATAATAACAATATTATTATTACAAGTACGTAAATATGTGTAATACGTATCTAATATCTATTATTCTAAAACATTCTACTTGTAACGAGGTTATTTTTGTAATATAGAACATTATACAACAATTGCCAACAATAATATTATCATTTCTCGTATAATACAACAGTAACAACAACAACAAATATTGAAATGAAAAAATATACATAAAATAAAAACAAAACAAGTAAGAATACTAAATTCGGCTATGGCGAATCTTCAATACCCATCACCACAAATGCGTGTTAAGAAAATACGCTTTATCTCGTACATTCATACTCACACATACACTCAAAGTCATATAATTTATATAAAGTTTTTCTTACATAAAAAACGTAACACTAAATAAGTAATAAAATTAGTTATATTTTTGGCAATAACGTTTTTTTCTACTGAAACTATTTTAATATTTTGTTGAATCGTAATGAACTGACAAGTTACCTAAGATATCGGCATATATCCTTTAATATATATATTCATGCCAAATTTCATTGAGCTCTATCAATTATTGTGGATGTGATTATGATCCATGTGATTATGATAAATTATGGGGTCTGAGATGATTCCTTCTTAGCGTTACACACGAAATGAGAATGTTAATATTACGCTCTTTACCGCTTATGATGATGAAGGGTATGAAAAGGTACCATGTAATAGTACTTACAAATAATAATAAATGTCTTGTGTCAAAATGAGTAAATTTTTATATATTTAAATATAAAAAAATGAAATAAAAATATTGCAAAAGTGTACAAAACATTAAAAGATTGAAATGAAATTAAACCAAAATCATATGAAATTGATGTTTGAATAGATAATTTGTTATAAAAGGACTTATAGAATATATATGCTCTTGATATAGAAGAGGATTTTTTAATATTTTATGTCCTAAACAGGATAAATCAGTGTAAAAGTTATACGCAAATGCGGCCAGATGGACGGAAATCTTATAATTAATTCTGACAAATATTTTGAAAGACGAATATTTAACTGTCAAAATAGAAAAAGCTAATACCAAGCTCTTGGTAATATAATATTTTAGACTAAATTACTGACTCAATGAAAAAAAGATTAAAATGTAATTTGTACACCGTTAAAATTTATCTGTCGCAAAATCGATCAACTTTCGTAATTGAACTTTATATAAGAATTTCGGGAAATAAGGGACCATGCTAAAAATATAATGATTTCATTTATTCAGATTTCTAAAGTGATTATGGGAAAGAAATCGTAAGAAAATTTCGTTCAAAAACATTTTTTTGAATTCAAAAAATTTAAAAATTTCCATTCAGACTTTCAAACGATATTATTTCCTGGACTTAATAACATTCAATATTTAAGTGGAGATCTAATGAAAAAAGTTAATAATGCGATAAACTGCCGTGAGATTGATGAGCATTTATATGTAAGCTTTATATAAGAGCTTTAGGAGATTATGGACCAATCACGAAAATAATATCAAGACATAAAAAATGAAAAGTCTTTTTGAAGTAACTGTATACGTAGTAGATGTACAACTTTTGATATCCTTTATATTGTCCAATTTTTTGATGTGTAAATATGTCCTTCCGTCTGTCTTTGGATATAAGGAAATAATTTCGAATTGAATTATGATATAATGAAGTCATTTTGTGGAATAATGATTAAAAATATTTCCACAGATTTTTAGCAATTATTTAACGACATTTCCTTAATGAATTTAGATCGCAAAATCATATGAATCACATTTAAAATTTAAAAGCAGTCAAAATGACATATTTTTTCCTGCTATTAAAAACAGTAAACTGAATGTTTTTACACCAGGATCCACTAAAAACATTAAGTGCAATTTTTCTATTCCCAAAGCATCGTTGTTTATAATTATTCCGTGCCCTTATTTTATTCTTTAAAGGATTTCATTCTTTTAAAGGTCTATTTGTTTATATTTTTTTTTAGATTTTATAGAGACATAAAAACATGTTGGATGTATTTAATTTTAATAATTTATTTTTAATTTAAATTTCTTTACATTGAAATGTGTTGATTTTCAATTTCTATTTTAATATATAAAAAAACATTTGTCAGGCTCTATTAACAAAAGTTTACAGTAAATTGTAATGAAATAATACAACAGTTTTTAATTCTTAAAATGTAGACAAATTTAGGAAACGCACTTAAATACTTTGTGGAAAAAGAAAATTGGAAGTTAGAAAATCAAGAGTCAGAGTTGGGAGCTTATTTGAAAATTGGGAACTTATTTGAAAATGCATTCTGGCTTTAGGAACTTTATGTGAACCATCCCTTTAACCTGAAAACGGGGTAACAGTTGTGAATGCTCGGCCAACTTTTTGTACAATTATGTTAAATTTTGTTGAAAAAACTTAATAATTTTAGAACGAAAAATTTATTATTTAAAATAAAAAGGGGCATATTGTGGGCCTTATTTCTGAAATAAACTGTCAAGGAAGCCTAAGAAGTAAATATCAACTCATTCTTTGAAAACGCCGATTTGGATTGTAGAAGAAAATTATAGTGAAACGATTTGAGGAATCGTAAAAATCTAAGTAAAATTAATGTATTTAGAATTCTGAAATTTCCAAAAAAAAACGGGACTTTAAAAAATTATATATGTTACTATATTTTGCTCTCATGCTTTATTGTTCTCATCATTAAAAATCTCTTTTTCTTATCGTTAAAAAGAATTTTAGTTTTCTTATGGAAAACTAATTTTATAGTGATCTAGGTCAGGGTCTATTAAAACAGTATATATAGAATGTAGGGTGTTATTTAATGCTGCCATAAAAGTGCTATAAAAAATAATGCGTTTTATTATTTCTGTTGATTTTCAAAAATGACTGTCTAATATCACATAACACAGACATTTTCAAAATTAAATGAAATGAAATCAAATTGAAATTAAAACTAAAACAAAATAACAAAAAAATATTATATACTTTATAAAAAAAATATTTGTTGTTCTTTTTGTATACATATATAAAATATAATTTGCATTTCAAATATGAAAAAAAATAAAACACAACAAAATTGAAAATTCAAAAAAATAAAATTAAAACACATAATCATTATGACATTCAATGGGTTAAGTTGAGAAATTGATTTGAATTTTTATTGAGAATATTTTTTTCTATTTTTTATTTTTGTCGCCTCTCATACGAAATTAAAAATGTTATGAAATCAGAAAAAAATCTATAATTTTAATAAAATTTATACATTGGAATTGAAAATAGATTTAATTACCAAAAGAATATAAATAATTTTTAAGCTAAAAAAACAAAAGACTATAAGTAATATGAAAAAAATAAGTGAGAATGCTATATTCGGTTATGCCGAATCTTCAATACCCTCTACCACAAATGCGTGTGGTTATGTATTGCACAAACACAGTCACATATATTTATATTTATCATAGTTTTTCCTAAATAAAACACGGAACACTTAATGAGTACATAAAATTAGTTGGAATTTTGGCTATAACTTACTGAATCGATTTTGATAATTTATGTATATATTTTCTTTCATCAAATCAAAATCTGAGTCAGTTTAGATATGTCCGCTGTTGGCACACTCACATTTGCGATAATTGGCAAAGCTCAACGAAATTTGAAAGGAATTTTACCATAATTTAAAGCTTTACGTTCACTACCATTCCAAACATTTTCCAAATCGGTTCAGTAGCAAAAAAAATATAGCTAAAAATATAACCAATTTATGATCAATTTTATGATCCGTGCAATCATAAAAAAACTTTAATATATTGTATACGTCTATGAGTGTATTTGAGAGTGTGCATATAAGATATATAACGTACTTACCTCACACGCATTTGTGGTGGAGGGTATTGCAGATTCATCAAAGACGAATATAGCATTCTTACTTGTTTATGTTATTAGTTTTTATTAATAAACAAATTATGCAATAATTATTTGTTGTCTTTGTATATGATATAATCAAATAAATTGTAATGCATTTTCTCTATATTTTCTATTAGCCACTGATTCTAATTCTCTGGAAAACAAAAACAAAATAACAATCTTTATAACAACTTTTGTATTTGCAAAAACAATTTCCACGTCTTCTAAACATTTTGTAAATTGAAGGAAAAAAATAAAGAATTGAATAATTCTGTTTTTACATACACTTAAACACTCACAAAATAATAAATAATTATATACAATGTTTTTTTGTTATTTTTTTATTTGTGTTATCGTGAAGTTCAAAATAAATACAGTACAGTACACAAGTAAACATATAATGCAGAAATTCTTCAAAGATATTTTCGTTAATAAACGGTTATTAAACGGTTATTATTATTTTCATGAAAAGGGTATATTTACTTTTGTATCCCACTGTGACCTTTAGTTCCATATATATTTCCCTCTTATATATAAAAGTCTTTTTAACCTACATCTCTTAATTGTTTATGGCAATTTTAATGTTGACTGTTCTTTTTTTTAAAGTCACCCCAACCTACATATATATTATTATTATATATAAGCAAGAACAAGTTTTGCCACCTACAGGAGGAAAATATACAGTTATGATTTTGAATTATATTTCTTTTCTAAACACGATATCGGTGAAAAAGAAAAAAATTCTTAAAGAATCCAGAATTTTATTTAAGCTTTTAATTATTGTTAAAACGTAGATGGACAGAAGGACGGACAAAATATTGTTGGTTTAAAAATGAAATAATGCATAAGTTTTATATTAATAAAATTAGCTTAATCTCTTTCATCTAACAAGGAAATAAATAT
Organism: Cochliomyia hominivorax; assembly: GCA_004302925.2. Lineage (NCBI taxonomy): Eukaryota > Metazoa > Arthropoda > Insecta > Diptera > Calliphoridae > Cochliomyia > Cochliomyia hominivorax. The sequence goes on from PYHX02000413.1 coordinate 48,662,144, forward strand.
GTATCTATAAATTATAATTCATTAAAAATGGAGGTTCTTTCAAAGTATCTTACAAATTATAATAGAAAAAGACAGACAGCCAGATGGACAGGATTAGTTGAAGTCGAGAATATAATAAAAGCAATATATATATACAATTTTGAATATCGCTTCAATTATAGTTTTAGAATAAAAAAATATTTCGTTTTTGCGAAAAATCTTTTATGCAGCAAGAATAATTTTTAGAAAACTTGATTTCAATTTCTGTGCTGTGTCAGGAACTCTTTTTTTTGGCCTTGTGTGTTTTAAACTTTTCCTTACAAATAGACCGAACACTGAGAAAAACGTGTTGCCTTCTTACCAGATTTATTGGCAGATTTATTTATTTTCAATAAAAATTCCCTTTCTATAAAATGGAATTTAACTAGAATTTGTCTTGCTATAGAAATTACTTAAATCGATCTGTAATTATGGAGAAGTAAAAATACTTATTTTAGGTTCAGGAACAGATTTAGTTAAGTTATAAAAACTCTAACATTATCTATATATATCACCAAAAAGTATTTCTAAAGAAACCTTATAAAACTTTATTTCGATATTATATGATAAATGTAAATGGTTTAAGCGGAAATATAGTTCTTCAAAAGAAACTAAGAAAATAATTCCTTTCCATGTATACCATGGAATAAGTATTTAATTGAACAAAGATCGTAATTAATATAATGAATATATAATCTCTTATATAATTGACTTCTGATCTTGTATGAATAAATTTAATTTGTAATCAAATACTTTCTTTCATTATCCGCAAAAAAGATGACATCATTACTAAATGATTAACAAATCAAGAATGTCCCTCATAATGATCCCCCCCCGTTATACAAGTTTTCCCAAAAAAATTCTAGGGCTGAGTAAGACTCCAGTTTGTCGTAATATCTTATTAACATATTTAAGTGTTATAATATGGAATTTTTTGATGACATAAAAAAAACTAAATATTTTTTACACATGATATAATGTAAATAGCAAAACTAAGTATGTGTTGTGACAAACATTTATTTACATTACATTTATTTACATTACAACGATTTGTTTACATGTTGTCATTGGTCTCTTTGTTATTCTTAGTCTATTCGACCGATTGTCTGTATGTCTTGGTCTTGGTATCCCTGAACTAATTTGGCAAATGTTAGCTAAAAGCAAATAATTGGGTCAATGCTAAATTGTAATTACATATATAATGAAATATATATGTGTGTGTATACACATACACACTTCTCAACATGACTTAATTATGACGCAGGTTTGTTTTGTAAAAATGTTATTGACAAAAGGAACAAAATAAATTTACTTTTCTTTTGGTCTCGATTACATAAAATGTATATTTTTTTTCGTTTTCATAAAGATAAAAATATCTGCAAATTTTAGGATTTAAAAAAGAAATAAGTAAGAATCTTCAGTTACGCCGAATCTTCAATACCCTCCATCACAAATGCGTGTGAAATAAATACGTTATGTTTCGTGCATACAAAAAAACATTCACACACGAGACATTTAATGAGTCATAAAATTGTTTGTATTTTTGGCTACAACTTTTTTCTACTAAACCGATTTTGATTTGGATTAGTAATGAAATATTAATATTATGGCAAAATTTCATTCACTTGGTCTATACCTTTTAAGCGGTTTTGCTGGTTTTAAATAGGAAGGTTTCTCAGGACTTTAGTAAATTTTCAGGCCAAATATCATTGAGAGCTATAAATTATTGTGTATGCAAGCGTGCGAGACGTGCCAAACGGATATATCTAAATCAATTCAAATTTTGATTTGATGCAAGAATATATATACATTATGGGGTCTGAGATGATTCCTTCTTAGCATGTCACTCGAAATAAAACGTTACCACTTGTGGTTGAGGTTATAAAAAATACTTATTCTCGCAAAGAAAAACCTTTTGTATATCATTTTTCCTCTTAAATATGTAAATTTATATTCTTCAGATATCAAGCAAGAAAAAGAATATTAGATTAAATTGTTTTTGTTTCATTTTAACGAAATTGAAATAGCGAAAACAAATCAAATGTTTACATAACAAATTATTGGCGAAAACACAAACAAAAACAAAAGCAAAAAAAAAGTGAAAAAACAACAATAGTGAAACAAATCTAAAAGCAGTCTAAAACAATCGGCTGATCAAGAGGTGGTAGTATGGGCCATGGATGGCATCATAATCAGACACGTATTTTTTATCTTTTATTTTCTGTTTTTCATTCTAAAACCGGCAAAATAATCTAAAACAGAGAAAAAAACGTGCGCATTGTGTCAAAACAATAATTTGTTTTATTTATTTTCATTTTTTATTATTATTTCCTTATGTTTTCTAATTCTTCATCTTGTTAGTTTACACGCACACACATACACAAAATCAGAGAGTAGAAAATACTCAATATTTTAGTTAAGAGTAAAAAATTACTTGTTAGTATTTAACAAATACAAAATTGAAAAGAAACTAATAATAGAGCATCTGTATCTAATCAGAATGTTTAGAATGTTAGAAAAACAACAACTGAAATTTACTCATACAGACATGTTTAGTGGCACGTACACTTCGATTCTTATTTAACAGTTAGTCAAATACTCACACTCTAAAATACTCGTTTAATGTTGGGGAAAAGATACAGACAGTCAAAGGTATGATAACGTTGAAATTTCACTGTGAAATTTTTGAAAAATTTTAAATGAGATAAAGATCTTTCACTAAAATACTGTGATCTTTCTGCAAATGCTAATAATTGATCATTGTTTTCGGATATATTCCGAATTTCAAAAAAAGGCTTGTTTAGAACAGTGTCGGCAAAATGATTAGTACAGATTCTGCCATGGAAGAGATGGATCAGTGACCTACAATTTTATATATTTTTTGAAAGTTTCTCAAAAAAAGAAAAATTTGCCCCAAAGAAGTGGTTAATTTAATTTTATGGATTAAATAAAAGTTTCTTGTACAGATCATTATAAGATCTATAATTTCACATATCTGTCAAATTGATATTTCATTTTTCAGAAACAATTGATGCTGCTCCGTATAGTGTGTAAGAAGAGCTTGTTATGGTGCCAACTTGACTCATTATCGTGCCTTAGAATATTGACAATCTCTGAACCAAACTCTTAAAATTAAACGGACATACAAATTAATTTTATTAAAGTTAGAAAGACTACGAATTGGCTTCTGATTGCCAACAATTAATACTTAACTTTCTTTAGTAACATGTTTAGAACGAGTGATACTTATAACCTTTTCTGCATTTAAATAATTTCTGCAAAAATTTCATCATCTTTTTCAAATCCTCTTTCCCACAATGTTTTTACTCTTTCAAACTCTGTGTTATTCTTAGAATTTTTTCACTCTCTACCATTCCATTTGTTCTCATTCTCTGTTCATGAATAGTTTAAATGAGATTGTTTTTGGTTTGATATCAAACCAAAGACTAAAACCTCAACCTCAAACACTAGAAACACAAAAATGTGTTCGAGATACAAAATACACATAAACCAATAACAAAATACAAAAGTGTTTGAATTTTGGTTTTTAATGTGAAATGAAATACATTTGTTGTTATTGTTATTTTTATTTTGTTTGCTGTTTTTCATTTCATTTCAAATTGTATTTGTTTTTGTTTTTAGTTTGGTTTTGATTTTTTATTCATTTGTTTTTATTGTCGCGTACGTGATTCAGTGTTAATTTTCATATTAATATTATGCAATATTAGACGAATAGATGGATGGATAGATGGATGGATGGATGGTTGTGTAGACGACAGTCGTACAAACTAATGAATGGATGGATAGAGGAATTGAGATAGTATGGAATGGATGGTTTTGATGTGATTATTATTGAAATATTGCTATTAACAGACGGACAAAACTAATTGTCATTTTGTCAATATTTTCTATAAAAAGAGTTCTGTTTAGACTTAAATTGAATATTTAATTAAATTTAAATATTATTTTCAAATTTCATAATTTCGGAAGTTATAAATTTTATAAAGCCTGGAGATTGAGGGTGTTGTTCAGTTCCTTTTACTATGCGTATTATCATTTATATGTGTTTTTCTGTATGTATGTGCTTTTGTTATTGTGTTAGTGTGTTTGTTTGTATATATTTATAAATTCTTTTCCTGGAAAGCGTTACGAAACATTTAAACAAATTGTGCTTTTTTTCGCCAGCACTTTTTCAAATGAGTTGTTTTACGTAACGACTTTTCAAATTTAAATTCTTTTTTGGAAGAGACAACAATTGTTAGATTTTATTTCTGTTTTTTGATTTCTTGATTAGTGTTTGTTTTTGCTTATTTGTATAATTTTTTTTATAAATTTTAATGTATTCAGAGTTTAAAGCTTAAATGGAACAAAGTTAAGGTTCTTTTGTTGTGTTCTCTTTTTTGTTGAAATAAATTTATTGAATTAATTTAACCGGTTAAAGACCGCTAAGATTTTTTTAATTGAAATAATGTTTAAATATTTAAAGTATTTAAGTTTTTTTTAATTAAAATTCATTTATTTTTTTGAGAAAAAAACATTAATTAAATATGAAGCTTGCTTCAGATATCGGTCTATAAATTTAACGTTTTTTGGTTTGATTAAAGTGCTTTGTACAGTAACAAATATGCTGTGTAAATTTTATAAAATAAAGATTCTTAATAAGACTGTGAACCAAGCAATTATACAGATAACTGATGTCGACAAAGACTTTGATATGGTCCAATATTATACATATATAACGGTCATTAATGAGCTTTATTTGTATTTTAAAGTCGAAAATATTAATAGCAATTAAATCAACATTACATGGATTCTTCGCGTTTCGTAAATTTTAACTTTAACATTGTTGGTCTGGTTAAAGTTCCTGGGACAACAACAAACAACTTGGATTAATTCTTTAAATAAGCCTTATCATTAAGACTGTGGAAGTGTCGGACATACAGATAACTCATCTTGAGCAAGATTTTGATATGGTCCAAGATTAAAGATTTTCCACAGTGTTATAAACTAACCTCATTTAACGTTGACTTGGTAATGGTTATTAACAACCAATCCCATTTCAATTGGTTTTCCTGTTGCAATATTCTTTCGGAAGCAGCTATTGGTAGCAGCTTCGAAATAAAACACGGAAAGAGTTACGAGAAGAAAGTGAGAATAAAGAAATTATTCGACATCTGGCGATTTCGATTTCTTCCATAATTTTAAAATATAAAATATTTCTAAATGGGTTTTAAAACAGCAATACCATAAGAGTTTATAATAGGAAACATATCCCAAAAAGCCTTATTATCTACAACTTTTCTTTAAAAACTTTATGAAAAAACTCGTCTCTTGAAATTAACCACGATTCAAGTTTATTAATGCTTTTTGACATTCGAAATCTTGCAATTTAAGAGATCGGCTGGGATGTTCAACAAGAGATTGGATTTGTTCGTTTTTTTATGTCTTCGCATCTTTCTAAACGATTCAATATTTACGAAATAAGGCAGTTGGTGTGCGGACATACGAGTTATTATTTTATCACATCGCATCTCTCTGTAAAGTGAAGAACCCTGATGACAAAATATCTAGAATATGGTATTTTAACGAATTCGTGTACAAAAAGCCGAGTTTTGACAGACGTCATTGTGGTTGTATTTTTGTTCGGATTGCGTCTTGCTGGAAATACTTCCGCTCTGAGAGTATTTCGTTTTTAATAACTGAATAATTGAGAAAAGCGTGGCTTTTGTGGATTTTTTTGATCCCAAAATTATAATTCTTAAGTATAAATAAATTAGATTCGACGATTTTTTGGCTTTAAGTCAAAAGAAACACATAATATGTACAAACGATCGATTGGCAATGTCGCTTCTACATTAAGAACCTTCTAAGGCCCATTAGGCTTGCTATGAATCTAAACAATTCAATTTTTTCGAGAGTTTTTCAGTTCATAACGCTGAATGAATTGCACGTCGTGAATCTTTGCTTTAAGTCAATAGAAAGCAAGTGTTTTGCGTACGAAAGCATTGTTGTATCTCGAAGGCCGATTATCACAGCTTCTTCCTTTGGATGGAATAACAACCCACAACTAAAAGAAAATATTATTCAATTACAAATTTTTCAAAACGGTTCGCTTCTACATTAATAAGTTTGAATTATGACGTTTTCAATATGTCAAAATCTATTAGATCTGTAGACATATTTGTAGAGAAGCAACGTAATATTATATAAAAATAATTTTAAACTAATAAATTGATAAAATAAAAAAAACGTCAACATTTTTCTATATTTCTTTTTAGCGGAACTACCTCAACTATCTTTATCACCAACAACAAAAGGCACATTTGATTTATATTTGTTTTTACTCTGAGTAACCACCTGGTCACCTCATTTCTTCTTAATTCTTTATTTAATATTTTTTATTGCTTTATTAGTCATTGAGAGAAATAAAATTAATATTAAAAAAATCTACAACAATACAAACTACAATAAAAATCATGATAATAAAAATGTTGAATAAACATAAACAAAATTGAAACAATTTCTAAAAAAGTGTTAAATAATCCGGCAATCAAAACTTTTTTAGGGCGCACGCATCCGATATTTTTATCAATTATTTATATTAGCTGACAACAACAAAAATTGTTGATGTGTTGTTGTTGCCTGTAACTATAAAAACAACAAGTAAATGCCGTTTTTTTCTAAACAATTTAACACAGAAAAAATAACGTCCAGATAAAAAATCAAGAAAAAATGTGCCAAATTAAATATCTAATAGAACGCGCCAAAAGAACAATAACAACAATAACCAAAAGAATAAATAATGTTAGAGGGGAATAAACAGCATATAGAGAATCATGTCAGAAATATGTCAGAAAAAATGACACTTTTATACAACACGAGAAAAAATACCGACTAAATAAGTTTTTGTTTACATAATAAAAAATAACAAAAAAAAAAAAACAACAATCGAATACTTTTTTGATAGACAAAAAATAAGAGAATGTTAAAAGAACAGAAACAGAGCAACTAAAGAGTATTTTCTAAGAATGAGCATAATTGTAATGTTTAAAGCTAGAGAATGTTAGATTTCTAGGAGAGAAAACATTTAACGGTAATAAGGGTTGCCAGAATATTACTCACATAGGAGATTTCAATTTTATACCAGAAATATTTAATATTCAAGGGGATTTCCCTTGTACAACAATTAAAAATCACTGTTAGTTGTTGCAGTTCATTAACAATATGAGATGACTTGCTTTCCTTTAGTCGCCAGCCTTTTCTACAAATTACCGTAGACAAAAAGTTTTTTCGGAAATAATTATATTTGGAGCAACTGGTTTTTTGGAACAACTGAATCTGAACTGAAAACTGATCTAGATTCTGAACTAGAACTGAACTAGTACTGATATAGAACTGAACTAGAACTGATCTAAAAGAATTTTTAGAAGTTCTTGCTAAAATAAGAAGAATTTGGACTCCAATACACATAAAAATTTACAACTTTTGCAATTTGCAATGCTTACATTGCCACACATCGCTCATTGCTGTTACCACAAATAACATCCATTCCTTTTGCCTCCAAAAGAAGCTCTTTTTTTGTGCCTTTAACTTTCAGATAATAAATATTAAAATCTGGGACTAAAATAAGTAATTTGCATATTCCATATGTCAAAGACCTTTCTTTCTCTACTCTATCTTCGCATACAATACAATGCCACATCCTTACTATTGCTGTTACTGTTTCTTCTTTATAACAAAATTCTTATTGACATTTGCTGGAAAAATTTGCTCTGAATTACCTTGGTTTATCATCGTATGCTTATTCATCGGAATCTGTAGGATTTTGCTTAAAGTAAAAAAACGCCTTGAATTAATGAAAATTAATCTGGCTATATTTTGGATCAAAATTCTACCTATTTGGCTACATTGATTGCTTTGAAAAGAATGTTAAAATATTCTAATGTTTACAGATGAGATACTGTAAATTGAAATATGATTTTACAGTGAGAGTTTTATTTGTTTGTGTTTGTATTATTTGGAGTAAATCAGATATTTTTGAACCCCCCCATAATAATGAGAACAAAAACAAACCAAATGAAAATGGCTCCACTCTTAAAACTTAATTTGGAAAATAAAAATTACTCTTGTTTTTTTTCTGTACAATGTTGTTGTACATTTGATAAATACAAACAAAAACAAAAACCAAAACTACTTGTATAATTTTATTCAATCTAATGTTACGTAAATATATTTCTTTGTGTCTGTATGTGTGTGTGTGTGTTTAGTATTTTTTCCAAACAAAATTCAATGTTTTTCTTTCTTTTTTTTGTATTTGTGTGTATTTTTTGTGAGTTCATTCTTCTCATTGTTGCTTTTTTATATTTTGTGTATTTTTCAGATAATCAACAACATATAACACCGAAACGGAACAAAGACGGTTTCAATGTGAATGCAGTCGCAGTCTTTTAACGGATATGAATCGTAAAGGGAGCAAATAAAAAAATATTTATTACGGATAAAAAATAAAAATAAAATAAAATGAAAAATTTATTTATAAATAAATAAAAAAGTGAAATAAATCAAAAAAGTGAATAAATCAAGTGAAAATTTATAAAAAAATAAAATCAAATTTTTTATAAAATTAATTGAAAAAAAAATCCCCAATTCAATGTCTTTTTAAGAAAAAGTGGAATTAAAAAAAAATATTTTAAAATTCTTTTGTTAGAAAATTAAAGTGAAAAGTGAAGAAAAAATAATAATATAAATTTCTTCGAAATTTGTGTATAATGTCTAAAAGTGCTACTGAGCAATTTCAAATTAAAAAGAAAAGAAAACATCCGTCAAGTGTAAACGCCACTTCGACACCTTTAAATATAACAAACAAACGTTACGTGCACTCAATTGTGTCGTCGTCAGACTTGTTAATTAAAGAAAATTATTCAGAATATCAAATTGATGATAAAGAAGAAAATACTAAATTCAATAATTCTTTCCAACAAATAAATAAAACTGTAAACGGTTCGATAGCAGTGGGAACAACAACAGTAGAAGCGGCAGCCGCAAACGCAGCAGCTGCATTTTATAATTTTAGAGACTCAAAGTGTTTGACAGCAAATAATACATTTACAACAAATACAATACCAACCACTGGGATATCAGCGAATATAACACCGCCGGCAGCAGCAACAGCGTTAGGAGCCTCAAAACTGCAAAACTGTTTACGTGATCAAACTCAAGTATTGTATCACGACAATATGCCACTCTCTCATTTTTGTGTTAAGGGAGCTTTGGCTGGTAAACGAGGCCTTAAAGCTTCAAAAACACATGCAGCCTCGGGTTCATCCTCGACTAATCATCCTATGCAGTTGCATGAGGAAGCCAAAAGACCTCGTAGAAGTAATGAAAATATAAAATTACGTTCGTCAGCTTTAATGGCAGGACAAACGTCTGATAATTTACAACTTTCCTATTTGTTTGGTGAGTCATTGGCTCGTTATGGTCGTTTGCAGGAAGCTTTCGATATTTACGCCCTAATAGCCAGTGAACAGCCTGAAGGTTTTATACCTTTGGAAAAATTAAATATATTGGCCACCGCTTTATTAGAACATATACGCATTTTAAGCTCAAATTCCAAAAAATCTTCTGAACCATTGGACTCCGAAATGGATCCTCTTAAGGTTAACTTGACTTCCTCAAAAGGAGCTCACAATGAGCAGCATAAATTAATAACTCCCATGAGAAATAAATATTCAACTGCCTCGGCCTCAAATGCCTATAATTGGCAATTAATTTCCTCCCAAACGGTTAAACTAAAAGATATGGGTTCTGAATTCTTGGCCTCAGCTGTAGGAGGTAATTTGGATTTACATGCTCCCACAAGAGAACTAGCAACTTCAGCTCAAACTCCCCTACCAGAAGATTATGATCCTTTAATGTGTCCTTTGTGTCGTGATGTATTACGTTGTCCGGTTACCACCAATTGTGGTCACACGTTTTGTCGCCAGTGCTGTGAAACTATTACCATGTGTAATATATGTCATGTGAAATTTCCTCGCTGGCAAAAAGATGATTTTAGTCTTAATGACTCTACAAATCCCAACAATAATATAAATGGTATTTCAAACCAGATCATTAACAATAATAAAGCTTTGGATTTGACCACTACCCTGGCTACCTTATCTACGGCTACAACTACAACTACGACCAGTTTGGATTTAAATATCACTAGTTTAGCTAACAGCAACAATAACAATAGTAGTCTGCAACATCATTTGTATCCTTCAGCCACAACTTCCTCATCCTATACTACCTCTTTAGCCTCCTCAACACGTAACGATTTACCACGCCTACAAATCATTGCCACACCCTTGGCCTCGCCCACTACTGTCACCACTACCACTATAGCCTGTACCACAGATACAGCTACGACTACCATGGCCTCCACTGCCTCCACAAGTGGCATAAATCTACGTTCATCTAGTTCCAATGATAATATGAAATTTATGCCCGATGTTTTGGTTAGACGTTTAGTGGAAAAATGGTGGGGCGCTGATTTACAGGCGAAAAAAATCAATGAGACTGCTACCAGTTATATGCATTTAAACCTTCTCGACGATGCTTTGAAATATTGTAATGCCAGTTTGGAGAAATGTAAGTAAAATCGAGTTTTAAAGTTATCGGATACATTTTATTGTTAAAGTTTTTAAAAAGATCCTTGAATTTTTTTTCTATTTTTTTGCTTCTGAAAATATTTTATAGCAAACGTACAAATGTTTATAGCTAATTTTTTTATTCACGGTCAAATGTGGCGTGGCAGTTTTATGTGTTTTATCCTTGATGTTGGCAAATAATTTAGATTATTTTAAATTAAATACTTATTGAATTGTTGTGGAGGATTTATTAAAAAAATTAAAAAGATGAAATCAAATTCAGTAATTTGATTATTGAGGCAAGAACAGATTTAAATTGATTCAATTGTAATCGTATATATCAGTCACTTGAAATTGGAATACAGAGTAGTGGTATTTAAAAACAATGATCACCATTTAGTTACCAGGAATCGAAGATATTCGGCTATTTGCACGTTATATCAGATTTTTATTGATAGAACGATGATTCTTCTTGAAATCAAAGATTTTGAATTTTTAATCTCTTTTACTCTCTCTTACATTTGCATAAAATGTTTGTTGCTCATTGTGTACTTAAAGATCGAGAGCTACTAGGTTTGAGAGCCACATGATCGATTACTTTTCAAAGTCAAAAGTATTAAAAAAAAAAATAATAATGCTCTTATTTCTCACTTATTTATAGAAAGTGCCTCTTTTTTGGAGCTCTTGGATAAATTATGACGAACAAACAGGTTGCTTTGAAGAGTGGAATTTATAGACCTGAGTATTACTAAAGCAATATTACTGACTTTCTTCATTTAAAAGTCCTCTTATGAGATTATTATTTTAGAAACAAGTTCTATGAAAGAATGGGCTAAATTGGTGGGCAGTTTCATAAATAACTTTGACTCTGTTTTATTCATGTTCTCCGCAACATTTTATGACCCAACGACAAAATAGCGAATCATTTTTCTTATTTTTTTAAGTGGGTCTATAAAATTTTTTATTTGGATGAGGGCTTTATATATTTAAGATTTTCTTCCCTTTAGTCCATAGACTAATATTTAATAGATATTAAAATTTCAAAGAAAGAATTTTTGCAACAGTGACAAGTTTTAATAATTTTAATTTAAGAAAGGACTCCAATATCTATTGAGACCTGGCTCCCAAATTTGTTGATAAGACAGAACTTAATTTTTCACATCAACATTTTCGGTAGATATAATGAAGTCAAGCTCCCCCTTTTTGGTAAAAACAATTTTTTAAGCAAATTTTTTTTTGATAATTGAGGAAAATATTTTATTATAGAGCAAGGCAGCAGATATTTAGAATTTTGTAAGAGACTGTCTCCAAGAAGTTGATTTTTTGGCAACCGATTTTGAAGATAAAATGTATTCCAATAAGTCTTATATATAAATATAACATTAATTACATTTTTTGTCTATAAAACTTTAAAAAAGGTTGTCTAGAATTCCTTTATTCTATAAAATATTGCTGCTATCGAGTTCACGTATAAACGTTGTATTTCTTTTCTAAATAAAATTTATAGTTTTATTCCATAATGTCTATACTCTTACTATCTCTCTCTCTCTCTAAATCATTTAATACTCAATTTTATTATGTTTCCATTAAAAGAAGTCTTAAATTTATGACCTTTTTTCAATCGTCTTTACTATTTTGCACATGTTTTTTCTACAAAAGTGCCTCCTTGAGCCTTTAAACTTATTAGAAATTCAATAAGGGAAATGAAACTCCTACACCTTTTTTAGCTTGTTCTATTCAAACTTTATTTTACACGTTTTCCGATTTTTTTATTAATTTTATTTATCTTCTTTTTTGCAAAGTATTTACACATTCTTTTCTATTTTTTTATTTTTTGAACATGAAAATTTTTTCTTTCTTGAAAGAAAAGGCAAAATAATTTTCCACAAATATGTTGGAGGTATTTAATGGAAATTTTTTAATACTACAGTGTTTTTCTTCTTTTTATACCCTCCACCATCATAAGTGGTGCAGAGGATATATTAACATTGTCATTCCGTGTGTAACACCAAGAAAGAATTATCTCAGATCACATAGCGTACATATTCTTGCATCAAAACAAAACCTGAGTCGATTTCGGCGGTAGTATTTCTAATGGCCCTAAGTTCTATTAAAAACCAGCAATTTTACTCAGTATATTAAAAGATATAGACTTATATCTGAGGAAAGTTCTAAATTTAGAAATCTTTCGTAAAATGTTCAATTATAAATCGAAAAATTAGAATAAAAATTCAAAAATCGGTTCAGTCGAATCTAGGTATAACCAAAAATATACATAAATAATTTTATGACTCATTAAGTGTTCCTGTGTTATATATAAGAAAAACTTGTATGTATTGTATACATCTGTGGGTGTATGTGTGAGTGTTTATGTATGAAACGTAAAGTGCTTTTGTGGTGAAGGGTATTGAAGATCTAGTATAGCCGAATATATCATTCTTACTTGTTCCTCTACAAAATGCCGCTAAACATTTCTTCTTTTCCTTTTTGCCAAAGGAAAATCTTGAAATTATTTATTTTATTTTGTTCAATAAATCAATAAATAAGCAAATGATATAAATTGTAAAAACAAAAAATAAAAAAGCAAATAAAATTTGCATAAAAATTTCCTTTTGCTGGGGCATTTTTAATAAAATTCAGGGTCCTGGAGCAACATCCTTATAACAACATACACTTTATTACATATACTCATACATATACAATTTATTAATACATACATAACTGTTTTGATGTCATAGTGTGTTATGAAAGGATTTTTTGCTACTTCTTCTTCGTCATCGCCATCATCATCATCATTATAAGCATCGTCTTAAAATATTATACATTCATATGTGTATGTGTAGACGTAACAGGATATGTAATAATATTAATATATGTGAGGGTATAAAGAATGTTGTAATAACTAAATGTAGGTGTGAGTGTGTTACTTGTTGTTGGGGTGGAAGGAGGTTGTAAGCCATATTAAATCATATATAATGTTTTATATGTAAGACATGCAACAAGTTGTATTGTGAAATGAAGAAAGAAAAACCAATGAAATTATGGAAAAACATTTTTCTACCATGTAATGCCCTATGGGTCTTTTTGGAGGTCTTCCACGAAATGATGTATTAAACAGCAAATATTAGTAAAAGGTCAAAATGTTATTTATTAAAGATCGCTTAAACGCTTTTATTGGAGTTTTATAGACATCTGAGCAATTTTGGGAATAATTACAGGAATTTTTGAAACGATTTTTCGGTCTTCTATAGAATATTTTACAAATATAGACTGGTCATAGTTAATAAGTCCGTCATCCTTGTCCTTAAAAAGTATGGGAATTAATATAAATTGGGAATTTGCACTATATTTCCCACGAAGTCATCGATAATAATTATAATGTGATTCGGAGTGGATTCTTATACTTTAAGATGGGCAAACATTTTTAGTAATGTGTTGTTATAACATATTTCAAATAAATAGCAAACAGTCATCTGAGGCCAAACGTACTTAGAAATATTCTACGTTGATCTATTAATCTGTTAGTCTGTCTGAATGTCTATCTTTATGTTTGTCCATGCGTCCTGCCTCTCGATTATTTGTTTTCTGTCAATCAGTTTGACTATGTGTCCATCAATTTAAAACATTCTCATGGCCACATTTTTAATCCAAATTCAGTTAAATTTGTTCAGAGTTTTTTGTTCTTCTAATCTTGCAATATCAGCAAAATCGTTTTAGTTAAAGGAAATACAAACCGATATCTAAGACAATCTTACAATTCAGCATTGAACTTGAGCGAATTTTCCTATATTTTCTTGTAAAAAAGTTTTATAAAAGTTTTATAAAAGTTTTATAAAAGTTTTTCTATCAGCCCACAAAAAAAAAAAAAAAAAAAAAAACTGAAAAACTGCTATAGACCGATATCTGAGACATTTAAAAATATTCTGAAAGAAGAAATTCTTTCCAAAAATTTTCTCATGTTAATTAATGTGCAACCTGAGCAGTAAGTTCTTTAATGGTTTCGAAGAAAAAAAATGAAGTTCCTGCCTACGATATATGCTGACAGCATACTGAAATGATCGCTAATCAGATAGCCTATTTATTTACTATGGGAAATGGTTACAGCTCTTCACTTTGATATATATTAAAGCGAATTGACACGGTTTATAATAAAAGGAAGTTCAATTTTTCAAGATATTTTAGATCAGAAAGTTATTTAATTAAATCATTTATGAAATACTTATGTATCCAACATTTTTATTAAAAACTTCCGGGTTTTCTATTTATTATTTTTTATTACAATATTAATGTCTTGTATTTATATCTCTACAAAAAAAGTTAAAGGCCTTTTGACATTCTTCAATGTCCTTTTATTTAGTTTAATATTCTCTTTAAAAGAAAATATTTCTTAGAATATATAAGTATATTTGTGTGTATAAGTGTGTGAGTTTGTATGTGCAAATAAAAAATGTTCTTGTGTATGTCTAGTTACTAAGGACAACAAATATGTAAAAAAGAAAAAAATTTAATATATACAGATATATATAAAAATTTATCAGAACAGCTCTCTGCATTAAAGCGAATTTATCTACCATAAAAAAGCAAATATTAACAAGTAAGAATGCTATATTCGGCACAACCGAATATAGTATTCTGAAAATTTTTTGGAACTTATAGATATCGGTTTATATCTTTTTATATACTGAAGCGATTTTGCTGATTTTAAACAGGAAACTTCTCAGGTCAGCAATATATACTCGGGCCAAATTTCTTTGAGCTCGATCAAAAACAAACAGACGAACATAGCTAAATCGACTCAGATTTTGATTTGATGCAACAATATATATAAATTATGTGGTCTGACATGATTCCTTCTTAACGTTACATACGAAATGAGAAAGTTAATATACCACAAGTAGTGATGGAGGGTATAATAAAAGAATGTAAAAGAATTATGAATTCCAACTAAAGCTAACAAGTAATAATGCTATATTCGGCTATGACGAATCTTCAATACCCTCCACCATAAAGTTTGTAAAGTTTTAATGAGCAATAGAATTTGTTCTATTTTTGGCTATAATTTTCATTCGACTGAACCGATTTTGATAATTTTTGGAATGGAAATGAAGTATTTATAGTGTTATCGCAAAATTTTATTCTAATTTGTTGATTTATAATTAACAGTTTTACGGAAATTCTTTAGAACTTACAGGTTTCCTCAGATGTCGGTATATATCTTTTAATATACTGTATCGAATTTTCTGGTTTTAAATAGGAAACTTTTCAGTACTGTAACCAACACTGAAGTCACATTTAGTTGAGCTCTTTCAATTACTGTGGATGTTATCGTGCCAACAACAGACAAACCCACAGACGGACAAACAGGCGGACATAGCTAAATTGACTCAGATTTTGATTTAATGCTAGAATATATATATACATTATGAGATATGATTTCTTCTTAGTGTTACACACGGAATGACAAAGCTAATCACCACTTGTAGTGGTAGATGGTATAATAAAATAGAGAAATTTTTATTAAAAGGAAAATATAATAAAGTAATAGAAAATTGGAAGAAGCAATTTTTCCTAAAATTTAATAGAAAAAAATTATAGTTTCAAGTTATGGAGGCAAATCTATAAATCTTATATATCAAATATTTTGGTATTAAAGCTTTTTTTTAAATAAATGATTGACTTATGGAGGCAAATCTATAAATCTTATATATCAAATATTTTGGTATTAAAGCTTTTTTTTAAATAAATGATTGACTTACCGACTACTTAATTTCGTTCTTTTTATTTCGTGCTTCCCTAATGTTTGCTGGGTTACTCTTTTTAGCTTTTTATAGTGTTTAGTTAAATTTCAAAACGCATAGTTTTTGTTATAACTTTGTAAATGAATAAAATCCAAATACGAGCACATTTTCACCAATTTTCATTGGCTGAATGTCGGCTGTAGTTGTAGTTTTTCTGTCAGCTCATATTATAGTCATAGTTCAAGGATAAATATTTACATAAGATTTTTCATAAAACAAATTGTAATTTATCTTATTTCGAATTATAACACTACGAAAAGAGGACAAAGATGAAAATATAGGATTATTTATATAAAATCATTAAAAAGTCATTATGATGAAGTTTAAAAATTTATAAATCGCTACAATAGTTAAGGAGATACTAGACATTAAAAATAATATTTCTACAGGGTAGACTCCCCCCTTTATGGGTATCTCACTTCCCCATGCATGAATTCCATTAAATTTAGTTACTAAATTCCAAGTATAAATACACTTTAGATATGAAATGTTCAATATTATATAAAATTTAATTTTAAATGGGCGGGGTTTTTTGTAGCGATTTGCTATATTCAAACTCCCACGTTTCCGATTAAAAAACAATTTGTCCAAAACTATAAATTCGTAGAACATTAAGTCATAATTTTTAAAAAATTTGTTCAAGATATCGGTCTAAAACTTTCCATTGAACCGATAATACAAGTAGTATATAACTAATATGGTGAATTTCTTTTCACGGCTGGAAGATGTCCGTTTTAAGCGTTTTCTCATTGAACCGTTACAATAAAAAATCTGGTGAAATTTTATTCAAAGCGGAATATTGTGGTCATGAGAATGTAAGCATAAGGTAGAGGACAGATAGACTAAAAGATTTACGGACTAGCTAGTTTTGTAAGTGGTGTTAGATATTGGCCATAACTTTTTTCATTGAACCGAAAAGAATAATAATCAATATGTCCGAAATTTATTAAATTTTTAATATTGTGGACATGACAATAAAAGCAACCGACGGATGGGTATAGCTACTTTTGGTGGTTGTCTCAGATATCGGTGTATAACTTAACTGCCGTTGAACTAAAAAGAACAATAACCAATCTAGACAAATTTCTTTTAATTCCGAATATTGTGGTTATGAGAATTTAAGCAACAACCGAACGTATAGGCGGTCGGATTATAATAATTCTTTTTATGGAGATGTTATTGATATTGGTATATAACTTTTTCCCAATTAACCGGAATACGACAAAGAAAATATAATTAAAACACTGATAAAATATCTTTAAATTCGAATTATTAATGACATGAGAAAAAACAACCAACAGAGGAGTTGAGACGAGTAGAGTTGTTTCAAATATCGATCTATAACTTTTCATTCTTTCGACGGATACAAAGGGAGACAAAAATTAGCATTATAATAAAATGTCAGAAATATGTATTATTAAGGACATGATAATAAAAGTAACATGGATGAACATAGCTATATTTCTGAGGTTTTATCTGATATCGGTTTATAACATTTTTTCATTAAATAGATGGAAACTGTTTGACTAAATTTCTTTAAATTCGTATTATAATGAACATGAGAACATAAGTATTAGACGGACGTTCGGGGAAACATAGACATTCCCGCAGGTTATATCTGATACCGGTTCAAAGATTTTTATTCATTCTGAATAAATATCTTTAAACTTAGATTATCATGGATATGAGAACATAAGTATCAGTTGAGGGAAATTGCTTTTCTTGAAGAATATTGTTGTAGCAAGAGTTTCACTGTTGTTTGAGTTTCTATCCAGGGAAAAAACCTTCCGTTACTGTGTTGACAATCTTTGCCCGATTGTTAGTTGGGTCCCTCACGCATGGAGATCCAATTATCGTGAGAATGTTTGAAGTTTGATTCTCTTCTCCGTTATGTGGAGGAGAAGAGTATTAAACAATATTTGTAAAATTTGAATAATAGCAATAAACAGAGATCAGCACAGATTTTATTTTGCGACATCCAATTTTGTACATATTTATTCATAAAATGACAAATTTAATAGCGGTGCAAAGTCTAAAAAGCTTTTTTATATAATAAAAGCTTATTCTATTATTAAAAGATTTATTTCAATTATTATAGTATTTTATATTTTATTTCATTTAATATCACCTATTAATGTCTTTTTATATATAATTTTGCTTAATATGTTTTTTTTTTGTTTTATTATTAATGTGATTAAATCATAATTTGTGTCGCTGTTTTAGAGATAAAAAACAAAATGCTTTTTAATCTATTTAAAATATTTATTTATTATTAAAATGGCTCATAATTTTGTCAACTGCTTGTCATAAATTTTGACATTTTAGATTTGAGAATTTTTTATGTTAAAAAGTCTTTAATTTTATGCTTCTTTAAGAAAACATTATTTATTAAGCACCTCAAAAATTTAAGAAATTATAACATGATTCCCCTTCCCCTTTTTGTGGATAATAAACTAAAAAGATACAAAAATACTAAATATTTTAGCTAAAATAAAACAACATTTTGACAGATTTCTAGTTTAGATTTCTTTAAAAACAATGTAAAGAATTGTAATAAAATATGACAAAAAAAGAAATCTTAACATAAATCAATTGTCGGTTTTTGTGTTAATTTAAAATCCCCCCTCATATATTTTTCGAACATCTTTTAAAATTATTCTTATGGAAAATATTTCCCAAAAACATCTGTTAATTTTAGTGTTAAGTTAATCCCAAACCAAATGTTTGTTTGGTTCCCCTTATTTTCTCCCTTTTAACAAATTGAGAAAATAATAATTTTTTTCTTTTTGACATTTTATCCAAACATCCTAAATTACCTCTCTTTATTTTTTTAGAAAATATATTTCAATTTGCTGTTAATATTTTAAATTAAAGTGATTGTATAATAAAGTTATTTTTGCTGTATTACTCAAAAAGTGAAAAAATTAGATTTTCTTAAAATTAAAAAGAAAAATATTTTTTTTGTAATTTTTGAATAAACTTTTTAATGGCAGCGCCAAAGATAAAATGACTTACATAATCATCAATCAATTTATCAAAAATTTTGTGTTTCGAAGGAAATGAAAAATAAAATTGAAAACAAAAAAAAAAACAACAACTTTTAAGTACTTGAGATAAAATTTATTGAGAAAAAGGGGACATAATCCAAATTTTTGGAAAAAAACAAGTAAGAATGTATCTTCAAAACCCTCCACCACAAATGCATATGAAGTAAATTCTTTATGTTAAGTACATACACATACGCTCACTATCGAATCCAAATTTTGTTCAAACTTTGGAATATAGTATTTGATATTTATCTCCAACAATAAGAACTACAAGATCGCGAGACCCAGTACTATATATAACAAAGAAGTCTCTAATAATTTTTAGCGAAGTCTTTCAAATAATTACAGTTGGATTAAGATCTAAAGTTTCGAATCGATCCATTCAGATATACGAAAAAATGGACTACGCTGATATAAGTATTCTGTCATGTCAAAGCGGAACTATCAATTATCGAGTATTTTTAGAATTGTGAGGGAGCAGTAATACAAACAATATCATCTCTTCTGCTCTCCCATTTTATGAAGTCAAAGTTTTCTTGCACAAAAATATTTTGAAGAGAATTTTATTACCTTGCGCTTGCTCTAGGGAAGTAGTTTTTCTGTCTGTGTAGAGACTAAAGGATTTGTTAAAATAACCCATTGTCTACATTAAGTTTAAAATGTTTTGTCATTTTGTTAAGATTTCTGAGAAAACGGGACAGTTAATGATCGAGTATTTTAGAACGGAGAAAAAAAGAAGAATCATGTTCTACAAAAGTTGATAAGAGATATTTGCTCTCTTGCGTTTGTTTCTTTAACTCCCTTTTAAAATATTAATAATTAACTCCCTTTTAAAAAATTCCCATTTATTTTTGTGAAGACGAAGTCCTCTTCTTTAAAATCATTTCGTGTCTTGCTTTTGTTTAAAGCGACCATATGAAAATACAAATAAGATTGTCACATTGACATTTATGAGGTCGTTACCTAAATTAACTATAAGTACGCCATCTCAATATGAGATATCGGGCATTTAAAAATAATTTGTATTTAGCGTCAGAGGGATTTAAGCGCATCTAAACTCCCGATAAAAATTTAAATACTTCCACTTAATGGTACAAAAGCTATCTGATCTTCTTTCTGAATTTTAATATGTAGCTATTCTTTCTGAAACAATGATGAGAATAATTCAAAAGCCAGGATTCTTTATTTAAAATCAGAGGGCTCAGCTAAGTTGCAGTAGATGTTGTTACATAAAAAATCGGCACAAGTTTTTAATATTCACAATATGGAAATCGTGTTTTGTATATCGGGATATCAGTTCATTGTTATTTTTTATAAGGTAATGAAACTGAGGATCGGTATCCAATTTATGTTATGCAACAACCAGGAACAGATAGTAAATTCGATCGAATTATAGGAAATATTTGGGGTTTTTTTGTGAGCTTAAATTCTGATTAAATCTAAGACACAAAAACAATTATATATACAAGTTTTATATTCATTATAAATTACTTTTGATAAGAGTTTAATTTCCGAAATTACTCTTAATAGGGCTTTCGAAAACAGATATTCTCTAATTTATAAATATCGAAGAGAAACTATTTCTAATTCTATAGCAGACCTACAAATTCTTATAAAAAATACCTGTATTATTGCACATCCATTCCGTCTTCAAAGTAAATTTCTAAAAATCGTTTTTCCCCTGAAACAAAATTTTGTACTTTTGTCTCCTTTTCCCCAACAACACAGACAAAATTTCATAGACGTTTTTTCTTCTGCATGTTTGTGTTTACATAAACATACATTAACAGATAATTTCTTTAAGAGTAGATCGTGTGAACGTTAAGGAGGAGGTGGAAGCGGAAGAAGCAAAATAATTATGGGCAAACAACCCACATCGTATACACACATATATATTTACTTATAATCCCAAACAAAATTGGAGTCACACGCGTGTTATTTGTTAAATACACAGATGTTGTTTTTCTTTTTTCTTGTGTGGTTTTAATTTTTTTTGTTTTCATCCCATAATTTGGGCAAAATCTTTGAAGACATCATATGAATATAAACCACATATGAATATGTTTTAGTTAGACTTTTGTACCCTACAAAAGAGTGTAAGAATTTCTTTTAATAGTTTACAGAGGAAAGATTTTTCTTAAATGTTTTCATAGGTGTAGTGGTTTTTTCTTGTTTTGAAATTCTTATGTATTTTTTTTTTTTTTTTCAAAAGACATGTTTTGATTTCCTGTTCCGAATTTTTCTAATTACCATAGCAATTTTGTAGAATTTTCTATTCCCTCCTTCCATTTTTGTTAAGAATATATGTTTGGATTTTATTTGTTTTAATATTCTTTTCAGATTAAGTTTTTTTCAAGTCAGATTAAAGTATAAAAATAAAGAAAATTTGATGCTGGTAAATAATTAAAATTTCAGATTTGTTTTTTATTCAGATTCTAGAATTTAATACTTATTTAACTTAATAATGAGTTTAATGTTACAATTTGTTAAAATAGGCTTATTTTTGTTTTTTGTAATTTAGGATTAAAATAATTTTAATTTTAATACAGCAGCTTCATAAGAAAGTGTTTTAAAGAGAGAAACTACTTAGCACTTGATAATTTTTTAACGTTAACTGTTTAGAGAGTATGAGACAGAAGTTATGCTCATATTTGCTTAAATCAGTTTAAATTTTGATAGTTTGACTTGAAAGATGTTCGACTCAATATCATCAATTTAAAATAAAAATAACTTATTACTCTATTTTTCTATTCGTAATAAGTAGTTCTAGCTATTTTAAACGATTTTGTTTGAGAATAAAAAAGGGTAACTCTTTAAGCTGAAACTAGCTGTTCCGGTATTTCATAAATTTCATCTTAATTCATTTATAATGAAAAAAATCGTTACCTATGTTTACCTATGTTACCTATCGTTTCCTATGTTTTTATCTATATTTTCCTTAACCATATCGGGAAACCATTTGATATAAACGATAATTTTCAAAATTATATAATTCTGTTTTTAAACGCCATTTCAAAAATAAACGCATAAATCGGAAGACCATTAAAGTAGGAGTTTAATTTCGAAAAACTCCGGTACTCCAAAGTTAATACTTTTTAAACTTTTTTGTCTATATTCTCCTTTATATTATTAATGCCCAAAGTAATACATTTTGGATCCGCTAGAAATTATATAATACAAAATATTTCCAGTAAAATATATCTTAAACCATAAAATCTAACACAAATGAAAATAATTTTTGTAGCACCCGACTACAAATCTTCAAAATAATATTAATACTCAAGGTATTCAAATTTTGAACGATGTGGATCCGCTACCTTTATGTATATTAGATTCAATACTTTAATGTTTAAACGATTTCACTTGGGTTATTAATGTGTAAAAATTGTATGAAATCGGAATAGTCGTTAAAGAGATATACTATATAGTAATGTTCATAACTGAAATAATCAAAGTATGGCCCCGCTTCTATTGTACATATAAGAACCAAACTCAGAACTACTCCAGGGAGAAATATCGTTGAAACTTGAGTAGTCATTCAGAGTTATTTCCAATTCATTTTTTCTTTAAAAAGCTCAAATCTTTTGATATATTTTAGCTCATTTGCATTGGAATGAATCGATGAATGTTCAGTAGTTACTGATTGTACCATCTGTTAAGGAAAAACAGGTGTGAATAATGGTTTGTCCGTTGATCTTTAAAAACAATTGTGAGTCGATCGAGCGTTTTTTCTTAAATAATCTTAAACAATC
The DNA here is from genome assembly GCA_004302925.2 of Cochliomyia hominivorax. Taxonomy (NCBI): domain Eukaryota; kingdom Metazoa; phylum Arthropoda; class Insecta; order Diptera; family Calliphoridae; genus Cochliomyia; species Cochliomyia hominivorax. Next base: position 48,685,390 of record PYHX02000413.1, read on the forward strand.
TTGAATTTGGATTATCATGACAACTTGAAAGTGATATCGAAAATTGATTTTGCTTATATGCATCACTCGGGAATGAAATAAAATTATTACTTCATGGGAATTCATAAAGTAAGTTAAGGTTAGCAAAACTAACTATTTGCCAATGGGACTTACGAGAATATTGAGCAATTTTATAGCTCCCTGAAAGCGATTTTGAAAACTAATACATATAAGTGGCAAACTTTGATTAAGTTTACTAAATAATTAATGACTTCATTTATGTTTGTCACTTTTTCTCTCACAAGATTAATGTCAGACTATTTTTGGTATTCAAATTTTTGTCAAGTGAGACCTTGGACGCATGTCTTCATAAATTTCATTAAAAGCAGATATTTATCGTGTCGAATTCCTAAACTATTTGCAATGCTTTTAGAATGATTTTCAGAGAGACTTAATGAGGGTTACCTTGATCAAACAATTTCTCTAATTCTAAACAATAATTTTTTTCTTAATATTAATTAAATAATTCATTACTTTCCTTGTTATTATTTACAAAATTTCTTTACTAAATTTATTTCATCATTATTTTCTTCCAAATAAATCCCAAATTATGTCAAACACTTTTTTGTTTGTGTTGAAATATTTGCTTAATCTGACATAAGTATGGCCAAGTTTTAAAGGACATATAAAGACCATAACTAATTTAGTCTATTCCCTAACTTAACACTATATAAGATATTATGTATTCCTATAAAAACAAAAACTTTATATCCCCAACTTAAATAAGATTATGGGGGTTTAGAAAAAAACTAAATAATTTATTTAACTAAATTTGCTCCAACCAAACTATTTAATCCCAAGGACGTTTTAGTTAAAAGTATGAAGGGGGAGGAAAGGGGGAACCTAACATCAACTGAATCATCCAATTGACTTGATAAATATCCTGTTATGATTAATAAAAATGCACACACATTCATAAAAACAATTTAAGTTTAACTTCTTTCAGTTTTTCGTTAGCAATTTTAGATAAAATCATTTTTGAGTTTTCTTCTTTTTACGGAAAATACTACAAATATTTGAAACGTGTTGTAATAATATTGTTGATGAAGTTGTCAAATAAAGTTCTTTTTAATATTCTTCTGGTGTATATTTTTCATATTATATTATTCTTGCTAAACACTTCCGTTTCCGATTTCCTTAACTCATTTTAACTTTATAACAAGAAAACAAATATATTTTCATTTATTTCCATATAAATTTATTTGTAAAATTTTACACAACTTCTTCTATAATATTCTTTGCGGAATGGTTGTGGTAGAAATGCACAGTGGGGAAGAATTAACAAAAGAAACATTTGAAATGGTAGAGAAATAAAAATTTAAATCATTTTTAAAATTATTCTGAGATGTGCTACTTTGATTTCCCCAAACGGAATAACTTGGGGAGCCCTTCTTTTAGACTTAAGATGGTGTGGATATCAGCTACATTTATGAGAGTTTTTATGTAAATCCCTACAAGCATTTCTTGTTCCTTCCCCATTGTGCACTATATTGAACAACACGAAATAATAACCAAAGTTACGACTGTAGTTTATTAAAGATAAAACTATGAGGAGGCAGCAATTGTGTGTAAGACAAGGCAACACCATACTCTGCAGTTCTGGATAATACGGCTCTACTGTTTCCACTTAAAATCTGAGTTTTCAGCAAACAACTCCTCTTTATTAATTATACACAAAAACAGATGAAAATTTTAGTTTTTTTCTTAATCCATAAAACATGTCTTAATAAAAGTTTAAGACTCAAGTTTTAATAAATAGAAACTACAGGACCTCTTCATCTCTTTTTTTCTAACCTCAACAGAGAATGACAGCAGTAAACTGTTTACAGACCCATCAACAGCAAAGGAATATAAATTACTCGCAACATAAAGAATCACAATCTCAATGTTTGTGATGATAATAATGACGTTGCTGTTGCTTCTTCCAAAATAATGATGATGATTTTTCCTAAAGATGTTGTTGAGTTAAGGGTACTTTTTTCATTCTTCCTCTCATGTCAAGGCATATTGTTGCCAAGTAGAAGCAGAAACATTAAAAATACTTTTGGATTTTCTTCTTTCTTGTTTATGGTTTTTATGCATAAATTACTATTTTAAATCATCCCCCCAAACCCCCTTTGCAAAATATTATTTAGTGTTGCATATTTTAGTAGCGCAAAAAAAAGTTATGGAAATATATTTCTTCTCTTTTCCGAGAGAGAGAAAAAAAGAACAATTTGTCTGCATTTTGTTTAGCAGCCCAAAAGGCAAAAAGTGTAAATTGTAACACTTATGGAGTTTGAAATGTTTTTCTATAAAACTATTGGGGCATAAATTTTGTTTCCAAGATGTGAAAAAGCTAGAAAAATATATTGATGATATAAATGTAATAAATAACATATATGAGATGTTATTAGAGGAGGAAAAACTATAATAAAAATGTCAATTGGCAAAAGAGTTTTCGAAAGGAAAATTATAACTTTTAGAATGAAAGGAAAATGGAAGTTTATTCCTTTGAATTTTTAATATGATTCACACTTTTAGAGTTATTGATATGAACAAAATTTTTTACTCTTATGAAAGCAAAGAGAATCAACTAGATTGACAACTCTTCTCAGCTGTCAGAAAATCTTAACTCTCTAGATGTTCGTAACTTTTTTTATTTAAACATAAGCTTTTTTGACAGCTGATCTGAAGAACACAATTTGGTGATCATTAAACGAAATTATTTTTTTCTTTCAGATAAGCAAGTTTTACTGAGAGATTTCACGAATGTCGCTATTACTTTTTACAATTTCCTCTTTTTTACATTCCTATTGGCCCCTTTTTGTGGATAAATAATATCCAACGAATTTATTTTTATAAACATTGTAATGCAGATATATTTGCTTTTATATCTATAGATTTATTTTAATCTAGAGATTTGCTTCACCAAATAATATACAATTTTCTTCAGTTTGTGGATTAAAGTTCAATTTGTGTTTTTTATGTTATTTTTGGTTTTTTCATTGTGTTTTAGCACTTCAAATAAAATGTTGATTAAATTAAGTGTATATAATCTATTTGAAATCCCTGACCATGAAGTTCAATATTTTTTGTTGTTGTTTTAACAAAAAAAACTTTTTTTCTTTTTGCATTGAATACTAAAAGTCAATAATGAAATCAGAAATAAATAAAAGCAAATTGAATGGATTTAAAAGTGTATAAATATTTATTTAAATATAAAATGATACTTTTTGAAGAACACAGAGAGAAAAAAGTAGAAGATTTAAAACAGTTTAGAGTATTAAGGAGTGAACAGCTATAGTAGAATTTTAGGAGTGAGATTGAATAATATTTAATATTCGTTTTTCATTAAAACTGTAAAGCCAAGCAAACTGTTGGCCAAGCATTCAAAGACTTACCGTCAAACTGTTTCCAGTGTTATTAAGCAGTACCCAAGGAACTTGTCCTTTGATAGAAAACCTGATTCAGAAAGATGAAATGGTGCATATAATGTTTCTTAAGCCAAGAAATAGAAAGCATGTTCAAAAAAGCTCCCAACACATACGGTAGGAAAGCAGCCCGGTTAGGTCAGTTACCGGATTATTTGGTATGAAAGTTAAAGCTAATGCAGGTTAAGAAATATGTAAGGCTCAACAAGTTCCCGACAGGAACGCTGCTGAAAATTTATGGGCCAAAAAACAGAGCACGCAAATTAAAGTCAAGTTTTCTAAACAAACTATTCTTGATAAATAATGGATGACGTGAGTATACGTCCACATAGTTTTGGCCTGCTTTGGCATCATGTCACTATGCTAAACAAGCCCTTGAGTGGTACAGAAGAAATAATGTGGAATTTTTACCGAAAGAGGCAAATCCTCCAAACTGCCCTGAGCTAAGGCCAGTGGAAAACTATTAGGCTCTTGTTGAAAGGAAATTGAGCATGACAAAAAATGTGGTAGATTTCAAACGTTTAATTGAAATTAATTAATTTATAAATCATTTCGAATAAATGTTGACAAAATGACAGTGAGAACTTTACAATTATACTTTCTTGGGAATATTAATTTTTACTCAATTATTTTTTTCAGTGCTTTAAAGTAGTCTTGCATTAAAATTTTATTTTTTTTTACTTTGCATATTAATGTTTAATGTTTTAAAATAATTATCTCAGTATTTAAAACATTAATATTCCATTAACACAAATGTAACCAGAAAACACTTGAAATTTTTTTAATTTATTTCACTAAAAATGATCTTTTAAGAGCTTCATTAATTTTAATAGTTTTAAATAAATTTAAATCATCATAATTTTTTACCCTCCACCATTATTAGTGGTGAGGGGGATATATTAACTTCATCATTTTATGTGTTACGCTAAGAGGAAATCATTTCAGACCCCATAATGTACATATATTTTTCCATCAAATCAATTTAGCTATGTCCGTCTGTATGTCTGAGTTCGATGAAATTTAGCCTTAGTATTTGTTATAGTCCTGAGAAGTTTTCTACTTAAAACGAGCAAAATTGGTTTAGCATATTAGAATATATAGACCGATATCTGAGACAACCTCTAAGTTCAAGCAAAAAACTTACGTAAAATTATTATAAGGCCATAAATTATAATGAAATTGTATCAAAATATAAAGTTAAATGTACTGCATTCCAAAAAATTTTCAAAATCGGTTCAGTAGAAAAAAAGTTATAGACAAAAATATAACTTATTTTATGACCCATTAAGTATATCCGTGTTATATTAAAAAAACGTTTAAATATCGTATACCTTATGAGTGTACTTGTGAGTGTGTATGTACGAAACATAACATATTTACTTAACACGCTATTGTGATGGAGGGTATTAAAAATTCACCATAGATGAATAAAGCATTCTAACTTGTGTATTTTTATGTTCGGACAAAAACCTCTTGACACAATTTGTATGAAATTAAATATTTATTTATATTTTTATAGAGGGATTTTTTTAAAATTTGTTTCCTAAAAATATCCAGCGAATTATAGCATTTTTCTAAATTTGTTTATATTTTAATGATTAAAAAAAATATTATTAAATAAGAATTTTGGTCTTATCAGCCTTAAAAATAGAAATAATTAAAAACTATTTTGGTTTACGTGACACGAAATTTAATAAGAAAACAAAAACAAAAAAATAATTATTAATAAAAATGCAAAATTATAAACAAAAACCAAACCATAAATCCATTTTAAAAGAATCAAATATTTAGATTTTATTCTCCAAATTCTTATAAATAAATCTAAAGAAATTTAATCATTCAGAAGATAATAACGATCTTATCAAAAAATGTCTGATTGTCTAAGCTTTGAGTTTAAAGTTTAAATTCTTTTATGTACCAAATGCTAACTTAAACTTGGTTTAAATTGAACTTTCTTTTTTGATCTTCGCAATCGCAATCTAAATGCGAATGAAAAATTCTTAATGATAAAGAAAAAGAGATTGGGAGAGTGTACGCGACAATGAGCGACTGAAGCTTTTATTGTTAAGCGATAAATTTAAATCAAATTTATCTTATATAAATTGGACCTTTATGTGAGCAGTTAAAACTTTGAGAGCAAGACTTGAGAGAGCAAGTCTAAATTTAATTTATATCATATAAGGTTTAAGTTACTCTGAGGTCTTTGAATTTCAGAAATATTTAAACGAAAGCTTTAAGTCTTTATTAAGTGTAGAAAGAAAGTTCGTATAGTATAGAATTTTATTATCATACATAGATAATGTTACACGAAGTAAGCAAAACCGCTAGCAACAAATATTTCATTCAGTGAAGAGGGGTCTTAATAACCATTCAAAATTTTAACAACATTTTCTAGGTTCTATCCAGATGCCTATTTTTTTGAGAAGGGATTTTCAAGCTTTAACTGTTATGTTTTGATTTATTTGATAGAAATCATGTTAAATAGACCCTAAGAAGGTTTCCTGAAAATGGTTCGGTTCTATTGTCTTCCATTATAGAAATTTTTTTCTTTCTAAAAAGATATTGAGCTCCCGAATATCATCTTTTTAGCTTTTTGTATTTTTAAGGATTCCACTATAGTTTTGTTCTATTAACTCTTTCGTTAAACTTTCGTTTACCATTATTCGGTCATTAATTAATTCAAATATCGGTTAAGTAAACATTTTATGAGAGATTAATAATCCGGGTGGCATTTTAAGTTCGATTTTGTCATATTTTATATAAATTTTTGAAAATATAAATATTTTTAAATATTTGAAAAAAAGCATTAACTTTGGAAATGTAGAAAGGCACATAAAAGAACATAATGTAAATTACTTAGTTTAACGGCTATAAATGATACCAACCTGATATCAAGCTTAAACTAAGTTATGAAAACTATTAATTTTTATACAAAAATTTATATTTCTTTAAAGTATAAACTTAGTTGAATTAATACCAATATAGATTACATAAACCATAGTTTTAATACAAATTTACATTATTTTTATTCAATTTGATTATAAAACATTAATTTAAAACTTTCATTTTATTTTACGGTTGCTCTAATTTTGTCTGCCACTGTTAAACTATTATTGCCAACAAACATGCACATCAAAAATAACTATTAATCTTATTTTATGCTCTAAAATGATAATGGAAATTAAATGGTATGAACTTTTCAATATGTAAAACATTTGTGTAATTAATGTTCATTTCCAGACATTAACATTTATTGCCACAAAATATTGCTGTTGATGCTGCAACTCAATAATGGCAACAAAACCGAAGTAGTAAAACTCAAAAAAAAAAAAACAAGAATAATAAAAGGGAAATTAAAAAGTAGTAACAAGCAAAAAAACTTTATTTGAAATGATGAACAAGAACATGGGAAATAAATTAATTGATAAGATTAGGGTTGCCATGTGAGATAAAATATTAGAGATACTTTTAAAAATTAATAACTTAATATTAACTGATGCTTTACGGTTCTTTTTAAAATATAGATCAATGTAAATATTTAGGTATTTTGGCAACATTGTTTTAAAATGTCATGTCTCTTAACATGTAAATTCCCAAAATTCAATATTTCTTTTTGGTGAAGAGGATATATTAACTTTGTCATTCCATATATAACTTCAAGAAGGAATCATATCAGACCCCATTATATATACTGAGTGGATAAAGCTGTGTCCGTTTGTTTGTCAGTCTGTTTGTCAGTCCGTTTGTTATTGGCACGCTCATATCCACAATAATCGACACAGCTCAATGAAATTTGTCCTGAGTATTTCAGTAGTCCTGAAAAGCCTCTATTTAAAACCAGCAAAATCGGTTCTGTATATGTGAAGATATAGACCGATACATCAGGCAGCCTCTAAGTTTATGGAAGGACCTTCATAAAATTATAAAAATATAAATTATAAATCAACAAAATAAAATCAAATTTCGCCATCAGGTTATATATATTTTATTACCATTTCAAAAATGTTTGAAATCAATTAAGAAGAAAAAAGTTATAGCCAAAAGTATATTTTATTTTATGACTTATTAAGTATTCCGGTGTTATTAAAAAAACTATATTGTATACGTCTGTCAGTGTATGTGTCAGTGTGCATGTACAAAACATAATGTATTTACTTCACACGAATTTGTGGTAGAGGGTATTAAAAATTCGGCATAGCCGAATAAAGCATTCTTACAAGCTTTAATAAATAAATTGTCAAGAATGTTATCCTTGAAATTTTCTCTTCAAATTTCATTTGAAATTTTCCAAATTTATTCAAATATTTAAATATTTTATTTTAACATGATTTTTGTTTCGTATTTTGATAAAACAAATTGAATTGAATGCAAATATTTTTCTGAACCAAAAAAATAAAATAAAATAAATTTTACATTTTTATGTTGTCGTTACGTTGACTATTTAACACGACCAAGTTGCAAACAGACTTGATTGGTATTTCAAATATTTTAGGTATTTTTTACAGTAAAAAATTAAGAAAAAAAAACACAAGAAAAATATTTATTTTCTTGTAAGAAACACCGAAAATGATGCTGCTTCTGAAGAAAAGCAAAGAAAAATAATTTTAAATGCAAATGAAAATGAAAATTTAACGAAGTTGAAAAATAAGATTTTATACCTACAAGACTATAAATATAGCAAAATGAAGAAAAAAACTATTTCTAAAGAAATTTTTCTATATGTATATTTGCATAGAAATTACCCAGCAAAAGTTTTTCTTGCATAAGTAATTATTTGAAAGACTCATTTAAACTTAATTTTAAACTATGAACATAAATTAAATTAAAGTTTAAATTAAACTTATCGCAATAAAAAATGTCTGTTAAATAAGAAACTTTAAATTAACTTTTTTTGACTTGGACTTTGTTAAACTTGACTAGAGACAAATAAATTTTATAAAGCTTTAATATTTCGACTAAAATGTGTCAAAGAAAGATTAACTGAAGTTTAATGTTTTCTAATTACTCGTTTAAAATAATCTCATGATTATCTCAATTAAAATCTCTACTAGAATCTGAACAAAATTCTTCACTATAACCTGAAGTATAATCTGAACTTCATCCTGAATTAAAATCTGATCCAGAATTAGAATTTGAACAAAAACCTAAACCAGAGTCTAAATACAATATGAACAAAAACTGAACTAGGAACTCAACTAGAGTTGAACTAGAATTGAATAAGAACTAAACTAGAACTGAACAAAAACTGAACTAGAACTGAACCATAACAGAGATGAATTGAGCTACAACTGAACAAGATCAGAGTTGAACTGAACTGGAACTGTAAAATAACAGAGAATAATTGAACTAGAACTAAACTTGAAATGTACTAGAACTGAGCTAGAACTGAACAAGAATTGAACTGGAATTGAACAAGAACTTAAATAGAACTGAACAAGAACAGAGATGAACTGAACTAGAACTGAATTAGAACTGAACTAGATCTGAACTAGAACCAAACTAAAACTTATCTAGATGATGAGTTAATATAAAGCGATCAATTTATTCAAGAACTTTTATTGATGCAACATTAAATTATATTAATATATTAAATTAAATATATTTAAAAATTCTCCTATTTAACTAAAATAAACCATATAAGATGAAGTTTATTTAGTGTTTATAACACGTTAAAAACCAAATTAGCAAAGTTTTCATTCATTTTGTTTGTGTTAATTTTATGTTTTATTTCACCGCCGAGTGAAAAAAAGTCAAATTCATGTTAAAGTGTTGTTAAAAATAAATATAACCAACTGACTGGTTTAATAACCATTAATTGGGTTATTTATGCCTCCATGCTCATTTATGTGTTAATTTAAACTCCTACAACAGAAATAATCATAAAAATATCTACGTAAATGTAATTGAGAGCGAGAGAACAAAAACAGTTAAGCAACAATATGAAGAGTCCTTGTTTATAAACCAACAACTTTATTTTTATTTTATTTATTTTTTTTCCTTTAAATAATTTTTTGTACTTTCAAAAGTTTTTTGGTTTTTTTCTTATTAAATGGCCTGAATAATGGACTTTTAAATACGTCTGTAGATATTTTATTATTTTTATATTTTTGGAAAAAAACTTTATTATTATAAATATTAATTTCCCACAAGTTTTCCTTTATATCTGAAGTATGCTTTTCATAACGATGAATGAAAGGGAATAATAAGCTAAAAAGAAAAGGGGAACAGTGGGCGTTAAGCAGATTTCTAGGGTTATATTAAATTTAAAAACCAAATCGTATCCAATTTCACTGTAACCAAAATTACAGCATCCTTACGAAAAAATTTCAATTCATTTTATGACTCTAGTTTTTTCGCCTTTTCCTTTGTTAGTTCACAGTTTTTATGGCATGTTTTTGTAGTGTGATTTTTTTCATTTCCTTTTGATAGTTTTCGCTGTATTGTGGTAGACATTTTGAATATTTCATGGTAATTTCATGTTGTTGCAGATGATGGGCCAATTCAACACGAACAAAAAGGCAACAAATTTATAGGAATAAATTATTAAAAATAAAAGAACCAGAAAGAAGGGGAAAACGCAATAACAAAATCTGCATTTAAACCCCATTCCAGTATGCAGAGGAGGGGTTTGATTTGTTATGAAAAATTATTTTATCATAAATATGAAAACTTGAAACTACAAAAAAAAATTGTATTCACCAAATTAGAGGGAGTGAACACAAGGGATTGTCCTTTTTTATGAAAATTACTGTTATTGTTGATTATTTTCTCTATTACACACACACTCTCTGAAACAAATTTAAGTTCAGTAACTTTTGAGGAGCAAATATTATAAATGGATGAGTCGTGAAACTGAAATTCCAGTCAAACGTTAAATAAATGTTTAGTTCTAGTCAAGTTCTAGTTTAGTTCTAATTTAGTTCTTGTTCATATCTAGTTTAGTTCTTTCCGGACCAGTTCTAGTTCAGTTTTAGTTCAGTATCAGTTCAGTTCTAGTTCCGATCTAGTTCAGTTCCTGTTCAGTACTAGTTCAGTTATAGTTTAGTTTTAGTTTTTCTAAGTCAGCTCTAGTTCACTACTAGCTCTGTCCTTGATTATAGACATCCTATAGTCAAGACTTTAGGTGTTATACAGTCAAGATTAAAGACGTTCCACTTTTAAAATCTTTTAGTCAAAGCTAAAGATATTTTGTAGTGAGACTAAATCATGTCTGTAAGTATTCTTAAATAAATACTTAAGGTATTCTATAGTCTTTTATAATATTTAAACTTTTCGTATTCTACTGTCTAGGTTATAGGCTTTCCCACTATTCAAGTTTATGGGCATCCTGTAGTCAACACTTAAGGATCCCTATAATTGTGAAAATTATGGACATGCTTAAGGCAGTTTTTAATTAAGACTTTAGGTAGTCCAGGTTTGGGTCTTTATGTATCCTTAAGTTGTTGTAAAAACTGGATCTAGCTTTGTATATGCAACAACCCTAATGTATAGAATTCAATATGGGCAATCACTCAAACTTATTGATGTTTTGTACACAATAAAGAACTTTTATTATAAAACTTTTATCGTTTATTGTAAAATATAGTTTAGTGATGGCCGTCATCATAGGAGGTTATAATTATTTTGATATTCCTGTTATTATTACAACAATATATATTTCAGTGTATTTTCTATTAATAATAAAGTGTTGCATAATAATAGGGTCTCATAACTAATGACATTTTGCAAAATTATTATAATTAAAAAGAGGAAAAAGAGGCAAATTTTCAAAAGGAAATTTGAAATATTAATTAGAAATAAATAAATTACAAAGTCCTTAAATGAAATATTGAAAATATGTTTTTGTTACCAATTAAAAGTCGTTAATTTGCATTTTACTTTTAATTATATGTTAAAACGGAATATGTCAATGTCTGAGATATTGTGCTACTTTTTTAAATAATATTTTCCATTTCAAGACACAAAGACTTAAAAAAAGCATCAAGATTTTTTTGCTATTTTATTCCATTTTCCTATGAATGAATTCTAATGAAAAGATGTAGAACATTAAAAGGCTGAAAGTAAAAGAAAAAGAAATTGAAGAAAATAAATTAATTTATGACTTTTTTTCGTAATAAAACTTTTTTCCAGAAATTAGATTTTTTAAAATTAATACAGAAAGTTTAGGTGACCCAAAGGAGAATTTTAGACAGAATGAAAAACAAGGCAAAATGTTATAGTCGTTCAAGCCTGACTATGTAATACCCTACGCAATAATGTTAGTTACGAAAAAAGTAATAAGCGACCCTCGTATAATATTATTTTCAGATTTGTTCATTATTGTGAAATTAGAATTTATATGCAAACATGCGTTTTAAAATAATTTTTTTTAAAGGGATTAAATAGGAGTTCCATTATGGACCGATTCCCGTACACATTTTCACATCACATTTTGCTTATATTTATCTTAATTTTTCCATTTATTACTACAATACTAAATTATATGTGACATTTAAAGAGTTTGTATGGGACCTATGAGAAGCAATTAACGTACCCTCGCATAATTTGGCGCATTATTTCTGACAATTTTTTAATTTCTTTATATTTAGGAATTTTATGAAATCAAAAGCTCTTTCCGGGAAGACATTTGTATGGGAGGTAACCTGAAATAATGGACCGTACAAAACCAATTTTAATAGACTTAGTCCTTAGACCAAAAACATAATATGTACTAGTTCTCATCAAGATATTTCAAAAATTAACCACCTGTAGAGCGTTCACAACGTGCTGAATAAACAAAAAGTTGATTAAAAACTTTCATTTGAATATTTCATCATATCAAACAAATTTCGTAATATTTTGAAAATAATTATATTTATAGCAAACTATGAGTCATTGCAATATTTTTAATTATTATTTAAATCATTTACAGCTATTTAGCTTATAATTCGAAATGAAGACTTTTAGTGAATTTTCTAATTAAAATTTTTTTCTGAGTTTTATAATTTAAGAAACCAGAAACCAATAAAATTCATTTCATCATTTACTTATTTACCAATTTATAGCAAAGAGTTGCAAAATTTGTTAATACATATTGCAACATCTATTACAGCAACTGCTATAGCAGCTTTGTAAAAAAAACATCAACTTCAATAGCTTAGCTTAGCTTGCTTTGGCTTTTATAAAGCCGGCCCACTTTTATTTCTTTCTATTTCTTTTGCATTTTGGTGTGTGAATAAAGTGAGCTGCATAAAATAAACTTTTGTCCTAATTTCCACAAACGTTTTTATTTTTATATATATTTTTTATTTTTTAGCTTTAATATATATTTTTTTGCTCATTATGAATGAGTAACGGTAATAAAGATAAAATAGCAACGAATGCATTTGTAATAAAAGTCGATTTTTTATATTAAAAACCACTAGTAAAAAAACAAACTTTATTGCAACAGCATGTGGCCTAAATATTAATATTAAATATATATGTACATTCGTACGTTTACAAAAAAGTACCACTTTTAAGTAATTTGTTTGAATGGAACAATTTGTGGTTTTCCTAAAGTTCATTTTTAAAGTTTTAATATATAAAAGTGAGCAATTAATTTAATTAGTATTTAAACTGTTGAATAATAAAAACGAAATTATATGATTCTTTTTTTAAAGCTATAAATATATTTTAAGTATATTTCGATTATCAAACATTTTGTAGATCCCCCAAAAAATTATTTTATTTGCCTATATGATAGCTTAATTTACCTTTAACTCCAATTTTATTTAAAAGCCTTTTATACATTATTTGAGTCAAATATGTGTGAAAGTCTTTTCGACAATTCAAATTCAATTAAATTTGAAAAATTTCTTGGTTTGGGGTTTGATTCCAGTTATGATTTAAGTTCGATTTTAGGTCACTTCTATTTTAAATTCTAGTCCAGATTCAGATATAGATTTATGTTAAGTTATAGTTCAGATTAAAATACAAATTAAGTTTAGTTCTAATTCAGATTCAAGTTCAGTTCTAGTTTAGTTTCAAGTTCAGATTATAGTTTGGATTCTAGTTCAAATTCTGGATCAGATTCTCATTCAGATTCCAGTTCAGTTTTTAATTCAGTTTTTAGTCCAAATTCTAATTTAGTTCAGAGTATATTCTGGTTCTAGTTCATTTCCTAGCACAGATTCTAATGCAGATTCCAGTTCAGTTTCTACTTAGATTCTAGTTCAAATACTGGTTCAAATTTTAGTTCAGTTGTCGTTACAGATGCCAGTTCACATTATAGTTCACTTTATTTAAGACGTTTATTAAGGTACCAGTTCAGTTTTTTGTTCAAAAACTAGTTCCGATTCTAGTTCAGATTTTAGTTAAGATTCAAGTTCAAATTCTAGTTTAGATTTTAGTTCAAATTCTAGTCCAGGTGTCTATACAGATGCCAGTTCGGATTCTAGTTTCTTCTGTTTCAGATTTTAGTTCAGATTCTAATTCATTTTCTAATTCAGTTTCTAGTTCAAATTCTACTTTAGATTATAGTTTAGATTCTTTCAGATTTTAGTTTTGATTCTCTTTCAGGTTCTAGTACTGGATATGGTTTATATTTCAGTTCATTATATTTCAGTTTCCAGTTCAGATTCTAAATCACTTTCAGATTTATAATTTAGATTCTACTTTAAATTCTTCTTCACATTATATTTTATCAGATTCTCCTTAAGACTATGACCCATCAAACAGGATGTATTGCAAGGGTATGCATGCATTGCGTATTTGTATTTGTTTTACTAAGTAGTCTTTATGACCTACAGTGACATTCTAATAGACCCAAAAAAATAAGTCGTATATTCTTTTTATCTTCGATGAAAAGTTCATAATTTTAACTGACGTTTGAACTGAGAGAAAGGTGAGTATATGATAGACGGTATATAAGATGAGAGTTGGGTTGGTCGAATCAAAAGACCATCCTGACATTTTAGGGTTTGGAGTTTATTGATTTTGACGACGATTATAAAATATGTTTTAAATTAATTTTAATGTATTCAATTTTGTATAATTATAATCTCTAATGTAAATAACATTTTCATTAACATATTTTCTTTCTATTTTTAGGTAAGTGTTGCCGTAGTTTTTGAATTCCAGTTAATCGTAAGTTATATTGGATAATTAATATTTTTTTTGTTGATCTGAATAGAAATTTTTCATTTCCTGTGAATACTTGTTTAAAATTACAATCACACAATACAATATTATTTCAACAACAATTAAATATATAATAATTTATATTTCATCACATAAATTTATAATATCTATTACTAAATTTTAGTAATTATTATGATGTAATATCAATAATATAAAAATTATTTTTTTATTATAGTGAGAACGTAGTTTGTATTTGTATTAAATAATATTTAGTTTAACTAATAAAACGGCAAATGAAATGAAATTAAATGACAAATACTAAATATCGCGAAAAACGATAATTGTATTTGTATTTGTAAGTTGTAAATATTACATAAGAATATAGAAGAGACTCACTCTCACTTAAAGTTACAGCGATTATATAATTGATTTGCCAACACTATTATCTAATATTAAATCTATTACTATTTACCCGGTAGTTTTAGAATTGACCAAGTGAGGAATTAAATAAATGATACCTTATAGATTACAAGGGGACAGACTGGGGTGCATAGAGAAAATTCACTATATCTATCTGTAATTTCGAACTATGAACTTCGAATAAATTCAGTGCGTGTTCCTATATTTTTATTTTGCAATAAAATATTACGCAAAAGGTTTTGAACTGGAGGGCATTAATTTGTATCAGATAATTGTATTAAATTTCAAGGTAGTCGGGAAATTACCAGACAAACGTTTCTGTAAATAATCTCTGATTAGACACTTAGAATACCTTATGCATCCATACATTTCAGAAAATGTATATTCAATTTTATACTTCTCCTCTAAACAGCACCTAACAGTACTTTATTTCCCCATCTCTCTCTCTTTTTAAAACATCTGACATTTAAAAAAATCTCTATTAATCTCAGTTAAATACCTTTTTAAAAGATCACTTAATGACATTTAAACACCATAGAGTATTACTCAAATCAGTTTATAGTTCTTTCTTCCCCTTTTGTTAACCCCTTCTCTTATTGTCTTATGTTTCTAATCTATTTCTTTTCTTCTTTAAAAAAAAGAAAAATAAACTATTATGAAACCTCTATTACCTTTTTATAATCGTGTTGTAATAATAACAATAATGCAAAAAAAAAAACACACAAATAAAGCTTAAATAAGACAAACTCAAGAAGCTTAAACGTCATAGTTATTATCTTGACAGACATGACAGACAATGTCTGCTAGTGGCTCTGTTACCAAGTATGTGATTGTGTGTCTGTGTGTGAGAGTGAGTGTTTGTTTATGTCGGTGCAACTTTTATAATAAAATGCAACTTAACTTGAAAAAGGTGTGGTGTAGCAAATAAAACACTTATTACAAAATTTACTTATTTATTAACAAATAAATAATAAAATAATAATAACAACAACAATAAAATGAAATCGTAACACTCGTGAATATATAAAAAAATTGCAATATCATGTTGTAAGTGGTGGGTTTAATCGTCTAATAAAATTTCATAAAAATTTTTAACAAAAACAAAAAAAAAAGAAAAATGTTATTTGTAGATGACGAATAATAAATGTTATGGAAGGGAAATTTTAAGAACAGAAAATAAAAAGGGGTGATATAAGATTATATTAAATATATCTGCCATTTATTATCACTAGTCCCATTATCTAGTTCAGAAAACAATTCAGTTTTAATTCAGATAAAGTTCAAATTTCAGTTCTGGTTATTGTTCAGATTCTAGTTCAGATTCTACTTCAGATTCTAGTTCAGATTGTAGTTAAGATTCTAGGTTAGTTTTAGTTCAGTTTTGGTTTAGGTTCTAGTTCAGTTTCTAGTTCATATTCTAGTTCAGATTCTATTACAGGTTCTAGTTTAGATTCGAGTACAGATTTTAAAATGGATTCTATTTCAGATTCTTCTTCGGATTCTAATTCAGATTTATTCCAGATTGTGTAGATAAAATATATTTTATTTCTATTTCGAATTCTAGTTTATATTAACACTTGGAAGGAATTCGAAAGGAGAAATCCCAAAATTGGGTAATGTAAAATTATCACATGGATAATTCAAAATTATCCATGTGATATTGATGGGATTTATATTTAAGATTACAGAATGGTAATTTATTAATTTATTTTTGGATGATTTATCTCTCTCAATTTAAGCCAACTAGATGAGATTTGAGAAGGGATGTACATATGACCGTTAATATTGTGATTGTTGATTATATATTTTTTAAAATTTTTTTCTATATAAAACTTTTATTAAACATTCGTTTCATAAAAAATTTTGAAAATTTATTTTTTGAATTTTTTTTTTCAAAAATTTTGTACATTTATACCCTACACCGCTGTAGGTGATTGGGGTATTACACGTTACATACAGATAAAATGGTGTTTTACCAATCGACCTTCTGTCTGACCGTAAAGCTGGCTGTCCATGTAAATATTGTAAACACTCTTAAGTTCGCAATTTGTGAACTTAAGAGTGTTTTGATCGTGATCAAATTTAGTACATATTATTATTTTGAACTGAGGACAGAGCTAATTGAAATTGACCATATTCAGTACTTTTTACGCAAATGACCAAACAAAATGAGGTTTTTTGCTCATAAAAGTCCAAAATTTGAGAAAAGTAAGTCTTAAGATATTCTCAAATGATATATCAAATTATACGAAGGTCGGTCCATTGTTTTCCATATATCCCATACAAGACCTCTTAAAAAGATCACTTTGAAAGGCATTAATCTCACATATACATTGATATTGTAATAATAATTGGTCAAATTAAGATAAATTTATGCAAAAATCCATGTAAAAAATTATACGATGGTGGGTCCTCGTATATAGCCTCCCAGAAAAATTGATTTTAAAATGCATAAATTTCACATAAATGTTAATTTCACAATAATGTTTTAACCTACAACGTGCCGAAATAAACGTTTTTATTTGTTTTAGAAATGGGTTTCAATTAAGTCTATAACAAAGAAAAACCTTTAATTAAATTAAATCCGTTAAGTCTACATAAATTAAAGATATTTGAGATTTTATTTTTATTAATTTATATTTTATTGTTTTTGTAATATCAAACTCAGATTATTGCCTCACTTTAATTGGCGTGTGTTAAAAATATATTTTACTACGTGCTTTTAATCAAATAAATAATTGTAATTTAATATTTTTGTTGTTGTTTTCTATTATAAATTAAAATTTATAAGTTTTAGATTTTCTTTTAATAAACAAAAATGTTTATTTGATTGAAAACAACAAAAAACAAGTAAGAATATTGTAGTCGGTCTAGCACGACTATACAATACCCTTCACCACAATGTTGGTTGTAAAAGAAAATAATAAACGATCCACGTATAATATTATTTTCCGTTTAATTCATAAGTGTGCAGTAGATTATTGTGAAATTGGGATTTATTTGAAATGAATTTGAATTTTTGTGAAGGCTAAACTTGGAGCTACAAGAATCGACTTTCCTCTAATTTTATACATCGATTTTTGTTTATTTTTATCTTATTTTGAGCAATTTTTATTACAGTACCAACGTATATGTAAGATTTATGCCCTTGAAAGTGATATTTGTAAGAGGGCTTGTTTAGGACCTATGAGGAACAATGCCCCGACCTCTGCATAATTTGCCACATCATTTTAGAATATCATAAGACTTTATCTTTATTTTTCAGAATTTTATACGCCTAAATCTCATTCAGGGAGCACGTTTGTATGGAAGGTAGCTGAAATAATGGACCGAACATTAGCCAATTTCAATAGGCTTTGTCCATGGGCAAAAGTTATAATATGTATAAAATATATTCAAGATATTTCACATTCGCGATATGTAGAATGTTCAGAATATTTGCATGGACAGAAAGATAGACGGACTGATGAACACTGTTAAACTGATTCAGAAACTGAATTTGGGTTAAGTTGGGTGTAACATAATTTTTCTTAATGTTACAAAAATTTGCTCAAACACATAATATCCCAACCACCTACGGTGGTGTAGGGTACATATATATAATATATAAGACAATTATCTTTATAATTATTTCTTTTAATAATTGAGACTGAAATTCGCCATCTCTCCAAAAGGTTCACAAAATCTAAAGGAACGAGAAAAATTTAATAGGGAATGAATTAAATTACAAAATTGCAATTTAATTTAGTTGTTGTTGTTTTTAGGTTTCTTTCTAAATAACAATAACAAACAAAAATCTGTGTTGTAACATTAAAAATAAAATGTTATAAAAACCGCAATAAGTATTTTTGTATTTATTCAAAATTATAAAAGAAAGAAAATAAAATTGTTATAAATAAATTAAATGGCTGCAACACAAGACACAATTTCAAAGCATCAAATTTAGCCACAAAACAGCATTTGGCTTTTAAAAAAAAGTTGGGCTAAAATTGTGGCTTTTAAATAAATCTGCTGTAACCCACGCTTCGATTATGTGTAACGTACAACAGCGACAACAACAACAACAATAATAATGAAAAGCCAACAAAATTTATTATTTTTTTCCAAAAAGATTATTTCACAAAATGTTTGTCTGTTTGTTTGTCAGTATTACAAAATGTTTTTTGTATCTACATTAAGTTTATAGCTTGAATTTTTGTCTGAAAATTATAGACGGTTTGTCAAAAGTACTGATAACCCAGTAGTTCTGAAAGCTATCTCCTTATGGGTACCATGTTTAAAGTTCCAGAACTACCAGATTATTTATAGTTCGAATTTTTGTCTGAAAACTATAGACGGTTTTTCAAAATTAGCGATAGTCCTGTAGTTTTGACAGCTGAGTCGGATAACGTGATTAAAGTTTCACAGCTATAAATATTATAGATAGTAAAATGATGCTCATTCGTCCGTACATCGAACTGGATTTCCATATAAAACAAATCCAAATTATTTATAATACGGTATTACTCGATTATTAACCCCTTTGAGTGCTATATTTACACGTGTAGGCCAAGAACTAAATTTGACTAGAGCAACCTAGATTTTCAGCAAAGGAATAAACTTCTTACACTAGTATTTGATATATGATAGAACTTGAAGCTTCACCATTTTTTAAGAAAAACTTGGATGTTAATTAATGTCGAAAATTTATGAAGAAAAATGAAAGGAAATTATGAAAAATTTCAAAATTTTCCCTGCCATTATAAGGACTGTTCGGCAAAAATTCTTTTTGGGTGTTTACATTACAAAAATAGCTATATATTAAGGACAATTTATTGGAGATTTTAGCTTTGCAATTAAGGAAATTATTAAAAAAAAAAAAAAAAAAAAAAAAAGTTACAAAACTTTTTTGGAACAAAAACAATTTTTTTAAACCCCAATTTCAGAGTGATATAACTTTTTAAAGCATTCATGTATTTTTAACGTTGTTGTATCAGTATTTTTTTGGAAATGTCCGATAACTCATAAAGACAAAAAACGAGTAAGAATAAGTTGACTTTGTAGGGCCACATACTTGTATTTGTTGATTTTGAGGCGTGTACTTTACCATCTGAATTCAAAACATCTCAGCTCTAATCTTGTGAAGTTTCATGAACTTTTCATAAAGGTTCAAAAGTAAAAGGCCTTTAAAAATATAATCGATTTGGACACATGGTGTAGCGTTATAGATCACAATTAGCTAAAGTGACCAAGAGAGAGAGGTTTATACACCATAAAATCAGCTTGAAAACAAATCAGCACTATTCATGTGAAATTTCGTTAACATATTTCTGACGGTTCAAAAGTTACAGAATTATTTCTAAAAAAGATCTTGACGCATGTCGATTCATCTGAAAAAATTTCCAAGTAAATTGTTTTCTTCATTTTCTGGTTTTAAAACTGCAGGGTAATTGTAAAATGTATCTAAATCTGAGTTTTTGTGTTATTGTATCTTTGTATCTGTTAAATGTTTTATGTTTTAACTAACTGAAAATTATGTAATAACTACTTACGCTGTTTTGTTTGTTTGTTTGATTGTGTTTTCATTTTCAAGCCCTCTCAACTCGGCCAGAAATAATGAAATACATTTTTTGTGTTTAATAAACGTTATGTGAATTATTGTGAGTTATGCTGATTATGATGATGACGCGTTTTATTTCATTTTTTTATTTATTTTGAGTATAATTTTGGATTTTGTTCGTATTTCAAAATTTTTGAATCATATTGTTAATTTAAAAAAGGCAACATTTTTGGAAACAGAGGGGAAAATGTATAAATTCTAAAAATGTACAATTTATTCTTTCTTACGTGAAAAAAAATAGTTGAGAGGAAATATTTTCGATTAAGAAATTATAGTTGTTTTAAAAACTTAATGAAAAGACAAACGTTTGTATAAAAAAACAATGAAGGCTTTAATTTTTTATCGATTTATATAACCTAAACCTTTTTACATTACATTAGTAACAATTTTATTATATTAAAAAATTTCGAAATTTAACGAAACTTATTGTGAAACTGAAAATTCTAATAAAATTTTTTATACCTCTACAAAAGGTTCAAAGTTTAAAAATTTCTTAATTTGCTTACTATTAGTATTAAAGCATTTAAAGTTATCAATTCTTTGTAATTTATAATTTAGTAAATTATAAAACTTAACGAAAGTTTTTTTTAACTTAAAAGCTTAAAGTTAAAATTTTCTTTCGATACGCAATTAGTTTTTTTCGTTTTAATTTAGTTAAAATCTTAACGAAACTTTATTTTTTCAGCCAAATTATATAAATTAAAAATTAAAATATTCCTTTAAAATATATTAATTCTTTTAGAAATATTGATAAAAATTCTAAGTTTTATTTAATTCTAAAACTTAACGAAACTTTGTTTTTTGAACGAAAATGTATAAATTAAAAATTCTTTAAATTCTTAAAAACATAATACATCACTTTATAAATTTTATTAGATTTAAAAAAAAATCATTTTCGTTAAATTTTAGAACTTGGAGAAACATTATTTTTTAAACCAAATTATGTAAATGTAAAATTTTTAAACATTTTTTCAAAACAATTTATTTATTAAAGAATTTTTGATAAAAATTTCAAGATTTATTAAATTTGAAACTTAACGAAACTTTACTTTTGAAAACAAATGTTTAAAATTAAACATTTTGAAAATTAATTTACAAATATATAAATTACCATGGAAATCATGAAATATTGTAAATATTCGTTAAATTTTAAAATCTAACGAAGCTTTTTCCAAGTATTATTTATTTATTTATATATAATTTTAAATTTTATTTCAATAGAAAACTTAACTAAACTTTATTTTTGAAACCAAACGACACAAATTTTATCAAAATCTTTAAGTTTTAATTAAATTTTTTCAAAAAAATGTATTTATTTTCTCAATTTCGTTTATTTTTAAAACTTAACGAAACTTTTTTTGTTGTATGAAAGGTTGAATGCTGGATATTTATTGGAGTTATTTTTTATAAGTATAAATTATTTTATACTATGAAAAGCGATTATATATTATATGCGTTTGTAAGTGCATGTATGCGCGCGTATGTGCGAAACATGCATTTGTAGTAGAGGGTATTGTAGATTCGGTGTAGTCTAATATGGCATTCTTTTAAATTTTATTATTTAAATTCACTTATTTAAATCAAAAACAAATTAAAAATCACTTTAAAACGCATAACATTAACAAATTGTTTAATAATACATGATTTTTTTGTTTTATTTTATTATATAATTATATTATTATTTAATACATTCTCTTAAAAACTGCCTGCCTAAATCCAAAAATAACATAAATATAAAACCAACCAAAAATCAGCCATGCTTTCGTTAAGTAACGCTTAATAACAGCAGCAGCAACAGCTTTTTTTTTTTTTTTTTTGTAGTTGTTTGAGATATTTTTGGACAACTTTTATGTAGTTCAAACCAAAAAATGCAACAACTACACTATTATAACGTCATCGTTTTTTATTTGACTTTGACATACTTTTTTAAGCTTAAAAAATCAACAAAAACAACCAAAACGAGGCAAAGACAACAAAAAAATCCAAAAGAGAGTTAAAGCTAAACAAGTTTTAAAAGAGAGAGAGAGACTAAATTTGAATATTAAAAATTTTTAAATAAAATTGAAAAATTAATGTTAACATTTTTGGCATTAAAAGAGAGGTTTTAACAGTTAAAAGAGAGTAATAGCGCAAGTGCTGTTTAAAAAAATAAAAATAAGAGAAAACGAATAAAATGTATAAATTTTTAAAATTTTATTTTAAAATTTATTCGTTCATTTTATTTTTCAGAAATTATATTATTTATATTTTTTGTTTTAATTCTCAGTTTTTCTTAACTCTTACTCTCTTTTTATACTCTTTCAAATTTTTAAGAGAATTAATAATATTTTTTGGTTTGAAAGCCGGTTTGTTTGATGGCTTTTTGTAGTTTTTTTTTCGTATTATTTTTTTGGAACAATTACATAAGTGTCAAACAAATCGTGTTGCTATACTATAGTGTTATGGTTAGGAGCTGTGCTGTTGGAGTATGGGTTTAGGTATGAATGTGTTGTTAATGTTTGTATTAGTGTCTCCCATTTATTATTACATATTCAGCAAAAATATTTCAATCTATTTCTATTTTACATTGTTAGATAATAGAACCATTGAATTTTATTCATATGGAAGTAATTTACATAAAAAACCCAACTAAATTTAGTTTATGTCTTTATCTAATTTTTTCGTTAAATATAGTTTTATATTAAGTTACATAACTTTTTTTTGGTAGAATGTGTGTTTAATTAGAAAAAGGTATTTGCTTTAAAGGTTAAAGGAAATATCTAAATAATATAAACAATGAAACTTCATATACGGAAGTGTTCTGATTCGAATGAGTTTATAACCCATTCTGATATGTGTCTATAGCTCTAAATCTATTGAACCAATTGTGCTGAGTTGTAACAGGAAAATTTTTAGGACAATTGCAGCAATTAATTAGAGCAAAATTCATTGAGTTCAGAGAATAATTAGAAGACAAACGGAACTAAATAGAATTATATTTTGATGTGGTAAAAACCTACGGAATGAATATGTTAACATATGTATATGTATTCTTAACATACATATACATATGTTAACAAAACCGAAACCAATAAACATACGCTTCAAAGATTTAATCATTATTTATGAAATTTCGAAATTTTTTCCGAAAACCTTTCCATGAACGTGTTTATAGCTAGACCATTTCTGTTTAAAATTGACCCTACTTTAGGACACGTTTTTTGTGCTCTGGAATCCTCCACTCTCCACTGGTCTTAGGTCCGGCAAGTTCTTAGAATTTGCCTTTGTCATATCATTATTTTTGTTTACCATAGTGACAGGCATTCAGGCCAAAAGAAGTGGATACATGACGAAGCAGGTTTTTTTGTAAATATTCCTTGATGTAAATTTGGGTTCTTAAGAACTCCTTGTGACACTGAACTGCATATTGCATAGAAATTTTAGGAAATTAAAAAAAAATCACCTGGAAATTGTGAAAATTCTTCCAGTATACACCTTTCGTTATCCATGATGCAGCAAGAATATTTGTTAGGTAACTCGATTTCAGTTCAGTGCCTCTAAATTTTTAGTAGCGTTCCTGTCAGCACCATTTTTAGCCTTGTATTATTTTAAACCTGCATTAACTTTATCTTTTCATACCAAAAAGACCGGGTACTGAGCTAACTGGGCTGCTTCTTTATAAGATGTATTGGAAGTTGTTTTGATATTTGTGTGGCTATGGAAAAAGCATGTCGCTTAGTCCTTTTACCTGTAACAGGTTTTCTATTAACGGGCAATTTCTGTCGGTACTGTTTAATAACATTGGAAAGAGTTTGAATGCACAACTCATTTTTGTAGAAGACTTTTAAATTATAAAAAAGGTTGTTGTGGAAAAACTTAACAAATATTATTTTTTAAAGTGAAGTTTGCTCTTATTTTTGAACTCAAAATTTTCTACTTGTTTTCTGTAGAAAATTTTCCATTAAAGAAAATCTTCCTTGATTATTTTTGAAAATGATATTGCGGGGCATTATTCGAATAAAATAAGAATATAATAATTAAATCCCATTTTATATTATTTCAATTTCTTTCCATTTTTGTTCAAAGAATGTATGAAAAAATCCCCTCACGTTTTGTCAGGTTACGTATGAGTGATATTAAATTTAAGAAATAAATATACGTGTTTGTAACCTTTTTTATATATTTCTCAAAGGGAGGTCTTTATACTTAAAAAAAACAGTAAAAATTGTATAGTCAGTGAAATCCGACTATATAATATCCTACATCGCATTGTTGTATAATTAGTTTTTGTTATTTATGCTTTTGTTTGCAATAGATTATTACAAAGTGAAATTAATAGAAAATAATTTATAGACCCTTGTAAAATGCACATAAATTTACAATCAAATTAGACTTATTTTCGCAAAATTTGTATAAAATCGTTTTATATTAAGGCGTTTTATAGACTAAAAACTTCATTCCGGGATGACATTTGTATGGGACTATTTGAAATAATGGAACAATGATAAGTTCCTTGGGCTAAAATAAAAGTACGTGGAAAAATTTATTAAGATATATTCAAAACTGTGACCTGTACTTTGTGAACAAGCTTTATCGAGTCAGGTTGTGATTCTTAGTCGAACAGTATACTTAAATATGTTGGTAGGACCATTTTTTCTGTCCGCTACAAACATTTGTACAAACGCATATTATTTGCCATGTTGTAGGGTATAAAAGTTTAACAACAATAAACAAAATACATCCCAAACTTAAAAGGAGCGAAGAGAAAAAGTAGGACAAGAATAATAAAATAAATAAAATATATATAACAGACTTCAGAAGTATGTTGTTGATTTGCTTTTATGATACTTTGGCAAATTGTTGCCATAAATAATTTTGTTGCCTATAAAAAAGAATGTTAAAAGTATTTTGTGCTACAGAACGAGATACAAAAAAGAAACATGTTTAAAATATTTTTTAAAAGGATGGCAGGACGTATACTTTATAAATTTATGAGTGAAGATACAATAAAATATCACGCATACGTTGGGTTGAACTGTGAAATGTTTAAAATGGATTCTTTGAAGGTTACAATAATAATTAATTTATTTATTTTTTTTTTTTTTGTTTTGAAGGATGTGAATTCTTTCAAATTCCAAAAAAGGAAATTATATTTTCAACCGGAAATGTTATCCTTTTCCTAAGAACTTTTAAAAATTAAAAGATTTAATAGATTTTTTTAATTTAGTTTCCTTTGAAATTGTTTGCAAAGTAAAAAACCGTTAGGTGTTACCCTTCATTTATTTGTACTTTGATGTTTTGTTTTTGTTTTCGTTGTTACTGTTGACTTTTCTATTTTTTGTTAAAAAAATAAAGAAATTCTTAAAAAAAATTGAAAAATAAATAAAAAACTGAATATAACAAATTAAATGTTAAAACTTAAGTAAATAAACAAGCTTTTATTACTCTTATTGTCACACACACATTCTCTTCACACATATACATATGTTTTAGTTGAAACACACATATAATTTGTTATCATACAAATATAAACAAAACAAGTAAGAATGCTTTATTCGGCTATGCCGATTATTCAATACCCTTCACCATAAATACGTGTGAATTTAATATATTATGTGTCGTACATTCACACCCACATATACAATTTTTCTTAAAAATAACACGGAGCACTTAATGAGTCATAAATTTAGTTATATTTTTGGCTATAACTTTTTTCTACTGAACCGATTTTTTTGAATAATTGGTAATTTTAAGAAAACTCTTCGCTCGAACTTAGAGGTGCCATAGATATTGGTCTATATCTCTTAATATACAGAATTGAATTTGCGAGTTTTAAATAAGGAACTTATCAGGACTATAAAAATACTTAGAACAAATTTTATTGAGCTCTGTCAGTTTTGGCGGATGTAAGCGTGCCAAAAAAAGACAGGCAGACAGACAGAAAGAGAAATACACGAACATAGCTAAATTGACTCAGACTTGATGTAAAAATATATACATTATGGGTTTCAGACGATTCCTTCTTAGCATTACACACGGAATGACAAAGTTAATATATTCTCTTTACCACTTGTGGTGGTGGAGGGTATAAAAATCAAGCAAAAACAGCAAAGACATGAAAACATGCCTGCGCTCAACTAAGAACAAAAACAACAACAAATAGAAAAGAAAACAAACAAAAAAAGCAAAAAATGGTGAGAGAGGGAGGAATGAAAAGTCTGAGCAATTTTATAAGGTGATCGACCTAAGCACACTTATACACAGAGACAGTCTCACACACACACATACTGAAATAAATAAACAAACAATAATTTGCCATCTTTTGTATTTAATGTTTTTAATGATACAATGTTGTTGTTATTGCTGCAGGTTTTTTGTTGTTGTTGTTCTTGCTGTTAACTGCGTGTTTGTTTAATATTTTTATTTGTATGCATTTTTTCTTTTTATTTTACTCTCTTTTTTTAAGAATAATGAGCTTGAAAATTTGCATATGTAAAAGAAATCTTTGTAAATGAAAAAAAGTGTTTGTTCATTTTCTATTTATTTGCTTTATTTTTCTAGTTCGTTGGTTCAAGTCTTTTGTTGTTATTTGTTTATTTCCTTTTGCAGTTTTCTCATTATAATTTTTGTTGTTTTTGCAAAATTTGTCTATACATTTAAATGAATCAGTGTTTGTTTGCCACTTATAGACAGCTAAACAATTTGAACAATTTTGTTGAAATTTTTACAGTTCCGATATGACCGTAAGGAGGGTACCCCCATATAAAGCAAATATTGATCATCAAATATCTCAAGAACTGTAAGAGCGAAAAATCAAATTTGGTCCGAATCACTTACTCAAGGAACTGTTTTACGGAACAAGATATAGGACGGTTAGGATTAAGGGGAGAAGTAGCCCTCGTATAAAGAAAATATTGAAAATATTGTAGGACGAATAGTCTCAAAGGAAAAGGTACCCATTACACAAAGTTAATATGGATAGTCGAATATAAAAAGAACTATTGCAGCGAAAACTTAAAATTCAATAGTTCTATTATTTTCTCAAGGACGGATAAAATCAGGGGGAGATTATTCTTATTTTCTTAATGAATTGCTGTGGCGAAAAAATATGTGACAAATGGAACAATGTTACTGTTCATACAACTTTTGGATTTAAAATTCATAAATTTTGCCCCAATAATTTTCCTGTAAAATAGTTTTACGTTTTAAAATGGATGACATATGTTGTCATTCGAAGATAAAATAGAAGCCAACCCCATATATATATCACAATTAGTAATAATCGTATATCTAAGTAATTATATCACCTAGAGTTTCAAAATTTTTATTGGGAAATATTAGAGCGCACAGGATCAGGAGAATTTGGTAAAATTCCTGTTGTATGAAGCTTTTACAGAAAAGCGCACCGGGTAAAAGCTGGTAAAAATATAAAAGTCATATATAAACATACACATTTTCCCCTATTTTATTCCTAATTTTTTATTTGTATTTTCTCTATTATTCATGTTTTTTTTTTTTGTTTGTATTTTTCTACTTTATGACGCACATTGAATTTATCTAGTGGAAACAAGATAAATAGATATTTTTTCTTTAGAATCATTTCTATTTTATTTTCTTTTATATTTTTCTTTGTACAAAAATAATCGTAGTTGGTTTATTTGTATGTATTTCTATATGAAGGAATGTTTAACCATTTTTAATGAATCGCAAATAGAAAAGATACATAAATAAATAATAAAACAAGATAAAATACTTCAATATAAATACATCTATTTTTATTATATTTATTTATAATTATAATCCTTTAAATAAAAATATAATTATTTCTTTTACATACATCATATATTTGCTGTAAGAAAGTTATAAGAGGTTGTCTCAGATATCGGTTTATATCTTTTGATATGCTGTACCGATTTTGCTGATTTTCAGTAGTACTCAGATTATAATTTGATGTAAGAATATATATAAATTATGAAATCTGAAATGATTTCATCTTACCATTACCACTTGTGGTGGTGGAGGATATAATATTTGTTTTTTCATCGCTTGGAATAAAGTGTCAAATTTTAAAAAGAAAAGAAAAGAAAAGAAAAGAAAAGAAAAGAAAAATACAGAAGATTGAAATTCGAAACAACTAAGAATTATCCACCACCACATGTACTAGAGTATAAAGTTTCAACAACATTTAGATAGACACATACATTTTAATGATTACAAACTGTCTTATAAGTAAATTGAAGTTTCATATGTACCAATTTTAGGATTCATAAAATTTGACATATTTTTCGCTATATTTTTTTTCTACTTATCCGATTTTTCTTTTATTCAGATAACTAGTTTTTTAAAAATTGACAAAAGTTTTTTGTTTTAACTACCTCAGATATCGTCCCATATTTTCTCTGTTACTGAACCGATTTTCTTTTTGTCTTTAAATAGCAAATTGTTTGGAATGATAATAAATAATCTTTATTAAATTCGGATTATTAATGCGACTGCGAGATCGACTCAGATTTTTATATGATACAAAGAATTAATGGAGTCTTTCACTAATTTCTTATTTAATACAGTTTTCCAGATATTTTCATTTGAATTTTAAAATTTGGTCTTGAGGTAGTTTTTGTTTAGGCAAATATCCAGTATCCAGTTCAATTTCTCATCTCGTTTTGAAGTCTTCGATAAAACCTTTCATTTATTGTTTATCTTGTACAGTTATCAAGGTATAAACATTAGAAAATTAAAGTCTTACGATAATCATTTATAAAAAAGATGGATGGACTGGGATATAATTTTAGACGGAATTTTCTGATCTATCGAATGCTTTTACTCCTGCAGTATTCTTCTTATATAAAAACTGATTCAAAATCATTAACTCAGGTTAATAAATAAAGTCCGTCCAGCTGTCTGTCTGCTCAAGTAAAACAGAATGTATAAGGAAGTCAACAAGTTCTCGTTTTTTAAATAAATTCAGAAAATTGTTTAAAATATACAAATATAAATTTAGTTAATTAGTTAAGAATCTGAAAATTTGCTTTAAGCTTTAAACTGTGCCAAATTCTAGAAACAAATTATAATTATAACTTGGTTTTTAAAATATTTTTAGTTCACTTTTTTAAACACTTTGTTAGGTTACAGCATTTAAATTATGTTTTTTTTTTGATAGCTACCGCTCTCTTGATCTCCTTGCAAAAGTCAGTTTCTATCTTTTCATACAAATTCCCATATTTGTCACTTATTTCTCTTAATTTTGTAATAATTAATTGTTATTAATTATCAATCAATTAATTTGGATTTCTAACGTTTTTATTTTCACTTTATCATTCTTTTGCGGCTTCAAATACAAAGTATTTTCTTATTTTGACATTTAAATATTTTAAATGTAAAAATTCGTTAAATATTGAAATACTTTTAGTCTGTATAATACAACAATTTAAGTCCTAAATAACAGTTTTTGTTGCAAAATATGTTTATTTGTTTAAGTTCATTCGTAAGCAAAATACCTTTACTTTTTGTGTAAAATGGACTTAGGTCATTGGTATGTAAAAAACCTATAAATAATATTGATTTGTAATTGTTTTTGTTTTTTTCTAGTTGTGAAACTAAATACTTAAGTTATAGTCATCAATTATAACCATGACATTATATACGTTATAGATAAATTCAAAAAAGGAAAACAAACAAATTTTTTTTCTAAAAGTTTAGATATGAGAGGAATATTTTTGAAGCGGTGGAGAAAATTATAGCAAAAAGAAAGTTATTGAAAAAATCTATTATAATGTGAAAATTTTTAGAAAGATCAGGGATTTAGTTAAGATTATCTCATCAGAATGTAATATTATTTCTTTTTTGGAAAATGAAATTTCATTTTCATGGTTGGAGCTGAGGTGTCTCTGAGTTGATTTGGATTAGTCCTTGTAAACCTCTATAAAAATTATGTTTACATATGTTGCTTATCTTTTATTGTTTCAAAAATATTCATGTCGAAATAAATTTTTAACCCATTTTACCATTGTCTGCTTTAGGTCCTTTAAAGTTTGCGGGTATAAGAATCGTCCTAAAAATTGCTAATTTTCTATAAAATAAAAAAGTAATAATGTTTTAACCCATTTTTACCCATATCTTTCATTGGTTTTTTTTTTCCATAAAGTTGGCAGCCATTTTTTGTGCAAAACTCTCAGTTTTTTGTTAATTTCTCAAATCTCAATATTCGGAATCATCTTAAAAAACCTTAAAATATTGCTACACCAAAAAAATATTTTCACCCAAACTGACTTATAATGACAGGGTGATAATATCAATGAAAAATTATTAAAGGTAACTTTTATAAGTGGAATTTCGGGTATTTTCGCAAAGACAAATGGGAATATTTTTAATTTTTTGATTTATGAACTAGTTCGTTGAAATTGTAAATAAATATCGTAATTCGTTTCAATTTTATCAAACTTTAAATATTATTTTAAGTTCTTCTGAAATTGTTGACTTCATATGACATTCCAGTTATGTTTTCTTTAAAAATTATGGATCTTCAAGATCTGGGGATTTCAGAGACACCAAATTTTGTATCAGAATTTTTGTATCTTGTTAGAAACTCCAACTTATCTTTCATTCAAAATCAACTCAAAAATATCAACGGCTCAATTACAGAATTAGTTCCAAAAAAATCGATTTTTCGAATAAAGAAACGAATAAAGAACCTTCAATAATGGTATGTCCCTAATAATTAATATTAATAAAATTCCTCTGATTTTATTTAATAATCATTTTCACCTTTCATAACACCAATTACATAATTCTCCAAAATAATAATAGGATCCTATAAAAAATTCCATCATCATTAAAATCCAACATGAATTTTTACGACTAAATAAATTCTCTTCTTTAAATGTTTAGCTTTTTTCATTTTCCCACACTTTTCAGGGTCAATGAAAATAATAAAAATTTTTAGTTGAAATCCAATTTCTTTGTTGTTATTGTTGTTTGTTTATTTTACCACAAAACAAATAAATGCTTTTCACACCAACACTATTACAATAGCAATAGCAATAACAACAAAACACGAGTACAAAATATTAAAAATCAACCGCAACAACAACAATTTATAAAATGTACTTCAAAAAGTCAAGGCCACCAAAAAAATGTTTGGTCTCCTTGTTAATATACTTTCACTCGCTTTTTTGTACTTAAAATGGATATTAGTTGTTTGTATACCCTCCTCCACCACAAGTGGTAAAGAGAGTATATAAACTTTGTCATTCCGTGTGAAATGTTAAGAAGGAATCATCTCAGATCACATAATATATTTATACTCTTGCATCAAATCAAAATCTGAATCAATTTAGCTACATCCGCCTGTTTGTCCGTCTGTTGGCACGGTCAAATCCACAAAAATGGACAGGGCTCAATGAAACTTGGCATTAATATTCGCTATAGACTTTAAGAGTTTTGTATGTAAAACCAGCAAAATCAGATCAGTATATATTTAAAAATATAGACCGATATCTGAGGCAACCTCTTAATTCAAGAAAAGAATATTCGTAAAATTACAATTATAAGTCATTAAAATTTGTTATATATGTACATCATTATTATTCCAAAAATTATCAAAATCGGTTCAGTAAAAAAATTATAGTTAAAAATATGACCAATTTCATGAGTCATTAAGTGTTTCCGTGTTATGTTTAAGAAAAACGTTTATGTAGTGTGTAAGTTTATACATCTAACGTATTAACTTCACACGAATTTGTGGTGGAGGGTGTCTATAATTCGGCATAGCCAAATATAACGTTCTTATTTGTTTTCTTTTAAAAACTTTTTTAAAGATTTGGATCTTTTTCAGAAAAATCTGTATTGAAATTGTGAATGAACATACACAATATGTTTTTGTTTTTGTTTTAATGTTCAATATACAAAAAAGTCATAAATTTAATTCAAATTGTGGATTATTATTTCAGTTCTTTGTTCACTTGTTATTTCACTGTCACTTTTTTTGTCTGAGTTTAAAACCTTGATTCTTTGATCTGCATGAGTTATTTTTCGCTTTATAAACCATTGAATTTAAATTTTAATGTCAAAAAATTACAAACAAATGATTTGTGTTATTTATTTCACATCCTCTTTTATAATGGATTTAAAAAAATGACAAAAATTAAATTATATAATATTTTTTCATTAATATGATGGGGATTCTTTTTCAGAGTGCTCTATTTTATTAAATTAATTTCATGACTTAAGACAGATATCTGAAGCTGCTCACACAGTAGTATGGAAGTGTTTTCCATTATATTTAATTCACTTATTTTAAAGAAATCCAACACATTTAATGGATAACTTCATTAACTTCTTTTAAGATCCCTATTTCATTCAAATCGATTAAGAAGTTCTCAGGAAATATAAGTTCAAAATTTAACGATTTAAATTAAACAAATGACTGTAACTTGAATTTATATTTTGTTAAAAATCTAAAAGATAAAAATAAAGATATAGATGATCTTAACGATAACTTCAATACTATTCTATTATTTTTATTTAATGAAAATCAAAAGTTCAGAAGTTCTTGAGAAATTAAAGTCCAAAATTCAACTTTAATTTTTTTTAATAAATTTTAGTTAAAAATAACTATTAAATCCCCAAACCACCTATAATGGGGGAAAAAGGTTATACTTTATCTATTACGAGAGGAGCAGAAGGATGAGTACCTCTCCTCCAGGTTGAAAATCTTTTTTATTAAGTTTCTTTTATACTCATGATTTTATGAAATTAAAATTATAAATTACTTTAAAAAAGTATAATATTAATTTATTAAAAGCTTTCAATATTGGTCTTTAGGGGTTAATTTAAAAAAAATTTTATTATATTTTTATTGTTGTTTATATCATGAGCATTTGGTATGAATGAACCACAAAAACCAAAACAAAAAAAATATTTATGAATATTTAAGTGTTTATTTAATTGTATGTGAGTATTGGAGTAAATATGAGTATGAGTGTATTAAAGAATTCAAGGCCATTGTGTGCATTCACCATTTTTAAATACATAAACCTAAACACACACATACACATACATAAACACTAATACTCTCTTGTGTGCATATACAATTAATATTTAATCAAAATAATCTACATTGCAAAAAAGCAAACAACAACAAAATTATTATTTTTATATGAAAAATATAACAAAAAATTATTATACAATAAATATATATTTATTAATGCAAATTGTATATATGAATGAATGCATTTAATGCATAAACAAATGTATTTATTTGTTTTGTTGTTGTTGTTGTTGTTGTTGGTTTCCTTATAAAGCATTTATTTATATAACTAAAAACACAAAAAAAAACGATATATATTATTGATTAGTATATTTATTTATTAATTATATTAAAAATTTTTGAGTAGTAAAAAGAGTAAATATAAGTTAAATAAAAATTTCAGGGTCATAAACAGAAACAACAAATTTAAACTTTCTTTTATGTAATCAACAGGTATCTAAATGAGTATAAAATTAACCCAATGAGGGATAAACAATATCTGTTAGTTTGTTAATAACGATATCCAAAACTAAAGTGACTTTCAATAGCGATTATATTGAAATAAATATAACATTAAAATCAAAACAAAATATTGTTAAATGTGGGCGTGGCATGTTGTTAAATTTGTCGATTTTTGTTTTATAGAAAATTTTATTTTCTTATTTGAACATAAGAAAGTTATCATTACTAGCGAACCAGTTATGGAAATTGCCTCTTCCTTTTTCGGTATTTTACTTGGATTGTATTTTATAAGAAAGGGTATTGTATTGCTCTGGTCCTTCTAATACTCACAAAATTTTATTTGTGTTTTTGACTTCTTTTCAGTTTAATTAAAAAAAACTTTCAAAAATCAAAAGGGTGTAAATATATATCACTTTTGAAAACAGGTTTAATGTGTCTTCCCTTAATTCCATATATATATTTAGTAACTATTTGGATTCGTACTTTTCTATACAGTTGGACACATCTGTTTACTTGAGTAAAAATACTCACAAATAAAGTTGGGTTGTAATTTAGTCAAACTTGGTATTTTAATCTTTAACAGACGAAAGGGGCCATCTTTAGCCTAAACGATACTCAATAAAGATCTCCACTTCCGCAATACTTGGAACCATCTGTATACAACATATGGATTCTAGCATTAGAGTACTATACTACCGAAGAAATTCTCCTTCTACTCATAGTGCATTCCGGTCTTAATATATTAAAGTCTATTGAGCTTTTGAGGAAATTGAGGGAATGAGAATGAAGTAGAGTCTTATCCCCTTTTTGGATAATGAGTCGATTTGTTCGATTTTATGTTCGAAGTTCTCAAAACCGTATTACAAAATCGAAAAATGTTTTACTGATATCAGTATTGATTTTCAAAATCTGGTTTAAAATTCTTTTCTTACAATAAACGTACTGAATTATCGGAAGAGTTACAAGACCTTTTCAGATATTTATCTGCAAGATTTTAAGGCAACAAAATTCTGGATAAAATTCATTAAGCAACGTCTCAGTGAAACATATTTAAAACATAATATTCGATACCCATTGACGGTTGCTGGGTGGTCTGTTGGGTGTAGACATTGTTGTTGATTTATTCTATTTGTTTTTCTTAATATTTTGTTGTTGTTTATTTAATTTTCTTTTTAATTATTTCAAATTTATTTAAGCATAAAGAAACATTTAATTTAATAGAATCTTATTTTTTCTATTTATTTTGAAAGTCTTTCAAATTTCCTATGGGGCTTTTTGGCAGCATGACAACATTTTAGATACGTTTGAAAATTCTTCTCAAATAAAAATTAAAAATTTTTAATATTTTATTTTTTTGTTTTGTTTTGAAAAGATTATTTTAATGAATTGTAAAATTCATTGTAATTTTCATTTGTCAAATATAAGTTTTGTTAATGTCATAATTGTGTTAATAATCATATTGAATGTTAACAAGTTGATGAAGAAAATATAACCCAACAATAAAATTAAATTTAATAAAATGAAACAAAATTGAGAAAATTAACAAAATTAATTTTTTTAATACCCTCCACAATCACAGGTCATTTCGTGTGTAACGCTAAAAAGGAAACATCTCAAATCCCATAATGTAAATATGCTCTTGCATCTTGTACATGTCAATGTGAATGTACGAAATGTAATGTATTTCTTCACACGCATTTGTGGTTAAGGGTATTGAAGTTTCGGCATGCCGAATATGGAATATTCACTTGTTTTAAATTTCTTTTTCCATAAAACAGCTATTGGGACCTTTCCCAAATTTATAATTTATTGAAAGGGATTTTCCCTTTTCATTTAAATTATTCAATTAAATTTTCCGGTGACTCATTTGTTGATATTTAAAATAAAAATTTATTCATATTTCCAAAACAATTACTTTGTTTTAATTTTGTTGTGTTAAATTTTTCTACAATTTTAACATTTTGAACTTATTTATTCTACATTTAGATATTAATGATACCATAAATATTAAATTTATTTTTTAAATTTATGACCACTTTTGTTAAAAATTGTATTTAAAATTTATGTGTAGAATTATTTATAGAATGTAATGGCAAATGAAAATTTCTTTGTTTTATTGTGAGAAAGTTGTGGTAGGCAATAAATAATTTATTAATTGAACACCTAAGGGTATGCTTTAAAATTTGGAATTTATTAAAAGCATGTTAAAACAGTTGTTAAAAGAGTTAAGAAAGTGAGAGAGTAATAAAGTTTGAAGAATTTTATTTCACATTAATAATTGAGGCCCTTCTTGAAAATGTTTTATGAAAGGAGTGGGACCGAAAAAATCTTAAAATATGTTTTGCTTCTCAAGTTTTTTTTAGTTTGAAATAAATATCAATTATTATTTCAAATATATATTAAATATATTTGCGATAAGCTTGATCAAAATGAGTGACGTAGAAGCTGTTTGATTTAGAATTGGAAAAGAAAAGAATCCACAATACTGAAAATTGGATTTTCCGGTGACTCATTTGTTGAATTTAATTAAATATTCATATTAAAAAAGCTTTTCTTTAATTTGTGTTAAAATTTCCTACAATTTTAACATTTATAACTTATTTATTCTACATTTAGATATTTATGATACCATAAATATTAAATTTATTTTATGTAGGAGAAATTTATCTTTTGTTAAAAATTTTATTTAAAATTTATGTGTAGAATTATTTATAGAATGTAATGGCAAATGAAATTTCTTTGTTTTATTGTGAGAAAGTTGTTAGGCAATAAATAATTTATTAATTGAACACCTAAGGGTATGCTTTAAAATTTGGAATTTATTAAAAGCATGTTAACAGTTGTTAAAAGAGTTAAGAAAGTGAGAGAGTAATAAAGTTTGAAGAATTTTATTTCACATTAATAATTGAGGCCCTTCTTGAAAATGTTTTATGAAAGGAGTGGGACCGAAAAAATCTTAAAATATGTTTTGCTTCTCAAGTTTTTTTTAGTTTGAAATAAATATCAATTATTATTTCAAATATATATTAAATATATAAGCTTGATCAAAATGAGTGACGTAGAAACTGTTTGATTTAGAATTGGAAAAGAATTTAGAAAATTGGAAAATATATTAAAGCTCCACAATAAACTTCTAATATAATTTCTAATATTCTTCTTTCTATGTCGAGAAAATATATATCATATTAAGAAAAATTTTTCTAACGAAGTAAATTTTGAGGTGTCTCTATATAACCCTCCATAACTGAATTAATTAAACACTTAAACTTAAAAAGCTTTTCAGTTTAAGGTGTTACACTTTATTCAAACCCATTTTCCCAATAGATTTTGTTCTTTAAAGTCTCTGTTGCGGAAGCTTCTTACAAGGAATTATAAAAATAAATATTTTTTCAATATAAAAATTTATATATTTTTAACTATAAAACTTTTTATAACAAATTAAAATACTTAACGTATTCTGAAGACAATCAGACCATAAAACATGACAATCATCACCTTGTAAGATTTTATAGTCTTTTTTTTCTTTATAATCTGAAAAATACATTTTTTTGAATAAAAGTTTTATTCTGTTTTTGCTCATAATGTAAACAAGTGTAAATTTCTTGTTTAAATAATGTTTACGATTTCATATAAAATTTATTAGCTGTCATATAGTTTTACATTTATGACAGACATATTATGCTGCACGATGCTACTAAAAAATACAACAAAATAAAAAATGATATAAAAATCATTTATGCAACAAATTTAGAATCCAACACTGATGATTAAATAATTAGCAACAAAAATGAAATGTTATTTTTAAAATGATAAAATTTTTCCTGTCTTTTTTTATTTTTTGACAGTGTCAAATTTATTTCCTGAAAAATATGCTCCCCCGTAAGAAAAAAAATATGCAAAATATATTTTTTTCTTTTTGATAAACGAAACACAAATAATTGTCATGTAGAAAATTATTGTGATTTTCTTGAGATTTTGATTTATTTTAAAGTTATTCTGGTATTTAACAAACAAATGTCTATTTGTTGAAAGAAATTTGTGATTTTAAAGGTTTGTACTCTACACCAACGCAGGTGGTTGAGGTATTATGCGTTTGTGCTGATGTTTCTAATATGCTAATAGGTGGCGTTACACCCACCTTTAATTATACTGTTCAACTCAGAATTATTTTCCGAATCGATTTAATGATATCCTTCTGTCTGTCTGTCCCTTTGGCTAGCTGTTGTGAATACTCTACAGGTGGCAATTTTCCATTTATCTTCGTGAAATTTAAAACATATTATTGTGGTTAAAGTACGAAGGCTATGGATATTGGCTGTATCCTCAATTCAATATTTCAGGGACCTCCCTTACAAATGTTCTCCCGGAATGAGGTTATAACATAATTAAAATCCTAACTATTCACTGATTTTAACGAAATTTGGTAAACATAATTCTTATGATATTATTAAACAATGTGCCGAATTATGCGAGGGTCGGCCTATTTCTTCTCATAGGTCTCATAAAAGCCCCCTTACAAATTGGTATTGTAATAATAATTGTTCAAATTAAGATAAATATAAGCAAAAATCGATGTAAAAATTGTACGAAGATTGGACCACTACTTCTCGTAGCTCCCATTTAAGCCCTCACAAAATTTCTTTGAAAAACCCATAAGTTTTACAGTAAAGTACTGCACACTCAAAAATAAATTAGAAAATAAAATTATTAGTAATGCAGGACCCTCGCATTATTTTTTCATAACCGCTTTTTAAAGCTAATATTGTGTTATAGGGTATAACATAGTCGGGCTTCACCGACTATAATATTATTTCTTGTTTGTTTATATGTGTGTATGTGCATACACATATATTTCAACATTTTTATTTATAAAATATTAACACATTTATTATGCACTTTAGAGACAATCAAATGTCAAACCGAATAAATTTCAGAATTTTTTTGTTTTTTTCTCTATTTTGCAAATAAAATATTTTTCAAATGACTTGACTATTGTTTTATTTATTTAAAAAAATAATAATATTTTTTCTTAAATACTTTATTATGTAATAATCAACAAATAATAAAATGCTTGAGTGTTTATTGAGAACACAAGGGGATAAAAATAATTAAATAAAATTAAATTAATTTTATTTAAATTTTGTTTATAAAAATAATATTTTTATTTAAAATAAATTTATAAAATAAGGAGTGAGATCAAAAAAATTCTTAACATACATATATGTCAATAAAAAACGGAACCAATAAACTGTTTTGTTTTTATTATTACAATTTACAAAAAAGTTATAGTTTTAATCACTAATGATAAAATTTTGAAACTTTTTTTCTTCAATAATCCCTCCAGTATCAGCAACATAAAAGTTTGAGCAAGAAGGTTCGAAAAATCTGTTAGGACATACGTTTCATCACCCACTATGCAGCAAGAATATTTTTTAAGGAACATCAATTTCTGTGCTCAGTTTTTGGCCTCCAAATTTTTAGCAGCGTTCCTGTCAGTAACTTTTTGAGCCTTCCATGTTTTTAAGACTATATTTGCTTTAAAACTTCGTACCAAATAGTACGAGCACTGAGCTTACCGGTCTGCTTACCTACTGGATCTGTTTTCAGCTCTTTCGTAAAATGCTTTTTATTATTTTAGCTTTAGAATGGACATGTAAACAATTCTATTTATCTGTACCAAGTTTTCTATTAACTTACAAGATCTCTCGTTTCTTTTAATAACATTGAAGAAAGTTTGTTGGCAGACCCCTGAGAGCTTGTTGGACCAGTTAAAATTTT
Source organism: Cochliomyia hominivorax (assembly GCA_004302925.2). Classification (NCBI taxonomy): domain Eukaryota; kingdom Metazoa; phylum Arthropoda; class Insecta; order Diptera; family Calliphoridae; genus Cochliomyia; species Cochliomyia hominivorax. The sequence goes on from PYHX02000413.1 coordinate 48,725,207, forward strand.
TTAATTCACTTATTTTAACTAGATTAACTACATGAATAAACATTTGTTTGATATTAAACCTAATAACTGACATGTTTTACAAATGTTACTTGATAAAAAATCTAATAATACTTTGATTATAAATTTTAATGAAAAATATGTGCTAATAATTTTTCGATCTCACTCCTTAATACAAAAATTTCATTTTATGCATTTGTCTTTAAAACATAACAGTAGGAAAATAATTAAATTTTTCTAAAATTTGATTGAGCCATAAAAAATATTATCTTGAGATATGAGCTTTTAACGATTTATGTTGTCGGCATTTTGAATTACCGTTATAAAAAGTTATATAAAAGCTTTTTAAAACATTTTCTGTGTTTTATTTTCGTTAAACTTCTGGCCTTCTCTGTGAACAAGTGTTAAAGGATTTTAATAAAAAGCTGTAAATTAAACAAGTTAAAAAGCTCTTTCCTATAAAGTCTATTATAATATAATATTTTTTTCTAATCAAATATATATTCGAAATTTCTTGCGCTATTCAAAAAATATTCCAACTTCTGCTAAAATTTCGGTCTTTTTTAATTAAAGTTTTTGTTAAGCTTTTGGATTTTAACATTTACAAAGTATTTTCAGAATAAAGTTTGAAAAAAAGTTTTTATATTTTATGCAATATTTAAACAGCTTCATTATATAATATTAAGCTAATGACCAAAGCTTTCATTAATATGCCTTAGAAGTTTTTCTCGAAGTTTTTAATTTTTTTAATAGTTTTCACAAACGGTTAGCATAACTTTTGTTTCGTGTATTTAAATCTTTTGAAAGCAGACTTAAGCTTTTTTAGCAGAATTTTTTATATATTTCAATGCATTTACAATATGATTTTACTTTATAGCTTTTGTAAAATAAACTTTAAAATGAACAATTTTTATAGCTTTGCATCATAAATTTTTATCGCAGAAAGCTTTTAACATTATTAACTGATTTTGGTTATTTTAAGCTCATGAATTTTAAATCGTTTTTCTATTACAAAAAAGCTTATACTATAAACGTTCACGGTTTTATTAAATTTATTAAACCGAAAATATTATAAAATTAATAATAGAGCTTTTTTTTCTTTATTATACATTTAAAATTATTATATTAAAAGCTTTTAAGCAAATTTGTTTTTGTGTGTTTTTTTTCTTGAAGCAATGTTAAAAGCTTTGAAAACTTTATAAATTATTAACATTTCCGTCTAAAAACTTTTTTAATAAAAAACGATAGTGGTAATAGTGATTGTGCAAAGAGGTATTAGAATATTTTAGAAGCATTTCTGATTTATTTAGCTTAATTTTGAAAGGCTTTTGAAAACTTTTAACCAAAACTTTTTCATAATTATATTCGTGGTAAAATTTTCTGAAGTTAAACTTATATTTTAGCTTTTTATGCTAAAATTGCCTATGGAAGCTTTTCCCTTTGCTTTTCCATTCCTTACATTAATTCATTATTTTTAATAGTTCTTAACGTAAAAGCTAATGCGGTATACAAATTAAGATTTTTGAATTTTTCTTAACGTTCTCACGTCAAAACATGTCAATTAAATCATTTTGAGTTTTAACCTAAATAATATTCTTTATGGGTGGCACATGTTCACTTTCGCTTTATTTTCGAAACAACAAATTGGTAAACATTTTGTTTCTATTAGAAATTGCTAGAATAACATTATTAGTTCATTCACTTCCAATCGTTTTAATATTTTTGGTTCGTTATCCAATATAAACTAAAAATAGTGTTCTAACACCTAATTAGACAAAGTGCCAAGTAAAAAAATAGAAATTTGTCTTTAGCCAGAATTTTCGGTCTACTTTAAGTGGTACCACTGAAAAGGAATAACAACAACAGCAATTATATGAAAAACAATAGAAATGTGTCATTGAAGTGTCATCGGTGTGACATTAACTCGTTTAGGTCATTTATTTTCACTTGAAGTAAAAAATAAAATGAAATAAAAATTGTAGTTGTAGTCTAGGAAACGAAAACATTAACAATAATTAAAAACTTCTATCTGACAGATATGATGTATAAAAAAGAAGAAGAAGAAGAAAAAGTAGAAGAGGGGAGGTTACAAAACAAGTATGTGTGCGAATGGCGTAAAAATGATTGTTTGCATTATTACTTGTTTTCAATGTTAATTCCTATTTTGTATAAGAAACCAGCAAAAATCATATAATTGTTATAACGAAACAAATTAACCAACTGAACGATCACCCAATATAAACGGTCACATCAAGGTTTTTAACATCTGTATATTTGTCAGTTGGTTTAATTTATAGACAATAAATTTTATTTATTAAAAATTAAAAAAAAGAAACAAGTAAGAAGCTACATTCGGCTATGTCGAATCTGCAATACCCTCCGCCTCAAATGCCTAAGAAATAAATACATTACGTTTAGTACATACACACTCACACATTTACAGACAGACGTATACAAATATTGAAATTTTTCTTAAATAAGACAGTTAACAGGTCATAAAATAAACTATATTTCTTTTGTTTGAACAGATTTTGATAATTTTTGGAATGTTAATGAAGTATACATAACATTATACTTCATCAAAATTTGTCGATTGAAAATTTTATTAAAATTCTGAGCTTGAACTTAGAATGTACCTCAGACATCAGTCTATATCTTTTAATTGACTGAATAAATTTTCTGGTTTTTAATAGGAAACTTCTCAGAACTTTAACAAATATCCAGATCAATTTTCATTGAGTCAGACAGACGGACATTGCTTAATTGACTTAGATTTTGATTTAATGCATTATAGTGTCCTATATGAATTATTCTTAACGTTACACACGCAATGACAAAGTTAGTATAAACTCTTTACCACTTGTACATGTAACAACATGATTTTTTTTACTACAAAAAACTATTGTCTGAAAATTTGTAGTATTTTTGCAAATATATTTTTTTGTCTGAAAAACCATTTTCTGAATGTCAACATTCTGACTGAATATTTTCAAATGTAGGCCTCTTTTTTATATATGAAGCAAGCAAAAACATGTTGCGTAATTGTCAATTTTGTTGTGCATGATTTTTTGTTTTATTTTGTTTTTATTATTTGAGGAATTTTTAATATGAAAAAGATAGAAAATAATAGTTCTTAAATAATTATGATTTGTTTATAGAAATAACAGGGAAAGAGAGTGCAAAATTTTAAAGAGCAGAATTTGTTTATTTGGTATTTTATTGCAAAGAAATGCTCTTTGTTATTGAAATTATATAAAGAGCTTTTCAAATTATATAAAGAGTTTTTTTAGACTGAAAGAGTATTTAAATTTTATTAACATTTTAAGAGAACTAAAAACGGAAACTACTGCCTTTGAATATGTTAAATAGAATTTAACCCATTGGGGTATGGAGGAAAATATTTATACCTTTCTTCATAAAAAGAGTTATTTTTTTATTGAAGGAGGGTAGTAACTTTTTCGCAAACTAAGCTTACAAATTTGTATTTTAGGTTGACTGTCTCTACTATTAAGAAAGGAGAAATTTTTTTTATTTCATTTCTGTTAATTCGTTGTCTAAATTTATAAAAATGTTCGTTTCAACTGGTAGGGATCAGGGAGTACAAAGGTACAGTCTTCAAAATTTTAATTTTTTAGAGGTACTGGGAGATATATTTTATTGGGGGAAAAATTCTCATGGGTCTGTTCCAAGGATAATACAACTCTTTTCTTTAATTTTTAACTTGTTCATTTGACAGAATGAAACCTTATTGGCTTTTGGGCGATATTTTCTTCATCTGTTTAGAATCTGATCTGTCCGAGTGGTTTTAAGAGGAAATTTTTCAGTCGAAAATTTTCTTATTAGGATGATTTGTAATAGCTTTGGAACTTTATAAATTCTTTATTAGTATTTTATGGCTTTTTGTAGTACTAGGTTCTCTCCTTTCCCATTTCTCAATGTCACCAACTTTTGATGGATTTGCCGAAGATTTACATCCTCAATTTAGTTTTCTTATCTTATAATCTAATCTGATACGAAGAAAGAACATATCCTTTTCAAAACTTCTAAACAGTAAGACCTTTTAAGTAATACATTTTAACTTGGAAATAAGCTTTATATAAAGAGTAAGAAATCAAATAGATCCGGTACTGGAGTTTTATATTTGACCTTTTAGATATTTCAAGTTACTTTACCTACATAACATATTTCTTCTTAGTATTTCCCGAGGCGTATGATTAATATCAATTATTTTCTACCCAAAAGTTTATTAAGTATACGCTCTGTTAAACTATTATAAAATGATTTTTCTATTTCAAAAAATTCTTTACTATAAAACAATCAAAATTTTGCTCCTTTTTAATTATTCATTCAAATATTTTTGCTAATTTCTTGTGCGTTAAGCCTTTTTAAGCACTTTTGAGCATATTAACATTTCCCCTTAAAGCAGAAACAACAAAAACAACAAATTAACTACAATTTGTCTTTGTAGTCTTTAGAACTGAACAATTTCTTTTTTTTGTGGTTGATTATGGCGCTTGAAGCGTAAAATACTTTTTGTAAGAAGAAAAGAAAGACAAGAAGAAAGTATACTGTATTCGGTTTTGCCGAATTTTTAATACGCTCCATCAGAAATGCATGTGAAGTAAATACATAACGACTCTCACACACACTCACACTTACATTCACAGAATTTTTTGCAATAGTAATGAGGTACATATAGTTTAATATTTTGGTGAAATTCTATATAAACTTGGCTGTATTATATGTTTAAACTAAGAGGATGTCTTTGATATCGGTCTATATCTTTTAGTATACGGAACCGATTTTACTGATTTTATATAGAAAACTTTTCATGACTATAACAACTACTCAGACCAAATTTCATTGAACTCTGTAAATTATTTAAAATAAAATGATTCCTTCTAAGAGTTACACATGGAATGACAATTTTAATATGCCCTCTTCACCACTTGTGGTGGTGAAGGGTATAAAAATGTTTAAAATGCGTATATTTGCGGGTTTTTGTTTAAGTTCTTTGCTGTATAATTAATGTTAAGCTAATACGGTACATTGAACTTAAATATGCACTGCTAAATTATGAAAACTAAAGAGATATAAAACAAATTTGTTTGTTTTTGCTTGTTGTTTATAAACATAATTTTGAATTTTTAAATATTTTCTCTTTTTCTTTTTTTCCTTAAATAAAAAATACAAAAATTTACTTTGTATTGAATAATAAGAACAAGAAAAATAAGAAATATTGGCACTTTTTCAAATGAAATGAGCATGAAATTTGAAGATTTCAATTTAAACGAAATTTTCATTTGGAAACATAAATTGGCATAATTATTGCGGCAAAATTAAAAAAATATACAAAAAAATAAATTGAAATTTTGTTGAAAAACATAAACTTGATAATTAATGTATAAAGGATGACAATAAATCAATCAAAAGTCAAACATTTTAATTTAGAAAACGAAAGCTTTTTAACAAAAAGTATAAAGTTTTTTTTTGCTAAAGTATAATAAAGATGGAAAAATTTAACTTATTTATAATAACCAGTTAAAAAGCTTTTTCCAAAATTAGCTTTAAAATTTTATATTATAAATATATTTCGAAACTTTAAAGCTCTACTTTTCCATTTAAAAAATATTTTGTATGAAAGTTTTATGAGCTTCTAGTTAAATTATTTTAGCATATTTTACATATTTTAATTAGGTAAAGGTTTTCTAAAGCTCTAAAATTCTTTACATATATTCAATATTAATTAAACTTTCTGTATATAAAAGCTTTTTTCATAAGATTTTTAATAATTTTATTTATAAATTCTTTTCTTTGTTCAATTGATAATTTCTTATCAGCTTTAGTTTAAATTAAATATGTTCTATACATAAGCTTTTTAAATAAAGCTTTCAAAGTTATTATATTATATAAAGTAATTAAACTTTGCCAGCCTTGTGTATATACATTAAAAATAAATATCTCTAAGTGTTGAGCCCCATATTGTCATCCTTTTAAAATTGACTTCCTTTGATAAAAGGCTATTAAAATCTTCTAAACAAAGCTTTTAACAAAATTATTAATAGCTTTTAATAATAAATAAATTTCATAAAAGCTTTTTAAATGTTTATATAATATAAAACTGTATTTAAGCTTTAAATTTTTATTAATAATTGTCAAAAAATATCAGTTTTGTATAAAAAGCTTTTAAAATGAGCTCTCATAAATTTTTATTAGCTTTTCAAATTGTTTTGAATAAGTATCTTTGATATAAAAATCTTTATACAAAGCTTTCGGAATAAACATTTAAGGGAATTTATTCCAATTTCCTTTTTATTTGGACCTCTTCAAATTTCTCAAATATATAAATTTGAGATAAATATTTAAAAGTTAAGTTTATCATACAAAAAAAAATTGCTTGCTAAACTTTTTTATAAGATGTATTATATAAAAGCTTTTTAAAGTTTCTTTATTATTTAGATTTAAAAGCTATAGGCTCAAAGTTTTTTCAACAGAAGCTTTCACAGAGTGATATGTGAGCTCAAAGTTTCTTCAACAGCATCTTTTATATAATTGTCTTTCTTTTCTTTTTCTTAATTTTGTGACAGTTCTTTACAGTTCTTTTATAAAATACAATTGAAACTAAAGCTGAAATGAAAGCTTTTACTAAAGAATTTAATTACATTGCAAATACCTTAAAATAAAGTTAATAATAAACATTTAAACTAAAAACATCTTTTAAAGTTTTTGATAATACTTTTAAAGAGCTTTCAATCAAGGTTTTAATTTTAAATGATATAATTAAAGTTGTTCTAAGCTTTTTGCTAAACTCTTCCAAAAGTTGACCCTTCAAAATGATCTAAGGATTAATTAAACAATTTTAAAGTTTTTTTTTTTTCAAAAATTTATGTTTAATTATTGAACCCTTTACAAAAATAAGAAGAACATTTTCTTTTACCTAAAGTTGATAAATTTACGATTAAATTAAAGCTTTATCTTGAACAATTTTTTATGTTCATTATTAAAAGATTTTATTTTAGGTTTTTGAAAAGAGCTTTTTAGTTTAAGTGATAATTTAATAAATACTTTCGATGAAACACCATGACGATAACATTAAAAAGCTCTTTTGAATAATAAAAAATTAAATCATAAAGAAGATTAATTTCTTTAGCTTTCTTAGGTTTATTTTTAAGATTTGAAAAGTTCCCAATTTTTTGATATGAAACTAATAAATTTAATGTTTGTACAGCTTGTATATCTATAAAAGCTCCTTTATTAACCGTTTATATAACTTTTAGGTTTAAAAGCTTTTAACTGAGCTTAAATTGTCATTTTCAGCTTTTGAAAGAACTTTTTTAGAAAGCTTTTATAAAATATTTAATTGTTCAAAAATAATTCATTACTAAGAAATGTTTTCTAATGAAACACAATTAAAATTACATAAAAACACTTGAAAGCATAATCTTCTTAAAATAAAATTAGTCATTAATTTTTAAATGCACAGGTGGTGCCTGATGACGCTAACTTTGGTATATATTGCAGTCATAAGAACACATAAAAAAATTATATATATTTAGTCATTTTGAAAATTTCATAATATTCAAAATTTTTTGCTAAAAAGAAACACATTCATTCGCATACATAAGTACGTTACGCTTGGCAACATGTTGTCAGTTTAAAGAAATTTTCGAAAAAATAAATGGAAATTTAAGTTCTCTAATAATTTCATCACTAAATCACCAAAGAAAAGCAAAGATAATTAGAGAAACAATATTGAAAAAACAACAAACAAAAGGAGAGTGTGGCTGTCAATCATTACTAAAGATTTGACAGCTTATGTGACAACTACAATAAAAATAAATACTTTTTAGTCACATATCACAAAAAAAAAAAAAAAAAAAACTAGCGACAATCACCTAAACACATTCACTCTTAGCAAAAAAGTGCTTTTAATATTTTTGACATTTTCTTCGTATGATTAAGATTTATGTAGTGTTAAGCATTTTGAAAATGTCTAATAATATATTTTCGCTTTAATACAATTTTCAGCTCCCACAAATTTCAAAAGCCTTTTACTGCGTGCCGAAGTTTTAAGGAAAATGAATCATTATCAAAGCTCATTAGCTGATGTGGATAATGCATTAAAGACTCGTTATATATCGGCCAAGGTAGGATGCTTAAATAATTTATTTTTTATTGTTGGAATAATAATTAATTTGTAAATTTCTTTATTTTTTCTATTGAAGGCTCATTATTTACGTGCTTTAGCTTTAAGCGATTTAAGTCGTTATGAGGAGGCTCTATATGAAATATGCTTGTCTGTGGGTATGGACAAATCATCAAATCTCAGCAATACCGAATTATTTCAACATGATCTCACCAAGGTAATGAACATATTAGAAATATATGAAATATTGAAGCAATTTTTACGAAAAGCTCCTAAAAGCTTTTTGTCACTTTTTAAAAATTTATTTTGTGACTTTTTTACTTAAAAGCTTTCAAATTTAATTAAATTTCAAATTTATCAAAAATTAGCTTTAAAATAATTTTTATGCTTAAGACATATTTTTTAACAAAAAGGTTTAACATATTAATGTAAAAGCTTTTTATATTTAATTAAAAAAAACATATGTATGTCATACTTAATGTACCATTCTTACAAAAGCTTTTAAAAGTTCTGCAAAAAAAATATTAAGGAAACAAGTTTTAAACTTTAACTTAAAAGCTTTTAACTTTAAATTCTGAAATTTGTTTATACAATACTTTAATGATAATAATTAATGAACGGTTTGCTAATACAATATTTCGTAAGTATGTTACAAAAGTACCTCGCAGGTATCTCACTTGGGTCCATATGCATCTGATCCCATAGTGTTATCCTAAAAGACATTCTACTACTCAGTAGTCTGCGTCATGTTTTCTCCAAACCAGCCAGATCCTGCAAGGAAAGTAGTGATTTCAAAATGCTCAAGAATTTAGGTTCAAGACACAAAAATTCTAAGCTCTTTAATTGTCGGGAAGTAACTTAGTATGTGGAAAATTATCTCTTCTTCTAGTTCGTCAAGACAGCTGCAACCTAAATGTAATTTGTTAGATCCATCCACCTTACATGGGTCGGTAAGATACAGTGTCCAGTAATAGACTTCAGAGGTCTAATATGCCTCCTTTTGAAGGCAAGCAATTGCCTGGTCCTCCTAATATCGTACCTAGATCAGGTAAAGAGGAAGAATTTCCAATTAATGTAGAATTCTTTGAAAATTTTAACTATACAAATTTTAAGGTTTATATTTGATCTTTAGGAGCTTTAAAACACTTCCTAATAAAACTCTGGCTTTTTTAGGTATTGAAAAAATTGAACTTAATTAAAAGCTTTGGAACAGGATGTAAAATGAATTGTTTAACACACAAACATATATAAAATAATGAATTGAAAGGAATTTGTGTAATAAAAACTTAATATTTTTACATAAGCTTTAAGTTTAAAAATAATAAAAATTTTTAAAAAGCTCTAAGTAAAAATTTTATATGTGATTTAAGCAAAATATTTTAATAAGTAACATTTATTTAAAGCAACTTTAAGCTTTTTAAAAATTGAGCTTACTTACTTCTTTAAATATATAACTATAAACTAAAAGCTTTTATTCATATTGTAATAAGCTTTAAGCTAATCATATACATTTTCATTACATTATTAGCATCCCTTAATACTTATATCTCTAATTTTTCCCTTTTTCAGATTCTTCAAAAGCTTCTTTCCCAAACACCCAAATGTCTCAAAGTTGACCTCACAACTTTACGTGCCAAGGCACCCTATAGTGTCTACTCTGAACATAGATTGAGAAGAAAGAACATGTCTCTTATGAATAATGCCGTTCAAGATGAGGAGTCCCTAAACCTTTATGAAGAAGATGATTTTCTTTCAGCCAATTATGGTAAGGAGTGTGACATTATGGCCGATGAAGAGGATTTGGCTTGTGCGGATTTTCTCAATTGTGCTGATAAATGTACAACATATCGAGGTATTGCCAAGAAATTAGGATTGAAATGTCAAACAACACGTAAACATTTCCGACGAAAATGGATGCAAAAAGAAGTGGAATTATTGCCCACCATTGATGTAGAGAGTGCTCGGTGTAGCAGTCAATTTCGTAATGTACTGGAGCGTATGAAGCAGGAAATTGTGAGACTGAAAAGTAAGTTTTTTTCTTGTTATTTGAAAACAAAAAGAAAAATATTTATATTTTTATTTATTTTTGTAGAAGTGGAATCCTCTCCTGAATATTTCCAAAGACAATTAGTAGCTGTTAATTCTTCTCTAATAGACGCCAGTGATTTTGATTGTGTACTGTGTTGTCGCACATTTTGGAAACCGGTGGTTACACCTTGCGGACACACCTATTGTTTGGTGTGTTTAGATCGTTGCATGGATTATACCTCTTCGTGTCCACTGTGCATGTCACCTTTAGTGGAGCCCAACATGAATATGTATCAGGGTGCTTCCTCACCGATACCTTTAATGTTAACCAAACGTCCGGTTACCAAATTTCTCGAGGCCGCCATGAAACGTTTCATTCCAGATAGTTATCATAAACGTTTTCGTCAGGAAATGGTTATGGAACCTTCGGTGCCCATTTTCATATGCACCACTGCCTTTCCCTATGTACCTTGCCCTTTGTTTGTTTATGAACCCCGTTATAGGCTAATGGTACGACGGGCCGTGGAATCGGGTGATAAACAATTTGGTATTGTACAACCTCATAGTGGGAAATCACGTTATTATGATTATGGTTGCATTTTGGATATACGAGATTGTGTTCTATTGGGAGATGGTTGTTCCATATTGAGTACAATTGGTTGTAAACGTTTCAAAATATTGACCCGTAATGAGAAAGATGGTTATGAAACGGCCAAGGTGGAGTACATTCACGATGAGACTATACCAGATGAGCATTTATCGTATGTTAGTAAAATGCATGATATTGTGTTGTCCAAAGCTATACAATGGTATAAGAGTTTAGGAGAAGATTTAAAGCATGAAATCCTACAAAGTTATGGAGAAATGCCTATGGTGGAAGAGAATTGGGAAACTATAGCCGATGGACCGGCTTGGGCGTGGTGGATAATTGCTTTGTTGCCATTGAGGCCACAATTGAAGGTAAGTAGGAGGGAAGTAAAGGAAATAATGAGGAAGAGAGTTAAAATCCTCTTCACTTGGAAGTATATGATCATTGACAAGCACCAAATTTAACGATTTGTTAAAAAAAGTTTTTTTAAAGCTTTTTATATAGAAAACACATTAAAGTTATATTTAAATCTTTGTTTGAAATCATTTGGGAGACAAAATTGATTCTATTAAATTCACGTTTCAATTTGTTGTCATAAATTTAAGTTCTAATTATTGTTCAAAAGTTTTCAGAGCTTTTCAGAGTTTGGTATTTTTTATTTTTAGTATTTCAAAAATTAAATTGGAACATTATTTCAAGATAAATTCTTTTGAAAGCTTTTAATTGAAAATTCTTTACAGACTTTCTGTAAAAAATATCTTCAGTAATGACAAGCTGATTACAAATTAATTGGTTAAAAGTTTTGTCAATCAAAGTAGAGCATTGTTTGTCAAATTTAAAGACTTTTTGCAAAAGCTCTTACCAAAACCTAAAGTTTTTGTTGATAACAATTTCAAACAAGATTTCAATTATTTTTCAGATTATGAATATTTTTTAGTTTTTAAATTGAAAATTTAAAACTTTTCAAGTTAACTTTTTTTGAAAGCTTTTAGTAGTCAACTATTTACATTCAATATACCAGTGCTGCAAATTTTTTAAATTCCTTTAAACTTGTCCTTTCCAGGTTGACATCTTGGCTACAACTTCGCTGGAGAAACGTCTGCGAGCCATTGAAAAAACTATTAACTCAATGCCAGGAAATTATCACTATCAAACAGTATCCCAAAATTGTGATGTTGCAGTGGTGGTAGAGCAACATCACACGCTACATGATGTAGGTGATGATGAAGATGATGTAGACGAAGAAGAAGATACAGAAGAAGTAATACATCATCATCATCACATTGTAGATGTGGATGAAGATAATGAAGATGATTTAACACATGATAGTGTCGATGAGGGTGATGAGAATGAGCAACATCATCAAAATGTTGCTATTGAACAGCAACATTCACCGCATACACCTCTAGAGCAACAACAACAAATGCATCAGCAGCAATGTGAAAATGTTAACACAGTTGATGAATGTTGTCAACATACAAATTCAGGAGATTTAGTACAAGAACAAATGGAAGTTGTTGAGGAGAATTTGGCAACAAATGAACGTCATCATCATCATCGGCATCATCAACACCACCACCACCAACGACATCATCGGTCGGGTCATGCTCATTCTTTATTGTTATAAAAACATGACCAAAAGTATAATGAATCTTTGAGAAGAAAAATTTGAAATATAAAAATGATGAAAACTTTTTTGTATTCTAATAATAAATTATTATATAACTATTTCTCATTCTTATTATTTATTTATATAATAATAACTATAGTTTTATAATAATTGATGACTGTTAGAAATTTTTCTATTTCTAATTAAATATTAAAATAATTTTAGTCTGTATGTTTGTATGTATGAGTGTTTAGTAGATTTAATTAATTACTATTATTAGTTTTTTTTTGTATGTGTTTGAATGTGTAGCAATTTAATTATTTATACATATAAATTATACGTACATATATATGTTTAGATGTATGTATATATAGACATAGAATTTATATATAAAAATTGAGAAAAATGTAATGTTTATATGTCTATTATGTGATAAATAAGATAAAATAGCTTAAAATATATAAACAATTAATAAATTTAAATTTGACAACAACAAATTAATATATTTTTAAATTAAACAAATTTCAAATAGCTATTAAAAACACGCTAGCAACATGTTGCCAGTCAAAGGGAAATTTATTCATTTAGAATAAAATGATTTAATATTATAAGAAACCCAACATGTTGCTGGCAACATTATATAATTATTATTGTCATTTCATACGTAATATTAGCTAAATAATTATTTAAAAATACTGGCAACAAGTTGCTGGCTTTATCTCTTTTCTAATTTTATTTCCCTTCTTTACTTTTCTGTTTTCTATAATAAAAAAATTATGAATCATTAAGAAAAACAATGTGAATGTTAAAATTATAGTGAAAATTACATTAAAGAAAAATTTAAACAAAAATAAATATATTTATTATCTAGGGGCCAATATACCGTAGCTGAACCAATACTTTAATTCTTTAAAAATTCTTATAAACATAAATTTAAACTTAATCTAATAACGTAACTAAAAACTAAACTTTATAACAGAAAACTAAAACTTAATGGTCAAGCAATTTATTTTAAATTTTTAAAATGAATTATTAAATATAAAACAACAATTGATGTCTATGGTAGTGTTTATAAACAAATGAAAATTTATTAACAACAACATTTAAATAGGGATTTTGAAAAATACAAAGAAAACTCTAAATAAAATTCAAAATGTATATGAAAAACTACTAAAAGCAATTCAAAAAAATAAAGTTATATTAGTTCAAATATATATTTTTAATTAAAATAAATGTTTAGCAACATGTTACTAAGAAAAATTTATATTTTTTAGTTCAAATAGGCAAATTTTAAATAGCAACAAAATGTTAGATATTTTATATTTGTATTAATATTAAAAGAGTTTGCAATATTGATATCAGTTAAAGCGTTTGAACTTAATCATAAGAAATTTTGAAGAACATATTGCTAAGGATAAATTTTAAATGACATTGATTTATATATATTCCATCTGTTATTATTTTCAAAGAATGAATGTTATTGGCAACATGTTAAATTAAGAACAGTTCTGAAAATACTGTCAAATTAAAAAAAAATATTTTGCTGAAGCTTAAACAAAAATTTATTTTTAAACCCTGCTCAAATTGTATAAATTAAAATGTTATATTTTCGCAAGATTAAATTTTAAATAATTCTAACTAAATTAGCAACATGTTTTGCAAGGCAAACGTTATAAAAAACACAAGACTTCAGAATAATATCATCTAAAAAAAGCTTGCAACAAAATGCGACATTTTAAGAATTATTGTTTTTTTAAGACAAATACAATTCAAAATGTTTAGAAAGCTCGCAATTTATGATAATTAAAGAAACTACAATGTATAGCTACATGTTGCTAGTTCTATTTGTTTATTAAAAGTTTGGAAAAAACTCTTGATCAGTGTGTTTGTTTAATTAAATGGATTTGTTTACCTTAATTCTTCATTTTTAAAAGCGTCGTCTTCCCAAGTTTATTAGCAACGTGTTGACAAAAATATATTAGTTTCTTTTAAACTTTTAAATGTTTTAGGGAAAAGATATTTTCAAAAGTAAATATTTTTGATTTAAATGTTTTACTTTTTTGTATTTACTTTAAAAATTGAATTGTGTTTAAAAGTTAGGATACCTATATGAAATGTTGCTAAGTATATATCTTTCCAAAAAATAATATAACAGTATTCCTGGGAATTTAGTTAATTTTTTTATTATTAATATTTTTGACAAGAAATTTTACAAGATTGTAGATTGCCATACTTCACATAAACTATAAAGAAAATACACAGTGTTATTATTTATGAAACAAATATTTAAAAAAATGTACAATTGATAAAATGTTGCAAAGTATTAAGGATGTAGATTTGCTATGAATTTTGCCTTAAGCCATATTGAAAGTCATGTATCATTTTATGGTTACATTTTACAATAATTTTGTTAACAATGTTGCACAAAATTTGTCAATATGTTTCCTTTATTTAATTGAAATAAAGGATTTTTTAACTTAAATAAAAATCTGTAATGAAATCTGTATTTTAATTAGAGATACAAAAATATTAAAACTGCAACATATTTATATACAATTGTTTGTGGCTTCTATTTTATGCAACATGTTTATAAAACATTTATGAAAAAATTAAACCATTTTAAATTAATGAAGTTAATCTTCTTAAAAAAACGGATTCTAAAACAACATACTCATGATAAATTTTTTAGCAACATGTTGCAAAACACCTTTTTGAAATTTTACATAAAAATATTATGGAATATGATTTTGCTTTGTGTCAAATTATCTTGTCAACTTTGTTATTTTATCTTTTGCAACATGTTTGTAAACTTGACCTTAATTTG
The DNA here is from genome assembly GCA_004302925.2 of Cochliomyia hominivorax. NCBI lineage: Eukaryota > Metazoa > Arthropoda > Insecta > Diptera > Calliphoridae > Cochliomyia > Cochliomyia hominivorax. The sequence goes on from PYHX02000413.1 coordinate 48,740,400, forward strand.
TAATGAAAAACTACTTATACTTCGTGACAAATTAATACAATATAATCTTGTCAAAATTATTGCTTCTGTTTTTAGCAACATTTTAACAAAACGTTTTTTGCTTCGTGCAAAGTTATTTCAACAATAATATGGCAACTTTGTTGCCATTATCTTTTGCAACATGTTGATAAAGAGGATTCAATAGAAAAATTATATTTTTTAATTCTTTTATAAAAAATCTTTGAATTGTTTTTTTTAAATAAAAAAATTACACAATTTTAAATTAATTAAATTTATGTTCTTTAAAATAACCAACATTCCACACTTGTTTTTCATTTAAAGTATTTAAAATAAAGTTTGAAAAATAATAATTTTTCTTTAATAAATAATCTTATTAAAACAATAAAAATGCCAAATGTTTTAAGCTTGAAATTTTTTAAATTCAAAATAAATAAGTTTTAAAGAAAATTAAAAAAAATCAAAAAAATTTTATTAAGAAAAGAATAAAATTTTGCTATTTTAATTTAAAATAAATAATAATAACAAAAACACATCAATAACAAAAAGGTTTCTTAAATTAAATTTCAAATTTAGAAATATAATTTTCACTCAAAACAAAAACACTTCAATTAAAAAATTAATAATAAAACAATTTGAAAAATTAAAACAAAATTTTAAAATCAAAATAATTTTTTAAAAATTTAAAAAATTAAAATTTAAAATAAAATTAATTAAATTAAAAACAAAAATTTATATTCAATTAATAATAAATTCAAGTACATAAAAAAATGCTGAAACTAAATGACAATCTGCATAAATTTACTAAAAACAACAACAAAAATTTATAATATTAAAAACAACAACAAAAACAATAAACAAATTAAATTCAGTAAAATAAAAAAATCCCCATTTAAAGGCAAATAAATCTTAACAAGTAAGAATGCCAATTCGGCAAAGCCGAATCTGCAATACCCTCCACCACATATACGTGTAAAGTAAATACGTTATGATTCGTACATACACTCTCACAGACGTATACAATATATATATATATTTTTTTTATATGAACCGGTTTTCATAATTTTTGAAATGGTAATGAAATACATATAACTTTATATTATGGCAAAATTATACACTAATTTGTCGATTTATAATTGAGAAATTAGAATAAAAGTATTTACTTGAATTTATAGATTGTCTCAGATATCGGTCTATATTCTTTAAACTTCTAAGGGCTATAAAAGGTACTCAAGCCAAATTTTATTAAGCTCTGTCAATTACTGAGGAGATAAGCGTACCAACAACAGACAGACAGAGAGACTTTGCTAAATCGACTCTGATTTTAATTTGATGTAAAAATATATATACATTAAGGATTCCGAGATGATTCCTTCTTAGCGTTACACACGAAATGACAAAGTTAATATCACCACTTGTGGTGGTGTAGGGTATAAAAAGAAGAAAAACAAAATAAAATTCAAATGTAAATTATGAAAGAAAATTTCTTAGGAAAATTATTTTTTTATAACTAATTAAATTAAACTCTAAAAAAAACTATTTATAATAAAAAATTAATAAATAAATTCAAATTTATATAATTTTCTAAATAATTCTCCTTTAATTTAATTTAAATAATAAAAAATGAAAATGTATAAAAAGTTGAAGTAAAACAAATTTATTATAACTAAAAAAATTGCATAACCTACAAAAAACATTTAAAAATAATTTTTTATTCGTAAAAATTAAACATTTTCTTTTTTAAATTAAACTTAAAAATTAAAAATTTTTCACTTTCTATATTTTCTTTCTTTTCCACTTAAACTTTTGATCTTAAAAATTTAGAAAAGAAAACTTAAAAAAAACTCTTCTTCTTCTTTCATTCCTAAATTTTTCTATTTTTAAATATTAATTTTAATTATTTTCGTTATTTTATAACTCGAAATTTTTTATTTTAAGTATTTTGTTTTCGTTAATTATAAATTATTTTTTTAGTTCTATAATTTTAAATATTTAAGTTTATAAGAATTTCAAACTAAAATAAAAAATGCTGTGAATAATTTTTAAGTAATTTTTTATTTTTACTTTTAATTTGTAATTTTTAATTAAGTTTTTTTTATTTTTTATATATAAAAACTGAAATTGTTTATAATTTTAATGGGTTTAATATAATTTTGTAATTTAGTGTAAAAACAAATTTGTCTTATTTTTAAATAATTTACGAGTATTTTTTCTATTTAATCTTAAATAATTAAAAAATAAAATAAATGAAATTAATTGTATCCTCAATAAACAATTTTTTACTTTATTTTGAAATAAAATTTAATATAATAAAATCTCTTAAAAGCAAACACAAGTTTTTTAATTAAAAACAACTATGAATGCTATATTCGGCTGTGCCGAATTTTAATTACCCTCCACTATTTACGTTATCCAAAGGTTTGAGTGAGTTGAAAAAGATTCATATATAAGTAGAAGTTTAATATACTATTTTTAAATCCGAAAACCTTTTACGGGGGAGTTATAACGGAATATAGCCCGATATTTGTTAAACTAAATACAAATATACTAGAAATTAAATCGAGGCAAATTTATTGGACAAAATATTAAAAACAAGTCAAAAAACAATTTAATCCAACCGTTCCTGGCTTCAACATTATGAGAATTTCCGTTACTGTAATGTAATATTTTTCCTAAGGTCGAAGTAAATAGAAAGAGCTTTATTTTTCGTTACGTCATTGCTAAATGACATTCTTTACTTATTTTGATTATGTATCCAAATTGAAAAAAAAAGATTCATTTTACCACTGTCTCTGCTGCAAAGTATTCTCACTGTTGTAAGTGCTAGTACTAGAGCTCTTCCTATATTAAAATCCTTTTCTACTGATTTTATACGTTTTATTATTCTAATTTTAATTTCAAACTTGTTAATCTTTTACTTTTACTCATTTTTGACGTACTTAATCAATCACTATTACTATTCTAAACCATAACCAGACACTTGTTCTTAGCACTACTTATATAACAAAGAAAAGGGAAATCCCCTTATTTCACGCAATTTGAAAACATAATGTAGAGATAAACCATATGTTATAGTAAAAATTTAAAAGTGTCAGTTCCTAAAAAACGAAGCAATACAAAACGATACAAATCGGAACAACGCAAGTTGGTGTTCTAGTGTACTAAAGGCGGTTAAAAGACAATTTTTTTGCTAAGTTAAAATATATTTGGTTCTAGTTTTATAATCTAATAAGATAAAAACCCTTAAATAGAACCCGCATCCAAATATGGACCGATATTCGTCAAATAAGTAATTCATAATAAAGACTGTTCAAAATTCAACAGCGACTATGTTCAACATAATTGTTTCATGTTTAAAAGCTTTATAAGTCAGAAAGGGGCCCTATATAGGAGTTATAGCAAAATATGGATCGAGATTATTCATCTTAGTTATGTTGTATTAAAAAATGTTTAAAAATTATTGTGACGAATTTTAACATAATTGGTTTATATTAATGTGCTTTTTACACTTTAAATCATATTCCGGGAAAGGGAGTAATACGGGATCTAGGTCAAATAATAGCCTAAGGACATTCTATTTTTTCTTTTTGGTTCATTCTTATATCAAATAAAAGATATATGGCTAATTTCAGATAATTATATTTAAAATTGCCTCCTGTGGGACTCCCTGGTTTAGAGGCGTATCAAAATTTTGCATATTTTTGCCTATAACTATTTTTCTACTATTCCGATTTTGATGGTTTTTGTGTAGCAACATGTTATGGCTAAATTCTGCCTAAGTCCAATCACTTTTTGTTGAAGATTTTAGAAAACATCTGGTTAGGAATTTTGTGATTGTCACAGATATCGTTTTATAACTTTTTTGCTATTGGACCCCTATAATTAAAATTTATTGAAAAATAGATGTATATTTTTATAGTTTTACTTACATCAGTAGTATTGAAATTTGGCACAATACTAGTGATAACGTTTTAATAGCAATTTCTGTCACATTGCTCTACATTTAAACTCCACCACACTTTTGAACACCTCTTTTGTGCCCTCCAAATTCCCTTTTAACAAAAGCCATATATCTCTCCGCTGGCCTTAGTTTTTGGCAGTTTTGATACAAATTTAATATTATTGTTCTTGTACCACTCAAAAGTTTGTTTATAATAGTGAAAGGATGACAAGTAAGGCCAAAAGTAAGTGGGCACGTTGTGGAGTGTACAGTTCTTGATTTAAATTTCTGTTTTTATATTTATACCAAAAGAACTTTTTTGTGAATTTTAACTTTACTTCAATTTTTCCTAGACCATAAACAACATACAGGAAGTTCCGAAAAATCTGCTAGAACATAAGTTTCGTCATCCATTAAGCAGTATTTTTTTAGAAAAGTTGATCTAAATTTTTGAACCTTGTGTGTTTTAAACCTGCATTAGCTTTAAGTTTTCGTTCCAAATAGTCCGAGCACCGAGTTAACCGGTCTGCTTTTCCACCGGTTGTGTTGGGAGATATTTTTAAACGTTTGGTTCAATAAATATCACTCCTTCTACCTGTTTTTTTGTAGGACCAATTTCGGTTTTGTTGAAAATAATTAATAATTTTAGTATCCTGGTCATTTGTCATAACATGTCAAATGTTAGCATTTTTCCGATCTCATTCCTTTTGTTATATGTGAGTAGCAATTTCAACATATCTACAATAATATTACACAACATTCTAACTGTTAAACATATTTCAATGAATTTTCACAAATTTATTTCCAAGCTTTTTTGGAGTTTTTTGTACTTGAGCATTATTTCTATAGGCGAGATTAAGTTTTGAGTTTGGAGTCAAAGTCCAAACCGATCTTGGCGTAAGATCGGTCAAAATATAAAATGTTTAATTTTTGAAACTTAATATCTCTTAAACTGTAAGAGACAACCTAAGTTTTTATTAGCAGAATCCGCTCGTATACAAATCTGTTCAATAAATGCAGATATAAGGAATTAAATATTTTTATGATCCGGCGACCAATTTTAGGACCTTGTTAGCTCCACAAAATCCAAGCTCAAAACTTAAACTCGCCTACACTTCTACTACCACCGTGTAAAATTTCATTATAAGCGGACTAGCAAGTCGAAAGCGACAGATTTATTTTCATTTCAGTTTTCATTTAAAACACTGTGCGATGGTCACATTCAAAGTTATGACCGAAATCTCGAAGGTTCTTACCTGGTACCGCAAGAGCTAGAAACTTATGCACAAAAAATACCTTAGAAATAACTTTTAGCTCTAATTAAGGAATCTAATAGAAAGATTTAAAACATTGTTTACAATTCTTTATTCAAAAGTTCTTTAGAATTCCATTCTATAGCTAAAGATCATTGATCTTTATTTGGAACTTCTGCGGAATATTTCCAAATGAATTTGCATGACGTCGCTATTTTGCAATTTTAAGAAAACCAAACCAAATTTTATTTAAATTCAACATTTTCTATATTTCATTTCGAACAATAAAATCTTTTATGTATTTTGTTTAGAAAATTAAGTGACGAATCTTTCAGATACTTAAGATCTGAATTGTTTTGTCATTTATAAAATTGTTCCTACACTTATTTTCACTTCGTGATATTCACAAAAAGAACTCATTCGTTTTATGTTCAGTGTGGTTTTCATTTATCTTATCTTGAAGTTGCTTGTTGTTACATTTGTTCTACACCTTTGATTATGGTAATTGAAATTGTGGGTGGCATATTAAATTTTACAGAAGGTTTGAAACATAAGAGAATATTTAAGTAATAATGTTTAATAGTTCCTTTAAAGCCTATCGGAAACCTTAGAAGTAGAGTTGCATTTTTTATTTTTATTTTGTGTAGCGCAATTTATAGAACTTTCGACCGTGTTGAATTTAAAAAAAGATCGTTTTAAATTTATTTGATTTTATTTTTGTTGCATCTGTTTACTTTTCCATTCATTTGTTTTACAAATTTATACGGGGCATTGCATTTCAAAAGACATCAACAATTTTAGAAATTAATTCAATTTTATTTTTATGTAATACGATTTTACTTATATTACGTATTCATACAATTTTTGTTTGTATCTTAAATTGGTCCAAAAAAAATATAATATGAATTTTGAAATTATAAAAATAAGATGATCATTGTACAAAGGCCTTAGGATAAATGACTGATTATTGGAAAGAAGAAGGAAATCTATATACGACTAAATTATTCCATCCTGAGACATTGTGCAGTGGGAAAAATCTTATTTTATTAAGTAAATTTAACGTACCAATCGCAAAGGAGTGTAGCTATATAACTTTAAAAGTTTGACCCTATAGGGATTCCATGAGAGGATATATTTGGCTTAAAAATCGAAATTAATTTTATTATGTAATCTAAACTTCCATCTTATAAAAAACAAAATTTTATAAAGTTTCAAATCAAAAATTTTACTTTGAAATTGCTGCGATTTTTTATCGGAAAATTATCTACACTACACAGTGGGGTAGAATCGATTTTATGAAATAAATCTGTAATTACCGATACCGATTTTGTTCCTCTTTAAATTTTATTATTAGTTTTTGCATCTTTGAACCTTTGGAAAGTTTTTTTATAACTGTGCATTCATGCTATATTTTTATCTATTATAGTTTTCGATTTATTTGAATTTTAATAACCGAATTTCAAAATTTTGAAAGATCTTTAGTCTGTTTTCTTTTAAGAAAATTTAACATCAATTAAAAAATGAAATCAATATCTCCAAATAATAATTTTTTGTAAATAAAGAAAAATTATGAATTTTTATATGTAAAATTTCTGAATTTATTCTCATTAATTAAAATGTCTAAGGCTAAATATTAGAATAGCTTTGAAAACCTTAATGTGTTTCTAACCAGAAGGTAAAGGCTTTTTCCAGAACTCATGTGAAACTTAAAAATTTACAAGTAAAAATATTGAATTCGGCTATGCTGAATCGTGAATACTGTTCCCCACTCTGAATATGGATATAATTGTGTGAACATATTAGAAACATCCGCTTGTAAGGAAACAATCACATCCCCGTTCTATATACCA